>JAUMHG010000059.1:480731-497984 GCA_032359395.1 Enteromius anoplus | reverse complement strand
ATATGGGCAAACAGGAAGACAAGAACTGAAACTAAACTGAAACCAAAACAGGATGACATGAAAACGAAACTTAGAACCGAACTAAAACAGACAAGAATGTTACAATAATAAATTCAAAATTCAAATAGAAAAGTTTAAAATATATGAAAGATTTTCTCTCTAAATTACAGCAATTACCAATGGATCAGGCACAAAATGTGTGAAAAATAGTCTATGCATTAATTAAAAAATTAGAGCCTATAAACCGCTATAAAACTATAGTACAAATTTATAAATACAAATCATAAAATAAAACACAAATTAATGGCATTCATTATAAAGACTATATAAAATCTAGCCAAAACAAATGTATTTAAATAGAAACAGAAACGAGAAAATGCTCTGACATGATCGCATAAATGTATTTTTATTTAGGCCTACATTGACAATAAAAACAAATCCTTGTGCTTATAAAAAACGTGATCACAAAAATAAAACGGAACTCAGGGTAGACGTTTGCGGTATTTTATTTAATTTATTTATTTTTATTATAAATGGGATATATATTTTTACTATTTTCCCTATTATACATTTATTTTGTACCATTTATTTTATCTTTTTATTTTATTTATGTTATACAGCCTTAAATGGTTTTATTGTGTTCTTCTCCTACACAGAAGCGCTGCAGGGGTCTCATGTATCAACGCTGCGTACGCACGAAAACTCTGTGTACGCCAGATTTCACGCTCATGTTTGGATTTACTAACAATGAAGTTAACATGAGAATGTGCATTGGTCTGCGGTAACTCCATGTCTGGTGTATGTCTATGTCTTGTGTGTGTTTGTTTTATGTCCTTTGGCAACTCCTAGAGGCAATTGTTTTAAATTGCACACTACAAAGTATCATCATGTGAAAAATATTGCTATTAATTTAGAATTGATAAAATGGATTAATTGACACAATATTTTTATACCAATTATGTGATTTAGAACATATAAAAGCATTTGTAAATGTATATAACCCTTAGTCTATGGTAATGGCAGTGAGTGCATTTACATGGACCCTCTTAAAGGGGTCATACGGTGGTATATGCACTTTTACAAGCTGTTTGGACTGAAATGTGTGTTGGGAGTGTGTGTACACAACCACCCTACAGTGATAAAGATCCAGCAGTAGTTTTTTTTTTATTTAATAAAAATAAGTTGCCCCTTCTGACAGGCTTGTGCACAGTTCAGAATTGAATTGAGAATGACACCTAAATTCCAATTACATTCTTGAATTTGAATTGAATTGATCTCAAAAACAGGATGTAGAATTATTATTCGAATTGAATTAAAGGAAGCAGAATTGCAAATCGATACAAATTCAAATAAATTCATAAGTGAAGTGTTTAACAATGAAGCTTTACAATATACACTGTAAAAAACAACCTATAGAATCAACTCAATAACAATTTTCACTCAGTTTGTGTGAGTAGATTATATCCTGTATTTTGGGGTAAATAATACCTAAATTTAACAGCTAAGATAAAGTAAAACAAAAAAGGATTAAGTCTAGCTAATATTTTTTTATATATTACACCCATTAAAAATGAGTAACCTTTAAAATGAAATAACAGGGGCTCTTTACCCAGTTACGTTTAGAGAAGAAAGCATTTTTTGAGTGTAAGGAGAAAATCACAATTTGTGTCACCGTTCCAGTGTCAGTGTGTGCTTTGGTTGGGCTCTTGACCCTTACATTAATAGAATTAAGTATTGTCATGGCTGCTGTCCTTGAGTTATAAAAGCAAGACAAACCAAGAACATACCTCATCAGGTCGTGATGATTGTGCTTGTTTATTTTTTAAATCCTGAACTGAACTGAACTGAATTTAGAGTCTATTTTCTGTATTGTATGTCCATAATGATAGAGCAGGCTTGTGATTACAGCTGAACACCCTGTATTTCTTTTTCACAATTGCTTTTCAGCTGTTTTGATCCCAAGAAGAATCTTTTTTCTGTATGGCACACACAGACATGAAGAATCAGCGTATGAATCTCAATAACAATGACAAACCAGCTATTCAGAAAAATTTTGAACATACTAATAACACACTAATAAAAACATCACATAAAAACAGCAAGAATAAAAGAAGATTGTAAGAATAAAAGAAACACAATTCTGCTCATAATTTATTCATGTCGCAATGCATTATGGGAGCTATTGATGAGTTTTAATTGGAAGCTCTCAAAATGCACTGCAGCATTTGATGGTCCCCATTGTTGAGATTCATACGCTGACTCTTGATGTCTGTGTGTGCCTATGTCACGCCCCTGCACTGTTTGTTGTCCTTATTTCCCCATGTGCTCTCCGTGATCTAGTTTCTGTCTGTTGTTAATTATGTTCAGGTGTGTCTTGTTATTTACTTCAATTATCTGCCCTATTTAAGTTACGTTCTGTCTAGTCCTTGTTGTCGGTTCATTGTGAATGTTATGTTGGATGTGCTCCCGGATCTGTCTACCTGCCTGTTTGTAATCCCTTTATGTGAGTATTAAATAACTGTTTCTGAAGAATCCGAATCTTTGCTCGTCCTTCCCGCACATCAACCGTGACAGAATGAACCGACCTTCAAAATAATTGTGAGCGGCGTGTCGTTTACAGTCCTTTTGTTTTCCGTCTTTTTTCTCAGTTTTTATTTGATTTTTTTCCCCCCGGTTTGTCCCCTCATGGATTCGGTGTACAGTTTTGAATATCTCCTCCTCCTCCTGGAGCAGGGGGAGAGATCACTCGAGAGCCATACAGGATTATTCTTGGACATGGCTTATCACACCAGCTTTCCGGACAGCGCACTCTGTGCTTTCTATCGACGAAGCCTGAGACCTGAGCACAGAGTGCCGCTGTCCGAAGATGGCTCTCGAGCGAATTTCGCCGCCTTCGTGGAGTGGACACTGGCGTGTAATGGATCGCGTTTCACTGTTTATCCTGTGGATGATCACGCCAGTGCCACTCCAGACCCAGAGCCCAGCCCACCATCTACCCGCAACGAGGAGCCCATTCCCGAGCCCACCGCTGCCGCCACAGCAGAGCCCAGCGCGACCGACGAGCCATCACCACTGGAAGTGACAGAGCTGAGGTGCGCATCCGAGCCAGAGACTGTGACGACAGACCAGGTGAGAGAGCCGGAGTGGGAAGCTATTGCGGAGGACTTAGCCACGGACAGTGCGAGCGCGGAGAGGAGCTCCGCCCACTGCATTACGGCTGAGGGTGAGCTGGCCGATCTGAGAACAGAAGGCAAACTGAACACTAGAACTACTCCCATTCCAGCTCCTCGTGTGCGTCCTCCGGTACCTGCACCACGCACAATATTTAGATTCCCACCCGCCCACCCTGTCATTCCCATGCCACCGCTGCCTGCAGCCAGCCCCGTTGCTCACCCTCAGCCCACCATTCGTGTGCTGGTCTCGCCACGGGTCTACCAGCAGCCATCGCCGTCATGGCAAGAGGATCCCTCTGCTCCGCCTTCTATCTCCGAGTCCTGGACTCCGCCTCGTTCCTCTGACCCGTCGGCTACACTGGGCTTCCTAGCCCCTTCCTCTACGCCGTGGTCCGTCTGTCCTCCAGCTCCACCGGGCTCCATCGTCCCTCCGGCTGCACTTTGGTCTGTCGTCGACCATCCGCCGCCTCTGGACTCCACTCCTCTGGCTACGCCTCGTCGCTCCGTCCTGCCGGCGTTGTCAGGCTCCTCCATCCCTTCAGCTCCGCCTCAGTCCGCTGTCACTCCGGTTCCGCAGCGGCCCTCCGGATACACGCCTTCGCGTCAGTCGCGGGCACCCTTCGTTTCGCCTCGGCCCGCCGGATCCTCAGCGCCCCCCCGTCTCTTCGGTTCTCTTGTGAGTATTAAATAACTGTTTCTGAAGAATCCGAATCTTTGCTCGTCCTTCCCGCACATCAACCGTGACACGCCCCTCATGACTCCAGATCGATACGTTTTTAAGATATATAAATATTACATATTCTGATTTTTAGCTATGCTTGTTCAGGTCAGATGAAGTAACCCTAAAAACATCTCTTGATATTCGTGAAACCTCATGTTGTGATGTTTCAAAATGCACATGTTATTTTAAAATGACCTTTGAATACTAATTGAAATTAAAAATTGAGATCACGTTTATTAACACTTTATTTTAAGTTGCCATAATACGGAGTAATTACCTAATAAGATACTGAGTAGTAGCCATTGTACATGAAATAAAATACACTTTTCATGTCACTAAGTTATATTATGTACAGTAGATGTAACAGAAAGCTACTGTTACATATGTTACAGACTGAGTCTCTAACACAGCTAACTACAATCTTCATACACTATGTCTGTGCAATATTCTCTAAATTGAATGTAATTAGAAAGGTATTGCATGTATTTAACCTGTGTATTATTGGGTTGAATCAAACTAAGTGAAGTACACTTAAGTACAACCATCATACGCTTTATTTTAAGTAGCGCTTTTGTTTGTGTACTTGAAAGTATAATTACTGTAGCTATGTTGTATTTAGACAGCAACACATATGTCCTTTGGTTACATAAGTAGTTGTGTATCAGACTCAGTATATTACATCTACATAATTACAAACTGTAAACATAAACTGTTCCATAACTTAGTTACATGGTGAGTACTGCACAATTGCTACTACTGAGTACTTACTAGGTAATTACTCCTTTTTATGGACAACTTAAAAAAAAAGATGTTTTTATCCTGTAATAGATGTTGTTGTTGTTTTAAGTTGTAAATAAAACATTATTAGAGTAACTAGTAGAGTAATTCTGCAACTAAACTAGATATTTTGGGGGCCTTGTTGACCCAAATGCTATTTAGACTAGATATAACAGGATGCAAATGCTGCATAAGTAGTGTTTGCACACAGCTACAAACAGCATCTTGTTTTCATTAACTGCAAATAGTGATAAATGACATTTACACAAAGTGAAACCAATATGCTGTACTAGGGCTAAACTGTTTGAGCAATAATGGGAGAACCATCACCATAAGCATATCGAAACAGCTTGTAGTAAACACATCTTTGTGCAAAATATTCTCACCGTCTCCGTTAAGTCAGCAAAGGCTTTTGCACCCGGACAGCAGGAAAATAAAACAATAAATCAATCCCTCATTCAACAAGCCGCATCACACACAACCGAGAACAAGTACTGTATGTTCTTCACACGCCACAAAGACAAGAAAGACACTGCCTCCCCCTTCTCGTTTCCTTTTCTCTTCTCTCTCTTTGGTGTTGGCCTCCGTCACAGAGAGACCATAAACAGCGAGCAGAACGCTTTCAGAGAGGCGGGAGGGACGAATGAGAGCAGATGAATGTGCAGAACACAACACAAACAGGGGGGTTTGAAAATCACAGTCAGGAGGGTCTGCAAGAGTAGGAGGGAGTTGGAAAAAAGGGATGAGAAAGGATCAACGGGGGAGTTTTCTGAAGGGATGATGATAGAGGACAAAGTAAACTGTTTCGCCTACGATAAAAGCCTGAGGCGGCTGCTTGATTTGTGCAACATCATGACAAAGTAGAGGACAGTTACTAACAAATTAAAGTATCACCCAGAGAAAAGGAAAAGTGAACTGCAAAAAGTGGTCAGTGCACATTGATCTATGGTGCTGATATGGGGAACATCTTCAAAACTTCACTCTTTTACAGGTTCAACTCTTGCTTGGAGCATTCATTTATCTTCTGCCAGTTGAAAATACGAAGAAAAACATGGAGATTGTAAAAAAAGATTTCAAAATATACTTTAATGATTTAGCGTTCTCTGGCTAGAAGTTTCCGTTCACCTGTGAAACTTTTGTGTTTGTTTTGGAAATAATACAAGGTGGCTTTGTAATTGGACACAAATGTTCTGCATGTAAATGCAGATGTTCTGCAGAAAATGTTCTTGTGGGAACGAAACCATCCATGTTTGGTGAGTGAATGCAACATTTGTCTGGGGAACGCAAGACGTGTTTTGCAGGAGAATGCCTAGTTTCACGCAGAATCGCTACTTCTGTGTTATCACTTCTAATTTGATGGGTTTGTTCAAATTGTTAAAGTTTGATAAAGTACTAATGCTGTTTGTCCAAAATAGAGACAGTTAGGCAAAAAGTTAATTCTGTATTCATGTATTCACACATGGTGGTTTATGTGGGCAATACAAAGTGAAATCTTGCTCACAATTAATAGTCTACTATAATTGACCAATGCAATATATTGAAAAATCTGTATTTCTGAATCATTAGTTTCAACCTTGTCATTCATGTTTCACAGAAGTAAGACAATCATATGGGTTTTAAAAGAGTAAAACAAAAAATAAACTGCAAGCTGAAATCCAGATTGTAAGCATTTCAGTTTATTGCATCCATTTACATTACGCTATTTAGAGTATCCACCGGGACTAACCACATAAAAACAAACCACAACCCTTCCTTTCCTCAGCACATATTTGCTCCACAGAAACTACCATTCAGGTTCGCTCCTCCAGCCCTTATTCCCACAGTCCTCCGGCCACTCATTCAAAGGGACTTCATTCACGCTGCCGGCTCAGAGTGTGCTAACACTTCTGCACCGTTAGAGGGGGCTTCCATTGTGGCCAGTTAACGGGTACACGGACAGAGAGGCGTACTGTTTTGGTACAAAAGGCCATTCTGTGTTGTGCCGGCGGCCCCTCATGGCCTGATGTAGTTAGACACTTGAGCGCACTTCACACGAGCCCCCCTCTCCCTGAAAACCAATAAGTAGAACGTATGAAGACCTG
Source organism: Enteromius anoplus (assembly GCA_032359395.1). Lineage (NCBI taxonomy): Eukaryota > Metazoa > Chordata > Actinopteri > Cypriniformes > Cyprinidae > Enteromius > Enteromius anoplus. Next base: position 491,232 of record JAUMHG010000059.1, on the reverse strand, counting down.
CTGAAAGCTGCTCTTTGTGAAATTATGTTTTTGACATTAAAGTTGAAGCAAAATGCCATCTGCAACCCATTTTAGTTCAATAATGTGAGTGTAACCCAACTCTCACTGTTGAAGAATGGAGGGAAGAATTAGTTTTTATTTGCAGGGAACTGATTAGATCATGAAAAGTGGGTGTTTTATAGTAGAATAGAGGCAGGTTGTTAAGAGGAGGTGTAGAGAATCAAGGGAGACTGGTAACACCAGCTGAAAAGGAAAGTTGTTGCACAGACGCAACATGTTACTATTTTGATTGCACTGAAACATTTCTGGAATAACCTGCACCAGTCAGTCATACGGACATGTCTTGAAATGTGCATTAAAGAAAAAGTTATGTAGTAAATATTACATTAATGTCAAAAGAAAGAACAAAACACATCAGTGTTGCCTAATTCCAACTGTTCACATTTGTGCCATTTTTTTATTATTTCCATAAAGCCTGAGACCACATTGAAATTGTATTTTTTTTAAAAGCGAAGGAATTAGAAAACATGTTCCCGTAACTAAATCACTAGAGCAGTGGGCTTGAAAGTCATTGAACTAATTTCTTGGCATGTACTTATATATGTGTCACAAATTAAAACCTTTGTACAAGCTGTTAGCACACTCATACAGCTCAGGTGCTGATAGTGCAATTGTGAAAAACCAAATACTTGCCAAAGACATTTTGAGAGAAGTATCTGCGAGGAATCTCATTCAGGATTTGGGCCATAACATTGCACTGGAACTGCACTCATCGGAGGGCTCTTATCATGATCATGGTTGCATTGCTCTCTTAGAATTACTGGTTCTTAATGCTTATAATACTGACAACAACACTGTCTTAAATAAGCCTGAAAATTATGTTGCCACTGATGGAATGGCATTTGCTTAGTTTACAGATGATTTATTGAACTTTTATCACTTTGTAGCAAGAAGTGAAAAGGTTTTCGATAGGGTGTGCTGCAAGGCTCAATACTAGGACCACTTGTTTAATAATATGATCAGCTATGTCTTTCCTTTAGGTGAGAAAAAAAAAACGAATGGACTGCATAGATAATAATAAAAGCTGGATGATTAACTACTGCTTAATTTAAAAATAAATAAATACAAATACTGGAACAAAAACTCCAAAACATAGAATAGAATGTGTCTCTTGATGAATAAAGGGTTAAGGTCTTGGTCTTCAGTTAAGAAACTGGGTGCACTGGGTGCATTTGATTTCTAGTATTTACAAAACAATGTTTTTGTTTAACATTAGAAAAATCTCTAAATTACAGTTTCAAATGGTGAAAAATTATTTCATGCAACCATGACCTAGGTTTTTGTATTAAACCTTCTCTGAAGGTTTCACTAAAATATCTAATTAAACAAAACCTTCTAAAGCTTTTTTTTTTTTTTTTTCAGTTTATCGTTTCAGTCTGAATGTTCACAAAAAATGCATTTGAGCTATGTTTTAACATTAATGGTAATGTAGCTACTAAGCTTAAATTGTAAAAAAAAAAAAAAAAGGCATCTGCTTAGAATGTACATTCTCTTTTCCATTTGCTATGCCACCCTCGGTTTGAGTGTGTCATTGATTAAACAGAACAACACTGCGTGTGTGTGTGTTTCTGAGAAAGAGAGAGAGAGAGTATATTCCCCAGAGAGCCCGAATGACGTCACTGATCTGGGCATCAAGGTTACCTCACTCCCCGCACGCAGACCGCGAGAGGAAGAAGGGAGGAACGGAGGAAAAACAGAAGGAAGGAAGGAAGAGAAAAGACAGTTGGGAGAGTGAAAAGAGTTTTGATGGGTTTGCATGAAACAGGACAAAAAAAACATGATCACGTACAGATTCAGTCTAATATACACTTAAACTTGAGCCATACAAACTGTAAACTAAGACACATTTGAAAGGAAAATGTAGGTCTCTGTGCACATCATAAGCAAATTATGCAAATACATATAGCTTTTCTCAGAGCTACAGTGGAAAAGCACCACAGGAATCATGGAAGGGAGTCGTCTGAACGTCACACTCCACTGAAGAGCTGTTCTTCACAGCATATCGTCATCTATTAACTGCTTACTTCCTGTCTTCCTGTGAATTTCTGCTTGTGCAACCATTACAGACTTCAAATAGCTTCCCTCCTGTTGTCTAAGCTTTCACACAGGTGTGTACACAGAAACCTTACACTGCCAAAAACATCTCCTTAATCAGTGTTTTGTAAAGTTGTCCAGTACAAACCAATTAGCACACTAAACAACTAAATACATTTACTTGAGAAGAAATCTTGTGAAAGTGTGTCAAAGAATAATGAAAATGTGTAAAAATTGCAAATAACAATATACATATTTTTATTTTTTTATTACTTTCATACATTAAATGCTGTTGAAAGTGCTACTGAAGTTACTCTTAATAAACTAAAGATCATTTTTTCTGAAAACAAATATTTATATCCTTCTCTGGTAAATGTATCTTGTTTAGATTAAGGCTCTCAAACATTTAAAATGATTAGCCTGAATTTACACCGCAATACAAAAACTACAGTCCGTGAGTAAAATAATTAATGAAGAGAACAAATCATAATAATATCATTCAGACCTTATAAGCAATCTAAACTGTAACTTTGCTGCTTGAGGATCGAGTTCTTCACAGATGACAAGCTGCTAACAAAAAAAAAAAACCTTCCTCCCTCTCTCTCTCTCTCTCTCTCTCTCTCTCTCTCTCTCTCTCTCTTTTGTCATTTTCATGCCAGGTCTCAGGTACTGCAGTGCAGAGCTGGCAGAATGTTAAACAAGCAAACGATGGGAACATAGAGGAATAATGGGAACACCGAAAAATAAAAAAGAAAGTCAAAGAAAAGTAATAAATTACACATAGACCGTGAAGACAGCAGGGTGCAATGCTGAAGGATGGAGGCAGATGAATAAAGTATAGCTGGTTTGAAAAAATGAAAGGATGAAAGACTTGACAGACCGGTCCCTAGAAATCAATACTGACCCATTTACCCTGTTTAAATCCATTTTAATAGCTGAAAAACATCATTAACATTGAAGAATCGCTGTTAATATCTCATGATTTTTTTTTTCTCATGAGAACTGTTTGTACACAAAACTTTCAACTTGATAACACACTTCAAACATCATCTATGAAAAATATTACATTACTTATGTTTGGAGGCTCCGAGGCAGCAGATAAGCATGAATAAATGCTCTCTGACTAACTGATATATAAACTGAAGAGACACTCCTGACAGTTGACTTTGATTTATTTCTCTACAGAAGCAGACGCGACTTAACTATTTTTATTAAATAATAGTGGTGTTTCTGAAAAGTCTGCCTACTTTGTGAAACAACACAAGATTAAAGCTTCAGTAATGTCTCTCCAGCAGGTTTTGATTAGGTCAGAGGAACAAATTAAAAGAATCCGAAGGGAAAATAAGAGGTTAATTGCAAAATTACTATCATTATTTTCATACATCCATCACTAAAGCCTCCGGGAAGCAGAACAACAGGAAATTCGATCTTAAAAGAAAAGGAAGGTTAATGCACACTTCTGGTCTTATTACACGATTCCTTTGTCAGCTTTTCACAAGAAAAAAATGTTTTATTAATATTTCAGGAAATGAACGATCTGCTTCCAGTTTTGACTGACATCCCCCAGACGCTCAAAAATAAAGCTTGTAATTTTTCAAGAATTGTTCATAAAATATCTCTAAAGATCTCTTTCAAGTAAATGCTGGTTAATGCTTATCATTGAGATACATTAGTTGTAATATTTTTTGCATTCTCTTGCAATTACAGAATAAGTATAGCTTTATAATATTTGTCCTTTTTGAACTATAAAATTTAAATCATGTTACATGTCCAGACAAATGCTTAGTGAGTGGAGCTAAAAGGTTAATTCTTTATCACAGTAATAACACACCACCTACACTAAACTCTAATCTAAATCTAGCCAATAGCAATAACACAAATATATATTTTCTGAAGCAGCATGTTATTTTAGCTCGCTTCTGCAAGTCCATGATCTCTTAATTAACTATCATGACTCATGTTTCACAGGACTCATACTCAAGTGCTCTGCATCACAAGTGCAGTGCTATACTGGGTGCACTACCAAGCAAGTTTACCATGTCAGAAAATCTACATCTATGCAGCTGGTAAAGTGATGCAAACATGAAAATGTTTAGAAAAGTTTTTGAGGTATTGTACAAGGAGCTGCACACAATATGTCTTTGTTAAATCGATCATCTGCTCTTGTAATCATAGTTTGTAAAAAAGAATGAAGGTTGTTGGTGTTTGATTGCCATTAGCGCTGATTCCAACCAGAAACTTCAGAATTGGCCTAAATTTCCCTTGGTGCACTTTTTAGTAGAACACAAAATATGTACCAATAAGTACATATCACTGCAGTTTCCAAAAGAAATGAACAGTAGAGGCAGTAAAACTCAACACAAATTTACAGAGTTTTGACTAATAAAGCGTAATTTTGGCACAATTACTTGAAGAACATGTTATGACTTCAAAGCAATGTTAAAATGCTTGGATATGTTAGCATCACACATATCCAGCTTCATATCTGTGTTTTCCTAGACGGTAGGTTTGTTCTGTAGCTCACGGAGTACAGAGATACTTGAGAGGCGAGTAATTCTGGTTTGAATCCTGTGTAACTACGGTTCGACAAACTGTTCAGATCTGTGTAAAAGGAAGTTTAAATGGCTCGTTGTATGAAAAAAAAACTAAATTTTCAATAGGTTTAGGGTTGGATTTGGTGTAGGGCATATTTCCAACATGATAGAGCATTAACTTTTAGCAACAGTCCATGGATATTTCAATTCTGAACCACCACAATACACATGTAAAGAAATGTGCCAGGGTTTATATACTGAACCTGTTTTTTAGCACCACTCAGTGGATATTTCTTTTTAAAACAGTGGCAAACATTCAGTAAGGCACGTAAAAACGCCGTTGCACAAAAAAGTGCACAGAGGTACATATTTTTATGAGACCAGTTTCTGTATAGTAGATAAATTCCAAATAAGTGTCAGTGTGTCTTATGCTGCGTTCCAGGCAGCCCGTTACCCGTGTTGTGTTTTTCCAACCTACTACCAGTGAAAGTGTATTGAAACGGCAGTCAAACTCTTGACTTCCCACTGGTGAACTCGTACTAGATTGGTGTACTCCCATTTCTGACTGCACATTGCCCGCAAAACAACAATGGCATCCCCTACGAATGCGGTTTTTATGCCAATGTTACACTAAAATAAAAAGGTATAACAGCTTCTCTGGCCGTATGTGCCATTCTTCCTCCTCCCTTTCCCTCAAATAAGCAAGGAAAGCCCCTTTGGAGATAGAAATGGTTGTAAATGAGCATAAGCCTGTACGGTCCGCCATGCTGGTTTGTTTACATCTAGCTACCGCAATTCCTTGCACTGAGGCAGTTTGGCGTGACATGCCTGGAACGCCACAAAGTCGTGCGTCGAGGTTTGAAGTCATGACTTACGGGCTCAAAAACCTGCCTGGAAGGTAGCCTTATTCTGTGGCTTTAAATTATACTGTTATTAAATTGTACATCGTCTATTTATGTATCTGTTATTTAAAACCTACTGATCAACTACAAGCCTAAATATCTAGAAAAACCAAATGCCCCCAAATACTTCTGTAAGACACATCAGATAACGACTGAGAAGGTGGATTGCTAGATCACTGACCTTAACTTGGACCTTGAATACACACACATACACACACACCGGTACAGATGGAGTCTTGGCGTAGACAGGAAAGTGTGGCCATCTCCCTGCTCTCACACACCCAACGGCAGGATGTACCAGCGCTCCTGAGCCCTGAGCAGTGCTTCAGGGGTCACGCAGGGGATGACTAGAGAGTGCACTCCACCTCCAGAGAGCTTAACAACCAGCCTTTCCCACAGCAAACCACACCCTGGAGTCTCCCTGTCTTTCTGATCTGGAGCCAGTGTTGCGCTCTCTCCAACGATATGGTTTGGATGAGAATTTGAGAAGCTGCTCCTAGATTAGAGCAGGAAAGGGCAGCTGCTACTCAAAAATCATGTTATTACTAGCACCGTACCACATGCACCGCTAAGCCTAAATGGTGGCTTAAAGACAGCACTATTCCAGAAAATGATGGGTTCATTTTCAGTAAACGTTGATGGAGATAAACGTGCAAACAGAATGATGCTGGTTACATAACATCTTTATCTTCAGGACCACGTAATCCAATAACTGTAGACACAAGCCAGTGTGTCTCCGGCCAAATCATCAACATCAGTAAAGCCTGGACGAAAGTTTACAGCACAAACCCTGTATAACAGCACTACTGAACAACAGCACCGCTTTTTAAATGTGAGCACAAAAACGGATACCGGTACAATTTGAATGTTGCAAAAAGTGCACAAACAAAGAGGAAGTACAGTAAAGATAAGATCTAGAACTAAGATGTAACTGGCAGTAGAGCTCATGCTGAATCAGAGAAACAACTGTTGCAAAAAGTTTAATGCAACACACTCCAATGTAGCAGCACCCAATATGAATGTCGGAGGTGGGTCAATGCTTTTTAATTCACATTACTGCACCCTTATAACAGCTATTATTCATTCTCATCTGTGAAAAGCACCTTAGCAATTTATGTGTGTGTGTGTGTGTGTGTGTGTGTGCGTGTGTGTGTGTGTGTTTTAAGTTGCTAGCCACCACCAGCATTTTTAGTATTTTTACTAAAGTTTGACGGCACAATGTTTAATATATATATTTGTGTGTGTGTGTGTGTGTGTGTGTGTGTTACACCCCTGGACTATTTTGTTTTCACTAAGCATGCGTACTGTGTGACCTAGTTTTCTGTCATTGTCTAATTGTGTTATTATGTTCAGGTGTGGCTTGCCAATTATCCTCATTTACCTTCCCCATAGAAGTTTGGTTCTGTTCAATGTATCTTTCTGTGGATTATTAAATATTATTTAATCGGCCGATCAGTAATGCGCGTTTGGTCAGTAAAGCCGGTCCTGTAATCAGCGGTAAGTGCCATCAGGTGCGTGATCCGTTGTTCACTGATGAGCTGCACAAAACCATGTTCATTATCAGCGTGGATTTGCGCAGCTCGTCAGTGAACAACAGCTGTGTGTAGTATATATATACACGGCTCAATGTGAAATCACGCACCTGATGGCATTTACCGCTGATTACAAATGCGCAAACAGATCGGCCGATCAGGATCGGGACATCCCTAGCTGTATTATTCCCCCGCTAACGTTCATTGTGTGTGTAAAAACAGTGGAGACATGCTTCAAAATCATTTATTTTGGGTTCCACAGAAGAAACAAGTGAGTTTAATACCACTCTGGTGTATGATTATAAAGTGACAGAATTTCTAATTTTTGGATGAACTATCCCACACCATTTCATAAGAAAACATAGGTATTAAAAGTTTTGGCAAAAGGGCACTGATTTTATATTCATTTGTATTATTTCTACAAAACGGCCTTGATTTTAAATGATTTGCTGAATTTGAAACTGTTTAAAACATCCAGTAAAATAAGAAAGATACACACACTCTACATTCAGTATGTCGAGGGGTAAGACTGAAGCAGTCTCTTCTCTTCTGCAGGTACAGTGGTGATCATTCATCACTTTTTATGATGAACATATAACATTATTACATCGACCTGGAACACAGTGTACAACATGCGTCAGACTGCAAATAAATTATCTTCCTTTCCAGATAACCAAGTTGTGGAAATGGCTCTCGCTCTGCTAGCAGTAATTGATTTACGGCCTATTGGACGGGCTAATTAGAGCAGCACCATCATGACCTCTGTGCACTCCTCCCAAATGACTCAAACTGTGCATGTTTACGAGTGCATTCACATCCGCTCTGGATGCATTAAGTTTTAGTTATCAGTGATTGCGACGATTGGTGATGGGTTCTTCAAAACCCCTTATCCTACGTACATAGATCTTCAGCGAGTCTCACGCTGTTTCATACGGACATGAGTGATGCCTGAAATTGTGTGGGAGGAGAGGAGTTGAGGAGAGGAGTGCTGTTAGTCCAGTTTTTGTCTGGCAGATACACACACACAAAAATGTTAAATATGCCACAATGTACTAAACCAATTTTCCACAAATATATGCTTTTTTAGTGTTTCACTTTCACTGACTTTTACATTAACTGTTCCCTCCTGGTGGATCAACCTGCCCAACTCAATCCGTGCAGCTGAATCCTTAGCCATTCAAAATGGCTAAAGACATCTCTTCCATCCTCATTTGACTCTCTAGCACTGTCTAGCACAATTTTTTACATGTTTTGTTTTTTTTACATATAACAAAAGATTCAAGCATTCCCTATTTTTCCATTTCTCTCTATTTGTTTTCTTTTTATTTATTATATAAAGAATTTTGTACTGTATTAGACTAAACAAGACTTTTTTTTTTTAAATCCTTATGATGTTTTGGAAAAAAGTGTCTGCTAAAGGACTAAATGTAAATGAAATGTTTACCTGTATTTTGAATTTTGTGTTATTTATTTTTTCTTTTTATTGTTTTTTGGCTTTTTTTGTTTGTTTGTTTTTTGTTTTTACAGTAGCAAAAATTTTAAAAAATAAAAACTTGCACGGATACATTTCTTCTGTGTATCCCAAAGTTTTCATATTTACCATTTTCATATAAATTTGTTTTGAACGACTCATTGGCGTTTTTAAAATTGGAAAAAGTACCCACAAGTAAAAGTATAAGATTCGCGGGAAAATGGCATATACCTGTTACAGCACAACTATGTCCTCGCACTACCCCCCAGCGCTCTAGTTGCCATGGTAACGTACGCCAGTCCGTAAAGCGTCGTGCAACTCAAGATGCTCTCGTAGCCACTCCCTGTAAACAAACGAGCGAAACCTCGAACAAAGAGTCAATGAATAAAAACCAGTCTGTCTTGTCTCGGAAACAGCTCTATAGAAAGGAATCTGTGCTGTTCTGGAAACCGAACGAAGTGCCACTCGGGAAAAGCTTTACAATAAATAGTTTGTTTACGACAGAGAGCAGCGCTAACGACTCAGCTTCGTTCGAGAACATTTTGTCTGTTTATTTTTTCTTTAAACATATATTTGTGATCAACGAAACGCGGAAACGAGAGTGGGAAACCCGAGCATAATTAAAACAGCTGCCGAAATAAATGCAGCTGCGTTGTACGAGAGTATAAGATGATTTGTCGTGAGGTTTGTTATATCAGTCCTTGCGCAATCGAAGAGTAAACATTAAAAACAGACGCGCGATAACCACTGATGCGACCGATCTCCAAATGTGCAAAATTCGCCTTATTCCGTTCCAAGAAGCAATTTAAAGCAGCTTCGCTCCGTTCAACCCCATGTTCTAACAATGAGACGGCTTGCAGATGTGTTTGATGTAATGAAAAGCATCAGTGCGACTCACGTTATTGCGTAAATCCTGCAGCGCTACACTCATCGTGCAGCATCGGCGCTCCGCACGCGACTAAGCCATCCCTGCGCCTGAAACAAACATGATCAACGAGTGTTAAAACCAGCCTTCATCCATTAGCAGCCGCAGTTTTCCATCTGCAAACACTGAAACAGACTGACAGACGCGATGCGTTATAGCCTACCGCTGAACGTTTTCAGAAGACGGCGCGCATGATGGGTCTGTGCCACCGTCAACGACCAGCACGTCCTCTGCTCTGGTGTATTACAACATAGAAAGATGTCTGAGGGAGACAGATAGAGATCAGCCTGTGCTCTCTCTCTCTCTCTCTCTCTCTCTCTCATTCCCCCGCCCCTTCGCTCCGTGTCCGTGATTGAATGCGCGCTCTCGCAACGCATCTGTATGGATTGGGTTGCTGACTCTGTCATCGGCATCAAGTGGGATGAGCGCTAATACCCTCTTCATGTACTCTTAAAAATCTCAATTTTCCCCGTATATAGTTCTTGACCTGCCGTGTGGTTCTTTAGAGATAAGAACGGCACTATTCTCACAGTTTTCTAAAGAACTATATTAAAACGAAAAACCATTTTGTTCAATTTTTAAAAAAAAAGTAAGATTAATTATATATAAATCTGTACCGCTATTTGTAAAATATGTATAAAATACAACAAATCACACATAGACCACAAAACCAGTCACAAAGGTCATAAAGTTTTCTATTGATGTATGGCTTGTTAGGATAGAATATTTGCCCGAGCTACAACTAGTCTATTTAAATATCTGGAATCTGAGAATGCAAATAAATAAATAAATAGGGAAAAAATCTTTAAAGTTGTCCTTAGCAATGCATATAACTAATCAAAAATTACGTTTTTTAAATATTCCCATAAAGTGCGCAAATTTCAATGTGTGCTCAATCATATTTTTTCATACAAGAAAAACAAAACTGGCACACTACAGCTCCAAAAGTAGAAAATGAACTTTTAGCTGTAACGCTGCAGTTGTCGCGACTTCGCTTCTCAGCGGGGCAAAGGAAGTACGGAGGCAGAGATACGATAACAATA
>JAUMHG010000059.1:431347-461226 GCA_032359395.1 Enteromius anoplus | reverse complement strand
GTTATTTTAAATTGAAATAATATTTCACAATATTACAGTTTTTTTCTGGATTTTTAATCTAATAAATGCATCCTTGATGAGCAGAAGAAACATCTTTAAACACCATTAAATATCTCACTGACCCCAAACATTTGAACGGTAGTGTACGTACTGTACATAAAAAACATATATATGCGTGTATATATATATATATATAATGTACATTAAAAAATATATATATATATATGTATATGTTTTCAGAAAAATATTGAGAAGCAAAAACTTTGTTTTCGCCCCTCATCAACCCTCTTGTCTCACCTTTAAAAAGTGTTCATGTTTGTAAGTCTGATGGCTGCGTATTGAGTCTGTTCCCTCTTACTAAGCGTTTTCCCTTTGTGTTTATTGTCTGCCTAATCTTTAGTGTATCGACCTCCAACTTGCCTTGGAATATTGTTCTGGTTTTTGCCCCGTTTGGACTATTGTTTGCCGATCGACCGACCCTCACTCCCGCTCCGGACTGTTCTTGTCTTTTGCCTCTTTATTCCCGTTTGCCGTTATCCCGACCCCGTCTGTCTGACCATGTCTCTCAATAAATCCCCACACATGGATCCACACGTCTCCGTCACAAGAAGAGAGTTCTCGGTCACCAGCCTTTTGAGAGTACATACATATGACTTCTCTTTCTTACGAGTACATATTTACAACCCAATATACATTAAAATAAGGACGGGTTGAGAAATGAAGTGCTGCTATTAAAGTAACTTTCACATGTATTTAGTAGATCTGAGAAGAAAACACACTCCACACACTCCAACCCAATCTTTGTTTAAAATCACTTTTATTTCAAGATTTTTAAACTCATACAGATTGTAAGGCATCTGCACAAAGAACAGTTTCTGCAGAGGTTTAAAAAAAATCCTTTCCCTCAGATGGTGGGCGGGTTTCAAACCAGGTTTGATACATATATGTTTTTTGGCGTTTTCCCCTTCACCCCCCCTTCCGTATTTTTTCATTTCTCAATAATCTTAAATTACAGCTATTATATAATTTCATACTCTTGATTTCTTACAGCAGTCAGACGACGTGAGAGCAATGACAGAGAAAAAGAGTGTTTAAAATCCATTAAATATGTACACAGAGGCTTCACATCACACGCACACACATGGCAGGCTAAACAGTACTATGAGGGGAGCAGACCACATCCACATGATGTGTTGATGCATCTATTTACAGGTCCCTAAACTTACTACACGATGACTCTAGCTTCTCTCGTATGAGGCGGCGTCTTGTTTTTTTTTACCTTGAATTTGATTTCCATCGGATTGCTTTATTACAAATGGGCGAATCAGTGAATTGAAGTCCTAAAACCTTCACTAAGCTCCAAACACATGCACTTTTCCATCCCTGGCCCGCCTGTAATGCAGGACCAGTGATGGATACTGTGTGCATACAACTACACTTGAATCTAGGACGAGCATTCGTAAAGGCCTTGATTGAACTCTTGGGACGCCACAGAGGGGACAAGGTATGTGTGATATGGACATGATGAACGTGAGAAGGGTTTGCGTGAGAGGAACTGACATCGTGCATCTCCGGTGAATGACCTAAGCTACTTGGACACTTGGATGCGGAAGACGACGCGGCCCAGGAACTTGTCGCGTTCATCGCTGTTGAGCAGGTTTGAACCCTCCACCTTGCACTCAATGATGAGCTCGTTGTTGTAGTCTTCCTCCGTCAGCAGCAGCTTCACGGCTACCACCGGCTGGACGTAGTTTGGCTAATGGAGAAATCAAACCAGAAAAGAAAGGCAAACATTAAAGAGATATGATAAGAAACTGTGTAATAAATATGGGCAAGGCAAATATGTATGTATGTATGTATGTATGTATGTATCTATGTATGTATGTATCTATGTATGTATCTATCTATCTATGTATGTATCTATCTATCTATGTATGCATCTATCTATGTATGCATCTATCTATGTATGCATCTATCTATGTATGCATCTATCTATGTATGCATCTATCGATCTATCTATGTATGCATCTATCTATCTATCTATGTATGCATCTATCTATCTATCTATGTATGCATCTATCTATCTATGTATGCATCTATCTATCTATGTATGCATCTATCCATCCATCCATCCATCCATCCATCCATCCATCCATCCATCCATCCATCCATCCATCCATCCATCCATCGGACCAAAAACAAATTAAAATGATATTTTATATATAGTTGCTAGCTAACTTACTAAAAATTTGAAAATAAGTATTTTATGCAATATTACATATTTTGGTCCCACTTTAAATTAATTGTCTCTAATACCTGTGTACTTCCATAGTAATTAGATGTGTATGTAGTATGTAACCAGTGTAAGCACACACATAGGATCTACAGCTGTAATATTTCTGTATAATTCTGGTTACACACTACATACACATCTAGTTACTATGGAAGTACACAGGTATTAGGGACACTTAATATAAAGTGGGACCGATATTTTCTATATATCAGTTCATACACTACATATTCATATAAATCCATGTATGTACATACATAAAAAATGTAATATTTTTTTATGTTATATATATTTATCTAAAATTTATCTATTTTATTGATTAATACAAATATACAATGTATATTCATTCACACACCATTTTTCTTCTATGTATAAAATATAAATACATTTTTAAGTGAATAAACACATATATTTGTTATTCAATTGTGTGCATCCATACAATTAAAAACTTTTGCTGTATTGTACGTACATGCAATTGCTTGCCATAATAGGGGAAGTAACTCTTGTCGATTTTGCCCTCTGGGGGGAAATACTGCATCTGCAGGGGATTTTCTCTCTGTGTCAGGAGAGAAACACGACAAAGGATGAGATCACACTGCTGCACTTTAAGGACAAGACGTGTCATGTGACTGGTGTGCAGTTGCCAGTAGCAACAGACTGCCCTCACATCACTCACACGGATGACAGAGAAAAAAAAAACCTCTAAATGCACAGACAGCAGATCTCTCAATGAAGCAGGTTAAACACAAATGCGCACTGAAACGGGGGAAAACAAGTCTCTTTTGCATCTTGTACTGTATATGAATGCATGAATCCATATCTCCGCTCGCAGTGCATCACAGTCATAGCACTTCTCCAGCAGTAGCAGGAAGAGTTAGAAGACTCTGATACTCATGTGCATTCAATAAGTGGTTCATGTTTCATTAAAGTGAACCGAATGAGATGATTTGCTGTAACCTTCTAAAAATGGTTGAGTTTCTAATAACAGGTCGTAGTGATGCATGCTTGCAGACAGTGTAGTCCAATGAAAAAGAAGATGGAGCCATTATAAACAGTCATTTTAAAGCATCAGTAGTCTGAGACCATGATTTGTGATTTAATAATCAAATTCAAAGAATGTAATTATTGAGAATCTGCACATTTTTTTTGTGCTGATTCTCAATAGTGTTTCATTAGTGGCTTTCACACAAACAGCTTTTGGTGGAAATGTACAGCATCGTTCTCCATTTTGTAATAACGCGAAATAGTCACGGGTCAACTTCTGCAATCTTTGGTCCTGCTGGACATGCTTGGTATTGATACTAGTGCTGGGTATATAGTCTGATTCCAGATTACATGATGAAAATTGCTCCCCCCTCGTCCCCATTTTCCTAATGCTTTAATTAAGCTAGCTACGATTGGTTACAGTGGCTTCAGGTTCCGTCGCTACGCATTCGTCATCGGAATGAGTGTTCTGATTGGTTGTAGATTCGTCCAGTAGTATACAGAGGCATCTGATGGACGCAGGTTAAGCCCGCCTCCCAGAAGGCGGGTAGTGAGGCAGCTTGGCCAGACTAAACTCCTATGAGCTTTAAAGTTGCGGACGCCAGGCTAGTGGAAATCATGAAAAATGTTTAAATGACAAAAGCACAGAAAACTTACAGAGGTGAAAAAGAATTAAGGAGAATCAACAAATCATCAGTAAAAAATTAAAAAAGTTTTATACATAAAGTACTTAATGTTGGAATCTGATTATATAATCCAGAACTGCATGCATAGAAAGCATTACTGGTTGTCGATTACTAGTCGACTCTCTCTTTCGAGAGACATTACCTTTATACAGTGCTCCTTTCAGATTTAAAACTTTATAAAATCACTGAAACCCAATCGATGCATGTGTGAAAGTCCCACTGAAACATTGCAAGGTCTCGATTAGTGGAAGTTTGTTTAAAAAGAAAATGGCAAGATTGAAAAAACAGGAACCATCGGCATAATTTAAGAGCAAAAGCATTAAAGTTCAAAGGACACAGAGATCTTAAGGAGCGGAGGGCACTTCCTTGTGTCCGTTGTATACCTTCAAGGGTCAGGTGGGTGTGAGGTCTCAGAGAGGTCACGAGGCACAAAAATGACAAAATGATAATGGCGGTAAAGAAGTTTTCATGGGACAAGTGAAAAACAGGGCAGGTCTGATAGGAATGTCTCGCATCTGCAGCATTGAACTACTCCAAGGAAGCAAACAAGTGTTCGAAATGGGTCCAACATTGCATCACTCGTAAGAGGTTACTACGGTCAAAAGACAATGTTTTACAAGAAAATCAATTGAAATGCCTGGAAAACCATGAATTTGACCTGACCACAGTATACGTATGTGTCTAAGATTCCCAATAGCAAAAGGCCCTGTTTACACCTGATATGGTGATCCAAACACAAGTGCTAAATAAACATCACCGTGGCCTCGACAACCCTAAAAGATATCATTACATGGTACTGAATTGTTACAGTAAGTTTATATGGACTAAATTGCACCAATTTGCCTCTTCGTGGTATCAAATCTTGAGCTATTTCGAGTCGCTCCTTGTACAAGTGGGCTGTTCTTGATCGGATAAAGTGGACCAGACCTTATGCTGACGTGTCAAATCCTGCTCTGCACTAAGTTGATCTCCTGAGAACTACATTTTTCCCTAGGATCATTTTCCTGGTTGCATTCAGACCACCAGCAGAAACTAAAGCTGGGTATTGACACAAATGTCAGAATTCAAATAGATCAAATATTTATTATTTTGTGTATATATAGGTACAGTACTTGGCATATTTGAATAAATTTAGTAAACTGATGCTCTAAACTATACATGCGAGTCAGTTGGTTCTACACTATTATAATACTAAATATTAAAAATAACTGATTTGTATACCAATTTCACTCACAATTACATTAAGTTTTTTATTATATTGAAGTTGTAATGCTAACTATAACCTTTAATGTGGTTACTAAGATCTCCTTACTAAGCTTTTGGTTCTTGAACGTAGTTGCTTTGCTCAGATTGAATCAAAAATATCTTCATGTGTGTTCATTTGTTGTCTTTTGGGTTTGGAACAACATGAGGGCGACTAATTCATGACAGAAAAGAAAACATTTGACACGACTGGAATTTCTTCAATGAACGTGCACATCCATAGTTAAGAGCATTCCCACAATTTGCATGTGAATGCCAGAGGTAAACGGAAATCTGTCGACTAAATCAACCGAAACATACCAGGAGTAAACGGGGCCTCGGGGATGCCCATGGTGTGGAAGGACCCACAGCTACATTTACTTTACCTAGACACTATGCATTACTAGACTCGATGACTGGGGATCTGAAGGTATACATCCATTTCTAGAATGAGGGCGGTTAAAAGCACCAGAGACAAAGCAGTACAGGAGAGAGGCAGCAAAGAGATGGAAGAGGCCCGGGGCAAGGACCCTGGGGAAACAATGAGGGGGGCTGGGGCCCGAATTCTTACCCACCATTAATATTGCTGGCCCTATAGGCAGCGTGGAGAGAGACCAGATACAAACAGATGTATGAAAACGTAAGATGGAAACACTCACGCACATTAATTCAGACTGGCTCCATCATGTCACACTCATCCTGACATCAAACACTCTGAAGCTAGTGATACAAAGTGTGATTTGGGAATTACCTTGGCTATGCAGTCGATACGCGGGTCTCCTTGTGGCTTAAGCCCAATCACCTGCAGAGAAGTATATCGGATGAACAAACCCTTCTAAAGTCTAAAAACAGGTCTGATTGCATGCTCACATTTCTAGAATGCAACTGGAACACTATGCATGCTAAATTGGACGAGGATCAGAGTTGAGATCCTCTGTGCTAACGGCTAGCTTTGACCTGGGAGAGCGTCAAAACAGTGACTCACTCGATTCATCTTGACTAGGATGCATGGCTGACCCTCAGAATAACCAAAATTGCTATCAGCCAGTCCAGAACACTGTCGTAGCACACTTCTCTTGAACTGGCAAACCTTCTTCTCCTCAACATTGTCTTGGTCATAGTACACACCATCGGGACAGGCCACGTTCGCCTCCTGCAGAGTGTCATTGTACGCTGAAGTAACAGATGAGAGAGAGAGAGAAGATAGTGAGAAGGGTGCAAAGCAGCAATTTGTGACAATTTTGTGGTTAGGAGATATCTTTTGGACCATTTTGGAGGTGTTTAAAAGCTCCAAATAAGAAAGAGCTTAAAGACCCCAATATATGACTTGAGAAGCAACCCAGATAGCACACATATGTTTGAAAGATGTCTGTTAAAGATCTCTTGATCTGTCTACAAACGTCTGACAGACATCCGTAAGATCTCCGTTTTACATACATCTACACAACTCCTCTCCCTTGACCTCAGGGGATAGATAAGTGCACTTTGTCTACTGTTTCATGAATACTACCAATATACACATACTTCTCATTTTACTTCTGGGTTTTCTTCAACTTTATAACAGGATATCTATATTTAGGTATTGGACATGTAATAGAGGAATTTTGACTTGTGTTTATCCTTAGCCGCATACTTGGGTGCTGAGAAGTTTTGGGATTTCCGCAAGAGTATGCAAGTGGGAATTCTGACATCAAGAGGTGTTCTAGTCTTCCAAGAAGGAAGTGGGCAAGCATCAAACGCATCACTAAACCACAATGTGCTACGGCTTATCAGTGGTTGGTGGAATTAGGAAATTGCAAGTATTTTATCGGACAGGAATGTGTCCATGTATGAGTAGCAAATGATGTCATCTATATTTCTGCTCAATTTTCCCAGAAAATACTTTGAATATAACGTTTTTTAAGCAAATACACATGATCTCAAAACTAAGACATGGACTAAAACCACAAGACACTAATTCTGACTGCATGGGGTCCTTAAATGAATCACTTGTGACTGCTGTGGGTGAGCTTTGGCTGATCCATTCAAGAAAGACTTCACTTTCTGAGCTTTCAGGTGGGGTGATGATAGCATACAGCTGATCCCAATTTGTGGAGTTAACAGGCAAATTCAAGTACGTTTCACCATCAACGGCAAGAGATCTCATCCAACCAGAGGCTACATAAGCTGGGCATTATGAGAGGTTTTTGTACTGACACATTAAAATTACATTAGGTAGTGGTGTAGTAAATATATGTATAGTTTTTTATAATAGAGCTGATTTTAAGTCTTGTTTTTTTGCCTCGTCACTTGTGCCAAATATAACCTTAAAGAACAACAATGCTACTGTAATACAAAAGTGTCTGTATTTTATCTCAAATCTGGCCATAATAAGAATCTCCTCCAAAAAGGATTTGTTGCACACATTGTGTTCACCCACACAAAGATAATGTTTGCTGGCTCTTAACAGAGTGGAATTCTTGATCTTGTGAACTTGAGAGCTCTCAAAACCACATAAACGTGGCTTAAACGGGATCTCAAAGCTCAGTCTTTGAGTCAGTGGGTCTTGTCTTACGGTCTTGTTTGTACTAATGGTGTCTATTTTTACCAAAAGTGACACTACCTCAACCTAACAAGACTTATGGCTCTGACAAGCTTCTTGGTTCTCTATTTCAATCAGCTCATAGTCTGGATCTGGTTCTCGAAAGGCCTAGTCTTACTTTGGGTCTCAAGAGTTTGCTCTAATCCTAATCAAACACACACATGAACAACCTACTCAAAGTCTTCAAGACTACTAGAAAGTTACAGGGCAGGTGACTTTAATCAAGGTTGAAGCTAAACTTTGCAGGGAACTAGACCTTGAGGAACAGAATTGGAAACACTTGGTCTAGGTTTCAGGGGGCCTGGTATAAGGGGATCAATGGTTGATGGTTAAGGCAGTCTAATATTGGTCTAATTCTTGGAGGTTTTTGACTCCAACTTTAATTCTGAATGTTGGGGGGATAAAATATCCTCTGATTTATGGGATTCGGTTCAGGTGGTGCGGTGTTCATGATCATTGTGTACTGTGACACGGCCAAGATGTAGAGAGGTAATGTGTGTAAAACAGTGATGAGACTCACGCTTCAGGAAGGACTCCAGGTGCTTGACGTACATGCTGTATTGCTGGGGAATCGATCGGTTAAATTTCATTTCCAAGGCCCTCGGCCTGATCATCAGCCCTGTGGACAAAACACGTCATGCAGATGTTCATGATACAAATGAACGGAGATTATAACAGATTCAGGTTAACATTTAATCGTTTCTTATCTTCAATTCAAAATGGAAATCCTCACTATTAGCTAAATATTAACTGAGCTTTAACAAACTCCTAATTATGCATCATATGTACAGTATGTGTAGAATAGGATGTTTCAAAATGATGCACTAATACAAAAGGCACCTAACACTTGTATTAATGCTCACTGCTTATTTTATTATTGTATCATTGAAGTGTGCTCATCAACGCCTCAAAAATCGTGCTTGGAACAGTCAATGCACTGATAATTGGACACTAAACCGCAACATGTCTGAAATTATGTCCAACTGCGTCTGTACCGAGAACATTCTGTTACTAAAAGATGTCGAGGAAGAGGGAGGGGGCTGAGGGAAGAAAGAAAAAAAGATCAGTGGGAGGAATAGATTGACACTTGGGGAAGGATGAATGATAGCGAGAGAGAGAGAGAGACCTGTGAGCTGCGTCTCACTTCGCCGGGTTTAACGGCGCTCATAATCGAGAGAGAGGATGGAACTGGAGCACTCTCATCGCAACCACTATACACAAGTGTGTGGGCTGCAGAGTGTGTGTGTGAGAGAGAGAGAGAGAGTGTGGGGGAGGCTAATGGATGATGTGTAACACTGCTGAGACTGCTGTTGTGTGTTCAGATTGCAATGGAGGTAACGTTAAAAATAGCCCAGAATAAATCATATCAGTTAAACGACACTTCTACTGCACATTCTGTCTGTCCCGTTACTCTCATTGTCATCCACACAAATCAAAAACTGTGTTTATAAGAATCATTACCTGCGTGTGCAGACCAATAGATCCTTAAGGCAGGTATTGATCTGCACCATGTGGTCAATGCCATATTTGACCGCTTTAAATATTATTTTAAATACTCCGTTGAAATAGTTTCAAATCATGCTTGCAATAAAGACATAATGCCATTTGGAAACCGATAATCCATTTAGAATCCTTTGGACTATGATCACATCATACTGCCTTGTATATAAATAGGCTACACTATAAATACATACACACAGACATTTATATGTACACATAGACACAGATATATGTGTATTTATAGCATTAAATCTCAGTACAGTAAACTACCTACAATATTCCCTTATGTTTCAGAGTCTTCCTAAAAAGCATCCTTGCACAACTATAAGTCAAAGAAACCAAAAATAGCGTTGAGGGATTTTTTTTGACAAACATAGTGGTTTCACAGAGATATGCATTGCAAAATGAGCAAATATGACGTGCCTGAGCATTTCAAACGTGAGGCTTGACAGTTTTGCTTTAACGGATTAAAACAGGTGTATGTACAACTAGATAAAACGTTATCTACTGTTTTACACTTTCTAGAAGGTGCAGCAAGTATTTCTTTTTCCTTCCTGTGTATAGCAATGTTCATACTAGAGGAACTGTGTCTCCAACGTCTCCAAGATGCTTTAAAAATAACCTACCTGGAAAACTGTGGGCAGGTGTGCCTCGGAGCAGAAGAGGTTTTACCAAATATTTATTTGATTTAGTTCATAAAAGTTAATTGATCGATTAAATCTATTTCTGCCATTATTTTTGAAAGCATCCTCATTTTACAGCATTTTTACACGAGTGTCTAAAACTTTGAACGGTACTGGAGCTTTATACAATAACAATATATGTATATATATATATGGGTACATTTGGTGTCTGGAGTCTGTCACTGTCTAACTCTGTTACGAAGGTAGAGTAACAATGCTGACAAGAGTATATTTTATTTTTTCCAAAAACTCCACTCGTTGGCATCAATGCTAAAAACACATGACACTAATGAAAACATGATTAAAAGAGCTTTAAATAACCCAGTGTGAGATCAGTAATACATTCGGTTTCCCTTTTGATATTGTGGTAACAGAGTTGACATTTTAGATTAGATCGAAGTTGTTAGACTAAAATATTTTCTCAGAGAAAGCACAGATACTTTTCAGAGCTTCAGATCTTATCAGGGAGAGAAAGTGACATCATTTCCTGTAACGTACAGAACTCAATTTAATGGCAAAATATGGTTGGGTAACAGAGTTGAATATTTATGGACAGACAATTTTTTTTATTTATTCTTTTTTTTTTTTTAAATCGAATGTTGTAGAAGTAACTAACTATTGGGGGCTTTTTATAAATACAATTAATAAATCCTTGCCAAAAGAAAAGTACTATAAAATGTTTAGATTGCACATTGATACATGATGAAATATATATTTCAATAATATATAATATAATATAATATATTTCAGATACTTTTTAGAATACATTTTTATATTGTTATGGACTTCATAATAATAGACAATAATGAAAATATTAAATAAATAAATAAATGTTTATATATACAGTGAGGTCAATAAGTATTTGATGACCCTGTGATTTTTCTGTGGGTCTACAATTTTCAGCATAGGTGCATTTCCACGGTGAGAGACAGAATCCGCATTGTACGATATTATATAAATATACACATACACATATACATACATACAATTTGGGGGAAAAATAAAAAAAACAAAGACCTTGGACACCAAATGTACCCGCTTATATGATGTCTTTTCTGTATACTGTACATGAAACATCTGGATGACTTAATTTTAATGGAGTGTAAATAGACACAAAATTGGTTAGAAATGCTAAGAGAACTCACAATCTCCCATTTCATTTGATTTGTTTAGTGCATATTGTTCCATTGTTTAAAGCACATGGTCTGAATGCTGTGGGCTCGTACCTGGATTGGCAACTCGGTCCCTGTATTTGGGAGTGTTCTCATCCAGCGTCTGTAGCATCACCCACATGGTGAGACTGAACATTCCCGCCAGGAAGCCATAGAAGACCAAATAAAAGAGGAATATAAGAGCTGCAGAGAGAAGACAGACACATTAAACATGGCAGAGTGCCTTTTGCTTCGATAAACATTCAAATGTAACAAGCAACGGTTAGTACACGTTAAAGAGCGCGGCATCACCTTTTATTTACGAACACTTGATAAACACTGTAAAAGGGTGGATTCACAAACACTTGCAATCAGAGACCATACAGAACCTCTGCTGAAGGTCTAACCGCAGCAGGAACGAGTCGTGTGTGGATTCAGAGACTGTTCGCTGCATGGCTCGGGGGTCTGAAACCAGAGGCGCAACACTGAGGATTAAACTAGTTCCGGCGGTTTGCTCTTCCACACAAGGACGTGTCGCAACAGAAGAGAGGACGGGAACGAGGCGGGACTGTAAAAGTAGGAATGTAACCGCTGAATGCTGAAGAAAAGCCAAACACATCTGCTCATTCCCAACAGGTGGAAAACAATGAAGGACGGTTAGAAATCTGGGAGAAAGAACGGCAGCCTCATATTTCATCTTACAACCACAGGGAATTATATCAGCATAGACCACCAAAACCAATTCACAACTCAATCTCTCATTGCACAAGAATTCAAGTGAGTTGTTAGATAACTACTGTACTGTGAGGCTGTAAAATTATTGGAATGAGAAACATGTAGAAGCAGAACTACACAAAGATGGCTTTATTTTGCACTGAAAACGAGAGGGATCTGGAATTTGCCTAGATATTAAAGCATGTGATTTCTTTCCTAGTCGTTTACCTTCATAGACATACAGTAACTGACTGTTTTTGTAACTTGTTTGTGTGTGTTTGTGTTTAGTACTCACATGCAGTGACAGCCGCTTTATGTCCATGTCAGTGATGCGCAGGTTGACCCGAAATGACGGTTACCCGCGGTTACGAGTCATCCCAAAATATTTTTAATGATATTCGGGTCGCGGTCGGTCGGGTCGTTTGAAATAAAGATGCCAATTAAACTTTGTAATTTATATACATTTACATTTATTTACATTTACATTTATTCATTTAGCAGACGCTTTTATCCAAAGCGACTTACAGATCATATACATATACGTATGTACATATAGTACTAGACACATTTTCTATGAAATACATAGGCCTACACTTCATTGGATAAATTACTGGCGCGAAGATGACGGACAAGCTCAGTCTGCATGTAGAGATGGAGGCGGCAAGAGAAAAGGTAAAGACTGGGGAGTGGAAGCTCCGCAAATATACAAATAGAAAGAGCAAAGTGTGGGAGACATTTGCCGAAATAATGAAAGATGATGACCAACGTGCTGGCTTTGTCGTGTGTAGGCTACCGTTTGAATGTTGAGCGGTAATAACGGTTGAATAAAAGCTGACGCGGGACAAAATTCCCGATTTCCCAACACGCTGAACGGAGCAATGCCATTGTTTCATTTTAATAAAGTTACTTTTAAACGCATACAAGCTCAGTAATGTCAGTTTTATGTATTTTCTGAGAGGGGGTGGGATTTTTGTTGGGAAAGTCTGGGGAGAGACGCACACATCGATTAGACTGGATAAACACATTCAGCATCTTTAAGAAACTGAAACTGGAATAAATGAATGAATTAAGCCTTTATGACATAACACTAGGCTATATCAGCATTCAGGAAACGAACAGTTGGCGCTCCTAAGGGCTTTCACACTTTTCCAGAAGTGGGCTTTGTCTCAGTTGACCTGCTGATGAATATTTCAAGCAGGGTGGAAACACAAACATCGTATTCATCAGTAATATGCATCTAAAACAGATGAAATGGAAAATGATGGGTCGCCTCAAGAACTGCCTGCTCTCGTCGCCGCACCTTTGAGCGCACCTTTTTTTCCTCTTTTTTTATTTTTTGCGGTCTGAGTTGCGAGTTGTTAGTTGAAAACGTCGGTCGGGTTGTTTATACATTGACCCGCGCATCACTAGTCCATGTGCTTTGGATGGATCCACTCAGAAAACCGTATATCAGAGGTTTAGACTGATCTGGTTTCAAATGCATGGTTTCAAATTATTTTTAGCATGATAAACATGACAATCAGAACCAAAACAGATGTTTTTTGCAGGTACGAGCTGTAACCGCGCAGTAACCCTTCTGGAAAAGGGGGCGGGGAGCAAAAGCTCATTTGCATTTAAAGAAACAGGCAAAGAAAACAGCGTTTCTGCTTCCACTCCAAAGAAGCATTTTCAAATATTATCACTTTGATGATATAATAAATGATCTGTGGGGCATTTTGAGCTGATACTTCACCGACACGTTCTGGGAACAACCGAGACGTATATTACGTTTTGTAAAAAAAACGGCATGATCTGTCTCCTTCAATATAACAGAGATAAAATTCGTTTTTATTTATATACGGTCCATCTTCATTTTAAATGCACTTTTTTTTGGTTAATAATGATTGGAAAGCCAGTGTTTCAAAACTATCGCCTTACTTTATCCCAAAACGGTTAGCTTATTAGGTTTTTGCAGGAAATTTGAGCATGGCACTGCATCATAACATCACATCTGTTAACATAAAGAAGCTGAACTGGCTACAAGGCTATTGCATGTGAGGATCATTTATAGCCTTTTCTCACAGCAGCTAAATAATTTATAGGGCTATACAATTCAGAAGAAAAGCGCTTGTGTGTTTTCGACGGAGTCTGTAGTTTCACCTCAGGTCAGAATGCTTTTATGACGCGAGATTAATGTAAACAGCCCACTGTGAACACCCTTCACTATGTAACATTGAAATCTACACGCTAATACACACTATACTCATAGGCTGCACTCACACAGCCGCAGAATATAGTTGTGAGTCCGGTATTTGGGATTGACAACCGCTTACTTTTCTGTCTTTGTAAGTTACCGAAACGCATGCATCACACAGTAGATGCACGTTTGTAAAGTGGCTCTCTCTCTTGCAGTGAATGACGTGATAGACTGTGTTCTGAGAATGCGGTTGTGAGTCCTTAACACTTACAGGTGTGAGTTCGGTTACAGAATGCGCTTGTCACACCCATAAATAACCGAATTGTGTGTGAACGTAACCCTATTAAGGACTCAGAAAGAGGATTGACAACTGTATTCTGCTGCTGTGTGAATGTAGCCATAGTCAGCGGAGGATCGCGTCTTAATTTTTATTTCAGGTATTTCAGTTGAACTAAAAAAAAATTCAAAATCTGGTCAACAGCAATAACTGCTACTGACAGCACACTGACTGCATCCGTGGTATTTCAGTACACCGTTTAAATGCCATGTTTACATACTGGGGTATTTCAATGGCACTTCAAAGTACTGGAAGGAATGCCATGCTGTTACCATAAAATAAAAAATTCCCACTTTTCCATAGAGGGCCAAACAAGAGCACAGAAGCACTCATTTCTTGTTTGTTATGTAGCAGCTCTTGGACAGAGAAGGTCTGAGGTCAGAGAAAATAAATACCATCCGAATAATAATTAAAGCAATAAAAATAGCAAGAGAAAACACTAAACAACGGGAAGTAAAGGACAGTGTGTGTAAGAGCGTGAGAGAGAGAGGCTCAGTTTAATTATAGATGCATTTCTTCTTTGCCGATGTCTCTGAGGTAGACTCTTACTATAAATAGCATCTGGGGGAGGATGGTTTAGCGATGGCACAGCACTGGCCTAGGGAGTCAAACACACACACATACACACTTTCTGCTTCTGCTGCCTGTCATAATATTCCCCCGGTGAATCAGTCTTAAAGTGTGTACTGCATGCCAGACATATAAATGAACAGCCATCATTACATCTCTCCAAAGAATTTACATGCAAAATTCTCTATAAGGCTTGATGACAAGACACTCGTTTATGCATCCGGATCTATTCTATTATTTATAACATTTCACAAAAATGTGTTTCATACAAACAACGACTTATAACACCTTTTATTTTTTCATATTGACTGGTGACATAGTAAGGTAACCTCACACTGAAGGTAAAAAGGGGTCACTTAAAGAACACACTTACCAGTAGTAAATAAAAAATATATAATTTTTGACACAAATAAATTGTTTATCATCAGTTATTTCTCTCTTTAGGAGTTATTTTGAGGACGGTGAGTAGAAGACTCACCATAACCGAAATGAGTTTGTGTCCTGCTAAAGCTTTGTTTGATCATTTAATGTGATGCCTTTGTATGAAATGTTTGAATGGAATTGTTTAATAAAACAAATCTTGCGAACAGGTGCTAATGGCCAAATAGCGTGTTAGCTTAGCATAGCATCAAAACATGACAACTTATGAGATTAATGCAATGTTTTTACTCCTAAATGAAACTACAGATACAGAACATCAGTCAAGTGCTTAAAATAACCTGTTATCTGATGTAACGACCATAGACTTAGACAATAGTATTTTTTAAGAGTTCCATACAAAAATAAAACGCTATGTTGATCAGCATTGTATTAGAATTTTTTTTTGGAACACATAACCAGTGAAATAGCAGGTGAATTTAGTCCGTAGATGCATAAGAAGCTTGTATTTCTTCTTAAATGCAAATCAGACGCCACTAAAGAGCATTTCGGAGCAAGAAAAGCCCACAGTGGTGGATGTGGTAACACTGAGGAGACAAAGACACTGTCAGGAGGACGCTCCGCTCCTCATCTCGTCACATTCACCCGAACACGCCGCATCTCACTAGCGCCTTGAACATTAGATCGGATCTCACCGGGTCAATAACACTGCCTTCAACATTCCCATCATTCCCTCACTAGTGTGTGTCATTCTGGAAGAGACCAAACAACACAAAGATAAATAAATATTGGAATTTTCACTGAGTGGTGTGTAAAAACCTTCATTTCAGCAATTTACACTATTAAATGTTATTTGTAACCGTTTTCCAGAGGGAATGTTTTTTTAATGCTATGAAGCGTTCTGATTTTTACATGCCACACAAAATTCTATATTGATGTTTTAGTATAAATGTTTAAGAAAATGTCAACTTAACTCTTACAGAACATTTCACGAACTTGGGAAAATTGGGAAAAGAGGTGAAACTGAAGAAATGTCCGCTTTGTTCAAAAACACACACGAATGGAGTAGGGCTCTTAAAATGCCTTTTTATTAGATGGACTGTTTAAACTGATTAACACTCGTTCATTACTCCTACATGACAAACCTGCAAATGTTTATTAAGACTGACTCATGAGGCGTGCAGTTTGCGGCAGGACTGAAACAGATGCAGACGGAGGGATGGAGAGAAGAGAAGCACAGAATGAATGAAAGACAGGGGACAGACAAAGCGCACAGAAGCAGTCTTTATCAGCGGCTGCTCTCAGCTGTCCAGAAACCCAAGCCCTGAAGAACCAGATACTGTCCTCCTCCTCCTGTGCCTAGGCATGCTGGGATAAAAATACCCTGGCCAGCCGGCCGGCGGGGGGGTTATACAGAGTGCCGTACTGAGACTGTGGCTCACAAAGTGAGCAGCACCCATAAGTGTGTGTTTTTCTGAAAGTGGATACGCTCGACTCCGGCACGGGATGGCCATCACGTCAACAGCCACACGCTGTACCCTCATGTAAAGACTGAAGAGCCTACATGACTTTGAGGAGCTGTAGGATTGTCTCATCAATTATATCCCATGTGATATTGTGTTTAAAAAAGGAAGGCAATACAAAGATCATTGTTAAAATAACAATAATAATAGCAAGGACAAACGATTTAGGCATTTTAATCATAAACAAGACAGCTAGATCAGGACTCTTATTTTGAAATGCTTTACTACTTGCAGCTGCTCATTCCAAAAGATGAGACGTAAAATACGCACTCTTACAACCATCTACAGCACACTACAGCCATGCGAACACTGTCCATGCATCAAAGGTGCATCATAAGCATCCGCGCTGTGCATAAGCGTTCACATACATGTGGGATATTCAGAGATTGTAAACTTTATTATGTATTATGCTATTATTTGTGAAATGAACAAGACTTTCTCATAAACCCATACTTGGATAAAGAGCCTTGCTGAATTTCAAAGAATGATTTTTGCAAACGCTCCACAGAAATCTGTTCTGTACGCCTGTTTGACTCATTATATGACTGTTTAGAGCAAGTGTTCGCAGATATTTCGGAAACATGCTAGCTTTAATCAAAAACCAAAATGTGTTCGGTGTCGGAATATCTGTTTTTGTTTAAATCTGTGACTCCGCCCATTGCCTTCTATTTTCAGTGGCCCCTGTAGCCCTCAATCTGGCAACCCGCATGGGCGTTGAGTCTGAGGAGGGGCAGAGAAATACAATCTCTCTCCAGTAATTTGGACTGTTTTTTATCGTAAAGCACGTTTCAACCCAGTGTGCGATCGACAGGGGTAATGGCACCGGGAGGCTGAGGAAGAGCGACGAGACACCCGGTGAACAGCTGAGACTCCCAGGATGACGCTCCTCGCTGCCAGAAACCCTCCTCCAGCGCCGCTCTCTCGGCCTCATGCTAGCTCATTCACACCACAGCACTCTCTTCCCCTGGGGAGCGCTAGAATTACTAGCATCAAATACTCCCTAGCATGAATTACGCATGGCATCAAATTTTTGGTGAGATTCCCCTGGTAAATGATCCATACATCCACTCACTGTTCTTCTGTACTCAGTCTGACATAGCAAACCAGTTCCCAACCAACAGAAGGCGGATGGAGAGCCTTGATGTAGACGCTAAGAACCCAATTTCAGATAGTAATTCATGCTATTTGCTCTGTTGTCGCTCCACCAGCTCATAGCCTTCCTTGGAGTTTTAGAGGGTGCATCTCGGTCTCTTTTATCTGTCGAGCTCGATCTGGCACCGTTTTGCTACCCTGGCACCTTCTTGCAATTAAGTTGCAGCAATTCCGACAGACTCGCAACGAACGAAGAGATGCGGTTAAACAGGACTAATTCTAACTTTGACAGTTGGATGCAAATATTCTGTCCATCTCTCCTGTTAAATATAAGTTCAGATGCACTAATGGTACCCTGGATGTGCAGATTTATTTCACATATCCTGCAAAAGTCGTTCACAGCCTTCTTCACTCCGGTATTTCGCGCAATGTTTTTGTTTTCGCGGCGTACCTGTGTTTACGGCGGAAGTTCGAGGTGGCTGAGCTAGCATTATATGATCGGCTTATTGGTAAACCAATGATTTTAGACTTCAGTCAAGCAACCCACCACGAGAAATAAACGCTTGTCAATTAGCCTGTTACACTCTGCGGCCATTTGGGGGAATTGGGGCCTAATGTAATTTGGGTTTAAATAACATTTTTACAGAAAAATAAATATACAAAGTGATTCATATCTGCATAAAATACAGATTCTAAGCTTTCAAATGGTACCACACATGGGGTTATTGGTGCACACAAAGGGTTAAAAATTCAAGGCACAACTTGAATGTAACTTTGGACCCGCCGGCGGGTCGGAAGAGTTCTTCCAGACTCTGTCTACGAAGCCAAGCGAAGTAACTTCAGGAGATAATCGGTGCACATATGGGGGTCGCACCGACATGAAAAACAACCAGTGGGTTTGGAAATATGGCCGCCGCTGATTCT
The DNA here is from genome assembly GCA_032359395.1 of Enteromius anoplus. NCBI lineage: Eukaryota > Metazoa > Chordata > Actinopteri > Cypriniformes > Cyprinidae > Enteromius > Enteromius anoplus. The sequence continues at coordinate 442,395 of JAUMHG010000059.1, read as the reverse complement.
GATTCAAACCTTTGGCTTAGGTTCCTCCATTGATTTATGTCTACGGGTTTTTTCACTCAATTCTTATGCAATCACACATCTCTTCTGAAGAAACCATATCTTTAGAAAAAAAAAAAAATATATATATATATATATTCAGGGCAAAGCTTAAAGGATTTCATATCGGAAGCCTGTATTTTCCACTGAATTTAGAAAAAAAAGGTAATTGCAGCTATTTGAATCTCAGAATTTTCTTGCAGCTGACCCTTCACAGGGAGTTTGACCGACAAGTGATCTGACCACTCATAACACTGAATGGCATCTTGTCAAACAAACCGACCATAAAGGAGAGTCAATTAACCTTATAAAAGGCATAAAACTCAGAGTTCTGAGAATGTCAGAAATGGAACAAATCTGAGAAAATAAAGGCAGAACTGCAAGAGAAAAACAGAATTGCAGTAATTTTCTTTTAAATAAAGTCAGAACTACGACAACTTTCTTTTAATTTAGTGTCAGAAACAGGCTCCATACACTCAAGTTGATCCAAACCTGTGCTTGATACTTTGTAACCAAACAGCCGAAGAAAACTTCTCCTGAAACAAAACAGTTTATTAAATGAAGAAAACAAAAAAGAAAGAAAGTAAAAATACACTGTAGAGAGTGAAACACACAGTTCACCTGAATATGGCTCAAATCTGTCCTAAATACCAGTTACAAGAGGGTATTTTTATTTTGCAGCACTAAAACCACGTCTATAGATTTCTAACACAAATGGAAACATAATGAAAGTGCTCCATACAAATCATGCACATGTTTTGTGTGAAGAACAGAACGGGATTTCATTTCCTAGGAATAATTTACCCCAAAAATAGTCTACAATGGTTTACTCCGCCTCTTTCGAAACTGTAAAACATTTTTTAGTAGAAAGTTTATCCAAGTCATTTGAAGCCCAATGTTTGCCAAAAAATCTCCACAGATCAAACACAGAGTTTAGGGACGACGTGAGGGCGAGCAAGTGATGGAACCTTTTACAGTTTTGGGTAGGTGTCCTTTAAAACAGTCGTTCAAGGCTTTAAAACATTAGGTTTCAAACTGGTGCATCAATGCATCACGGTGAATTTGACGTCACTGATGTTTCCCAAGCAAGCAAACAAAAGGCATTCCATGGACAAAATAAGAGCATATTGTACATTTGGAATGACGAGTGCGTTTCACGTTCCTCTGAAAAATGGCCATGAGCCGTTTCAAGTTAATTTTAAATTGCTCAATTACGACATTGTGAAGCTCAAGCCAAACATGCTTGAACACACACGGTCAAATCACATCAGGGCCGTGTTAATGGGGCAAGCAGGAGCAGGAAGTGTCACCGATGAAACACAGAAATGGGTCATTGTCGCATATCAAAGCATCGCTGCAACATGAGAACAACGTTTCTTTCATCAGTTTAAAATGCCCGTGGTAAACACTTCCTGAGATCCCAGCGGCTCACCGTAGCGAATCCCGGTCACGGAGGACAGATTAGCACGATTGCTAAATCAACAGCAGATTGGGAAGCGTTAATCTGAGCTGATCCAAACAGACGTCTCGCGGAGCCGGACCTGTCCATTAACTCCAGCCTGATCCTTTTATCTCTTCACTGGCCATCCTTCCCTCCATCACTCCACCTTCTTCACTTCCCCTCGGGAAAAGTAAAAGCAGAAACGCTTTCTCTTATGTGTACGTTTTTTTCAATTACTGTCGCTCTGAGACCCAAACACAGCAGGCACACCACGAACGACAGAGATGTTTTAAAAGTGGTACAGGCATCTTTTTTTTTTTTTTGCCCTTGGATACCATTTTTATGGGGGACGCCTCTTTCAGAAACCCAACTCAGACTATTCTAGAGAGGACCAGAGAGGGTCATCCTATTTGATCACTTAAAAAGAATGACAGTAAAATGGTTTTAATTTACTTGATTTAAATGATAAATAAAGCTTGCATTTGTTCACTGATAAATTTACTCTTCTCAAAATAATAATAAATCATGTGAAAAAAGTATTATATTTGTACAAAAAAAAAAAGCCGTCCTAAAATAATTTAATATTTACACATTTTATTATTTTATCTAATTTATCTAACACATTTGTGGTTATTAATTATCTGAAATTGTGACGCTAGCTATATTTTTTTAAATTGCAAACACACACACAAAAAAACAAACAGGAACTCAAATTTATAAACACTATTTCTGAAAAATAATGGCATGCACAGAAGAAAAAAAGAAAAAAAAAAGAATGGTTTGTAATTTTCACTCCATTCTTACTGATGCATCCAAGATTATCTCAAGTCAAAACTGTTGGGTTGGCTTGTTAATATTACCCTGTCCCATCCTAGAATTTGCAACCAAGCTGAGATGTAATGCTGATACAGCGTTGTCAGCCACAGACCGGCTTTAACCTATCGAGCCAATTCTACCACAAACACGAACAGAACCAGACTAGGTCTCATTGCGTAAAGCAATCCTAAACTCCACTGCAAATACATAAAACCTGTACATGCATCATATTCCTCAAGGCTGGAGGTTCGATTTGATTTGAATTCAATTGATTTCCTTCCTGAGGCCTATCGCTACAGGAGCTTGAAGAGAACCGGTTTGACCTTGAGAGAGGAAAGGGAGGAGGACGGGGAGGAGGGGCAGTAGCGCGAGCGCATGCATCACGCAGAGGAACACCCATCCCGCTGAAGAAGAGGTACTGCAGAGTTTAGCATCACGAACACCACCGGCCGACGCGCTTGACCGAGGAACACAACTAACAAGGAAATAGTTTGGTGCAAATCCGGTTGCCAAGCAACAAGGTGTTTAAGAAATTGCTCCCCACCCCCACTGATAATTATGGACACTTTGCAGCTTTGAGGAGAACCAAACAAGGCCAGACATTCTCTCTCTAAAGAGAGGCCATCAAACGCGAACAGAGAGCATCTTCGCCTCACTGTGTCAAGGGATGTGGAAATTTCCTCTCATCCTCCCAAGCAGGGCTGTGAACCTCAGCAACGCTCATTTGCATATAGAATGAATGCGGAGGCTACGTCAGCACGGCCGCGAGTGATTGACAGCCCGAGCATTCCATACTTCCAATGTCAAACTAATCGCGACATTCCGATTCGAACGTTGCGATTGTTCGACATTCCGCGCGCTATTTTTAATTCCTTCACGTGAAGAAACCGAGGCAGGTGCGAGTTCGCAGCCGCCATTCATCGAGTTACGAATAACCGACGCGTCTCATATTTAGCGCGTACAAATGATTATCTCGACGCATCATTTCCCATCTAATGTGACAGGCCTGCTGTGATGACATTCAGGAGAGCTATTCATAGACTTCGAGCCTCGTGTGAAACTGCAGGATACAAACGCGAAGGAATATCCGCCGCGCTGTTGAATTAAAAAGCCGATTAATGACGGAAACGAGCGCTTAAACCGATTCATTTGGGATGTTTTGATTGAGGCGTTGTGGTAACACACTGCAGCGAGCGGGGAAAAGCGAGCTTCAAAATCATATTTTTAACCAAACGCCCTTTAATCAGGCTCCGTTTAAGCTGACTTGAGGTTTCTTGAAAGTGGGATTCCTCGTGGAATATGCACGATCGATTGCCAGAGCTTTTATACGGGCTTCTCGGTTTAGTTTATGGATTTGGTCCCAATCAACTGTTTTAAACGGTTGCACGCTATACACGGCTTGATGCATCTGAAGAAGATGCATCAAGAAGATGCATCCCGCAGACCTGGTGTAGGGTGATTTGCACACAATCCACAATGTAACTGATTGTAAGCGAGCAGCACATTCTGTTCAGTTTGCTATAAAGTATCCTTTCGGCGCAAAATGAAGCAATTCAGTCCAGCGCTTCAGATGCGTAGCCATTTATCTGCACCAAATATCATAGGTAGTTTCGTGTTTTTCGGATCTGAAGAGCAGTTGCATGGCGTGCGATTGACACTTGTCAAAAAAACACGATTACTCACCCCAACTGCTCGCGGTGCGCCCGATGAATTCCCCCGTCCGTGGGTTGTAGATAAAATCTTTCCAACTGGACTGTTTCTCGTCAGCTTTCTCCTCTTTGTTGGCCATGGCGTGAATAAGGTGAATAAACCAGTTTGAGGACGATGGAGGAGGACTACTCAAAAAAAGCACTGACTCGGGCTCGCCACCTTCGCGTTATGAAATAAGTGAGGTGTGCGGTGTTTCCACGCGGCTCCAGACTGCAGCAGTCCACTAGCGGCGTTTGAAGCGCTCCGCGCATGCGCAGTAGAGCCGCTCCGCTGTTCCCAGAGCCGCATCCCGACGACAGCGCTTTACGATTTACTAACAGTTTGCACACTGGCCCGCGCTCGAAAAGTTGTACGGAGAGCGTTGTAAGGCTAATCATTACGCTTTGTCCCTGCGGGCATCTTGGCTTGACAAAACAAGCTATTGAGCACTCCCGCCGGGGTAAGTTGTCACCAAAAGAACCTGGTGACAGGGATTTTAGAAATGAGCCTAAATTACATCTTTAAATATAAAAAACTAAAGTTGAGCTTCTAAGTTATATATTGACTTTTAACTAAATAATAATAATAATTTTCCCCAGAATTGAAAATATCCAAATGTCATTAGTGACAACCAATAATAATTTATTTAATTGATTTATTTCTTTTTTGAAAAGTGGGTGAAAATTGTTTTATGGTCGGTCACAATTGTGACCCATGGGATAATGTGTGCACTGAATGAACACATTTCTGCAGACATGAAAATGGTTATATATCTTAGCCCAGCTATTTTAAACTGTTTGATCACATGTGATCAAAAACCTTACGCAAGAAATACTGAGATAAAAGACCAAAAAAAGTAAAATAAAATAATCAACCATTAACACATTTCAAAATTGTTACTTTTGTGTAAAACATGACATTGTTGTATTAGTGCTACCAGTATTAGGCTACCTGTTTAATGAGGGGGGTTACATTTGGATTTTTAGTGCATTGTTTTGCCATTGAAACATTTCGGTGTAATTTTCACTAGCAACTGCAGTTGGATTTATATTGTATACCTATGTTCACTGTTATCCCACTGGTCAGTCACTATTGTGACCATCAACATATTTACTCATTCTATAACCACACTTAAACAAAACTGGATATATGTAAATGTGTGTATTTGTATTAGATACCATAAAGATAATGTGCACCAAAAATATTTGTCATATCTTTACGTCGGCACACTTTACTAGCCTTTTGTATGAAGGTTTATATGCAGTTATCATCTTCTCATTGTGCAAACAGGAAATGCACTGCTCTGGTCATGTGACAATCTGCACTAATCCTGTGAAACTGCACATATGTAATTGCGAGTATTTACAGGAAGTGCACTAAAACATCAGAAGATAAGATTTTTAGAGCTTTAGAAATGAAAACCTTTAATATCATGACCCGTGAGAAATGGTTAACCACCATATGCTCTTGCACATGCGTGCATGCAGAGCTGAGAATGAGAACAGAGGAAAAATAATGTAGTGAGAGATACAGGCATGGCATATGATCAGAACATTTGCCTTCATGGTGCTAACTGTTCCAATGACATCTTTGCCATTATATTGTTGTTGACATAAAATAAAAATAACCACAAAACAAATAATGTTTTTAGCAGTGTAGTTACTTTGCACCAAAACAGAAAATGCTAGCTCTCTTTAAATGTATCAATTTATCTTCGGTTTGTTTATTTTGCATTAATATCATTTTTGTATTATTATTATTATTATTTCTTTTTAAAATTATCTTTTTTTTTTTTTGCCGTATTTAAACACCTACAAATGTTTGCATGAATGACAACAAACCTAATTAATTGACGAAATCTCTCAACTTTTCCTTTTTTCTACCTACAAAAATTTAAATTAAATTAAATAACAAGTATATTTAAAATCTGTCAAATTCACATTAACAGTAGTTGTACAGCTTTAAAGCATTATTTTTGTGTTCTAGACCACACAACACCACAGGTAACCAAAATTATATGTTTATATTTGTATACATGTACATACAGTTACATTGCAAACCAAAATTCATTAGTTCTGCTGGGTTGAGTTGGTTTAAAACACCGATCTGAGTGGATCAGGGCAGTTTCTTTTACATCTGCCACACCCAATGCCAACAAAAACTCACAACAAGACTACATCTCCCAACATGCAACATTCAAATGGCCTGAGGAAGACAGGCTGGCAGCTATTTGAACCCGGAACAGCAGATACAACCATCCATGTTTTATTCTCCTTCAACTATTGTGATGAATGACAAGGAAGAAACTATACAGTACAACAAAATGACACTGAATCAACCTAAAAAAAAAAAGGTTAACTTTTTTTTCTTTTTCTTTTTAATGCAAGGATGTAAATTCCCGAAATAAATACATTTTTGGAAAGAATTTGAACGTCCCTCAGGGTAGGAAGCAGAGAAGAGTAGTACACTGAAATAACATGAGGTGTGTTAACCTTCACTTATTTGCTCTCCTCTATGGCCCGACCCGCGGCTCGCTAGCCAAAAAGCACCATAGAAATACAGTAAACCGTCTCCCCCGGAGCCACAGACCCCTGGTGTTTGTGCCAAACTGGGAAAGAGGAGGACAGAGATGGCGAGGAAGTTAAAATACGGTAATATAGCGAGGAGTGGCAGCTTATTTCCTGTGTAGCATTTCCTCCCCAGCTCCGCTTGCGATTCCCGTCCCAGCACTGAGCTCAGGATCACTCTGGGGAAGAGGGATTGTCGTCGTCTTCGTCCTCGTCGTCCTCTTCCTCGTTGAAGGAGCTGGGCGTCTGGCCGCGAGACTCTGAGGCGTGCGACGGGGCCGTGCTGCTGTGACTGTGAACACAGAGGGGATGTGAGATAAAGGACCTGAATGAAAGCAGCGGTCGGGATATTCGGCGATGTAATGCGGACAGACATACCTAGTGTGGCTGAGAGGTGTTCTGTTGGAGTTTGTGGCCATGTCTGTAGGGACAGAATCACACGTTTTGTTAAGAAACCTTTATTAAAGGAGACCCTTTATTTTTAAAAGATGTAATATAAGTCTCAGGTGTCCCCAGAATGTGTCTGAGGTTTTAGCTCAAAATCCCCCACAGATCATGTATGACATCATTTTGAAAATGCTTAACCTGAGAGGAAGCAGAAATGTGCCGTTTTAGTGCATTATGTTTAAAATAAGTGTGCATTAAGTGACAGAAGCGTAATGTACAGTACTGTCTACGCTGTTAATATGATCCAAACAATAAAATGGAAACAGACTCTGAATATGAATTGAATGTGATTTGATTGGAAGATAAACATGTTTATTGGTGTGGCTCGCTCAGGGTTTCTGCTAATATGGCAGTGGGTGGGGCATTCTGCAGATGGCTAGTTCTGACTCGCTGCTCACTCACAAGCAACACTAAGAGGAAGGTGGTCATAAAATGAGATACTCACTGGTGACATACGCTTCCAGAGACTTGGGCACCAGAGATCTGGCCATGCTGAGGTTCTCTGAAGAGCATGTGCCGTTCTCCAGCCCCAGAGACATGCCCATCCGCTTCAGGATCTCAACGTCATCGTGGATCTCGAATGTGTTGTCAAAGTTAAAGAGGTATTCGCACCTGTTTGGAGGAATGGGTTTGGGATGATTAAAGATACTATTGTTACAGTCGGTGCATGAAAATGTTGGTAAAGTAGATGTCCAATAACAATACAGTGTTTTGTTTTTTAAAAGATGAATTTATTCGGACATTTAGCAAGGATGCATTGAATGAATCAAAAGTGACGGTAAAGACATTTACGTCACAAAAGATGTCTTTTTCAAATACATGCGGTGCAGCCTAAAAAATAAAATTAGCGTGGTTTCCACAAATTTATTTTTAAATCGGGAGGAGGATATTTCCAAAAAAAAGCCAAACGGGTGGAGGAAGATCTCGTACTTATCGCTAGAGATGGAGCAGTCGATGACGGTGCGGACGTCGGTGTTGAGAATGATAAAGGGAAGCTGGATGACAGATCCTGGAGGAGGACTGGACTGAGACGAGGCTTCGCTGGCCTGGTTCCTCTGCACCAGATTCTTAAAGGCGATCTGCTGCTCGCGGAGAGATATGCACACAAATCAGCAGACGTACACACACCCCTTCAGGGTCCACTCATTAACCTTAAATCAGTCAGCATGTTGATAAACAAAAGCTTGGTGTGGTCAGAAGCTAACTCGGTTCGGTCTCGGGATGTGTGGGGGTTGCTCAAGGACTAGGACAGAGCCATTGCACTTCATTTAGAAGCCCTCCCAGCTCCTGATCAATATCCCAGCAGGACCAAGGCCTCTTCTGATTCGTCCACACGTCTACAGCTTCATCGCTGTGATCTGTTGTATCATTACCGGTCATCTATACTAACATCACACATCAACACAAACAGACAGCAGTGATTTCCCGAGCTTCTGCGTGTGGCCTATAATGTGACTGCAGGAGATGGATGGGGTTCTCATCTCACTTCAGAAAAAAAAAATAAAAAATAAAAAATGAATCAATATTAGTGGGTTTGCTGCTTTTCCACAGCTGGCCACAGTCCCTCCCCCTCTCATCTGCTGGTTTCGTTGTGGAGAGAGTCTGGTTAGTGCTGATGACCAAAAGAACTCGAGTTACATTTGCTCATACTGTGCCAACGTCTCCAAGATGAAAAGCAAAAACAAAAAAACCTACCTGAAAAACTATGGGCAAGTGTACCTCGGAACAGAAGCTGCAATACCAAATATTTCTTTGATTAAATTGATAGAAGTTAAATAAATTAAATCTATTTATGGAATTATTATTGAAAGCATCTTCATTTCACAGCATCGACGAAGCTCTGCGAAGGCAACATTTATGCCATTTGAATTTGATACATAAACACTCACTGACAAACGCTCACATTGATCAACGTATGTCACAACTAAATAGTTCAATGCATTAGCGTCTCCAAATGTTTTTGTGATGCAAAATTATTGTACACACAAGCCATGTTTCCATTAACCCTTCCAATTGTGAAAAATATCCTTTCATCGCAAAAACGTTTTTTAGGCTCGCATGAGGTGGCTTTTCGAAATAGAAATATTTTGCAAAACTACAATTTTTATTTTTTTTCCACATTTGCACGTCACCTAGCGCATGGAAAAGTTATATGATCCTTCTTTAATGTATAATAACCTCCAAGAAACACCTAATACGTATAATAGGCTGAAACAGATCTGTGCGTTAGTGTGAATGCAGCCAATTAAAGCTGTCGCTGTCTATGATGTCACCAGTAATAATCGAAACGACAGAAAAATCCATCTGAAAACTCTAATGCACTTGTATCACTCTCAGATCCTGAAAGCACTTGCTTATGTGTTTCTTTATCCCTGTTTAAGCTATATTGTTAAAACTTTTAGCATTTTTAACTTTTTTATTGATTTGTAATTATCATAAAAAGCACTCGTAATCATGAATTCGATATTGAAGTTGATAAAGACGTTAATTAATAAGAACGACGCATTTTAATTGGATTGTGCGACACATAAAGGTTCCCACTGTTGCTAGTTGGTTGCTGGAAATGATTGCTGTGCATCTGTGCTCCTCCATCATTTTGGATGTAATATCGCACTTCAATACGACAGCATTTTATTACTCTATCATATAGCCACCACTGATTTTATAGCACAAGGGCCTTATGAGTCAGTACTTTGTTATGAATCAGTCCAAAAACAGCTCAAAGTCCTAAATCAATGGTTTCAATTGTGTAACACGATTCCCATGTGCAGTGCTGTTTGGAGGTTTTGCTGTAGGCCTGTCGTGAGAGAACAGATACACACAGACAAACACAAACAGGTGTGCTACAAACCTGTAATATTAGCTCCTCTAGCTGGGCTCTTTTCTGTCGGATTCTTTCCAAACGCTTCTGTTTTTCCATCTGAAAGATGATCAGACACACAAACAAAAGGCATTAGATGGTCTGGAGATGTATAAGCCTTCCCTCGCCCTTCCTCTCCATCATCGTCCTCCATTCACCCTCTATTTGTGTCTGTCAGACCGTCACAGATGTGACACTAACAGATGGTGTCAGAGGCTCTTCCAACACACACTGTGCTCTTCAACTTCTGAGTAATATCAAAGCGTTCACTTGAGTCTCTAGAACATACAACCTCACATATTATCAAAAAAGTAAATCTTGATTGAGAGTTTTCTAGTGTTTTGTAACGAAATACATTTCACAGGTTTGAATGCAAATCAATAAACTGTCAATAGACATTAGCATTTAAATGAGATTTTGAAATGATCAGGTTTTTTCCTCCTGTTACTGTCAGACCTCCAATAAAGACATTTACATACGTGTCGATTAGGTCTAGCTTGAACCGCTGATGACTTTTCCTCGATAAAAGCACATACAGATAAGACCAGTCTGTGCATGAACTCAAATATACCCAAGTTAATCCAATATTTTAGTAAATCTGAACAAGACTGTCGGGATATGCTTGTATAAATCTTAATTCTTTAAGATGAACCATGAGGTTCTGTCAAGTATTAGATTTTATTGCCCTGATAATGCTTTCATTAGCCCCACAACAACAACAAAAAAATATATATTATTTTTACTTATTTATATATATATAATTTTTTATTTAATTTAATACTTTAAGTAATTTCTAACAATTTTAGTGGTTATAGTATTTATAGTATTTTAATATTTAATTATAATATTTGTACTATAATTCATATTTTTTTAAAAACAAACATTTTTTAAATTCTAATACAAATGAAAGAGGTATAAATGTATTTATTTTTGTAATAGAAAACAATGGAATATGAAAGCATTTTTAATACACATAGTTGCTTTCAAACTATTCGAACTAAATGTCAGTAAGATTACTATAAGACTCCGTCCACACGAAGCCGGTGCGTTCCCTCACCGATCAATTTTTTTACTCGTTCTAAAAAACAATTGCATAAACACAAAACCACTGAAATCGGTGTAGTATATATGCCAAACCAGTATGGGGCGCTGTAATTCTGCCATAGAGATACACTATAAACGGAGAAGAAGA
>JAUMHG010000059.1:408704-424523 GCA_032359395.1 Enteromius anoplus | reverse complement strand
TATATATATATATATATATATATATATATATTTTATATATTTTTTTTTATTAGATACAGCCTTGATGAGCTGTATATAAAAACAAACAAACATACTAATTAGACTACTGGAGATGCTTGCTTTAAATTCTTAACAATAATTAATTCATTATATATTATTATTACAATTATTTAAAAAAACTGGCCTGCTTAAATAATTTAATAAAAAAATATCTGAATAAATTTGATATAACCGTAATCGTGATATTGAATTGAATCGAATCGTTGATAAGATAATCGTAATTAATTGAATCATGAAACCAGTCCCAAAACACATTCCATTTCTCACTAAACTAATGCAAAAACTCTCCAAAACACATCACGTTAAGTAGAAAAAAATAAAAAATAAAATAAAGACATATATATAATTGTCAAAATGCATATATTTAAGCCTTGCTTGTATTTTGTTTAATTTATACTGGTCTAACTTATGCTTTTTAATGATAATAATAAAAATAATAATAAACTAGACTTTAAATTTAGCAGACCTTTGTGCTTCATATGTGGGAGAAATGAAGGAATGTCTTGCGATTTGAAAATATGCTCCAAAACATTAACTAGACTAGGGTTTATTAAACATAATTTAAACAGGCACAAAGTCATTTTTTTCACTTATAACCTCTGGAGAGAAATACTGCAGATACTGAACAAGCATGAGACCTTCCTAATGTGCGTGAGTCGAAAGGAGCTGTGTGCATACGTAAGAGTTAGCATCAAAACCGACTCCGGCGAGTTACATAATCCATCTGTGACCACACGTAAGGGAACATCCACACTAACTGGAATTACTCTGTGTTACACGCATGTGTGCCGTCGAGGCTGTGGTGCGTGTAAACGCTTGTGAGAGATACAACAAAGACATGGTTTAGGGTTCGATGGTGTGCCAAGCCAAGCACACAAACGCAAATTCTCTCGTTCTCTCTCACACGCACGCGGTATAAATAACGCAACTGCACTGTGAGGTGAATTATGTAACCGCCGCTCAATGAAGGAGAGAGGTGCGGGGAGGCAGGAGGAACACGGGGAGAGAGGGGAGGCTGATTGGGGTTGCAGTCGTCAGGACAAATTAGTTCCAGATCCCCAGCTCAACAAAATTCTCCCCTAATTGACTGAAAGCACTGCAGTGGTGTAAGAGGGACGCTCTGTGACGGAGAAGAGGGCAGGCATTCACACACACTCTCGCAGGTCCTCGTGTGTAACATACATGCACACACACACACACACACATACATACATACACATCGATTTCTGCTTAGCAACAGTGCAGAAATGTGAGCCCCCCTGTGAAGAGTGTTTCAGCATCACAGAAATGCAGTCTCAGGACAGAAGAGAGAGAGAGAGAGGGAGGGCTGAAAAAGAGGAAGGAGGAGGGGGAGGGATTCATCTGACCTTTCGCAGGAGAAGACACATCTGCCAGGATGCAGCAAAAACCAGAAGAGGCACAGGAGAGACACTGAAGGGTAACGATTGCGAAGTAAAGCTATTTATAATTTGTGAGGGCCCTATACTGAATCAGAATACAACAGTAATTAAGGATGAGGTGTGATTTCCAGCATTAAGCTAAATGAAAACGACTGTTTCCAAACAGGTTTCCCCCTCGCCTCCTACTGGTCACAGAAATGGATAGCCCCACCCCAAACTCACGCTATTGGTCTGGTTGGAATGCTCCGACTGCATCACAGAGGTCGCACTGCTTTGGAAATTGAATCAAAATTATTCTGGGGTAGAAGAGAAAATTGTAAAAAATAAATAAATAAATATGAGTAAAATAAGGGGGGAAGAAAAGTAAAAAAAAATGTTTTATTGGAAATGCGATTTAGTTATTAACACTTACAAACCAATATATTACGTGGGTTTGTTTGAGAAACTATAAATAGATAAATTAACAGCTATTTGCACATGCATGCTGGCATATTTACACTAATCCATGGTTTCTTTCTATCCGATTGCAAAATAAACGCCCAACAGATCTGAGAAGAATCGTGATCTGATCACGTAAACCACCTCAGGAGTTTTTTTTAGACGTATTCCTGAACCAACTGCTCATGTGTAAAGTGCTACTCCACAGATAATGATGCAAATGAAAATCATTGTTCAGTGTAGCACCTTCACCTTCATTTTCAATCCATAGTTATCTTTATTAAAAGCGGTGAACACTGTTGCAGTCTTTGATCTTGAAATCAGCGGACAACAAGAAATGTTAAATGTAGAGATGTTTAAAGGTGACGTATATACACTTAAATATTTAAAGCTAGTGGCTAAACATTGTAAATGGCATCAGCCATCCTAATGCATAATATTAGTGTTTTCCACCAACTGTAAACTCTCAACGTGCTATTAAACTGGCAGTGGGCGGAGTCACACAGCACAGGACACACAGTTCTAAGAAGACAGCTGGCTGTAGCTTAGTATTTGGAGAAAGGTAAATTAATTTGTTTCCTAAATACACTATATTGCCAAAAGTATTAGGATGTAGTCCAACCTGTTCACTAGAAAGGGTTGTCCCAATACTTGTGGGAATATATATAGTGCATCTGTAAACATATTATGGCATTTTAATGCATAACAGTCTAACAGTCAAAATTATATGCAGCACCTTTTAAGACTTCAGTGTACAACAAGCCGAAGGGAGCAACACTAGAATAACACATAGTGTGATGGAGAGGAACTAACGCAGCGCTGCACATGAACACTCGCAGACAGCACAGCGTTCTCTGTGAAATATAGCACTGGCGACTGACGTCAGAGAAGCACTGCTGCTCCGTTTCATCCTCAGCTCTAGTGGCCGAGTCGAGCGCAGATGTGAATATGATATTAATAACGTTCAATTACGACAGAAAAGCAGCTGAAGGAGCATGTGTGTGTGTGTTAACAGAGAAACTCATTAGGGACACAGGAGCTCTGAAACACAACTGGGTTTGCAGCTGTGATCCTCCACCGTCCTGCAGAACATCTGAGCCTCATAAATCCTACAGTGCTCTCTTTCACACACACATCCATCCATTTTAAGACATGTGGCTATTGATCCCAGCGTCCCCCGACTCATTTACCTGGACGAGGAATCACTCGAACAGAGTCCGTCCCTGAAAAACAAACATTTTAATATTCCCACACATTCTGAAAAGAAAAATCTCTTTTTGATAAAAAACAAAACAAAAACAAAAACGTAAAATTTTGCTTAAAATGGATTTCCGTTTGAAAAGAGATGCCCACCTGTCTGAGTAATAGGAGTCAATGTAGTCGTGTGTCCTTTTTTTGTTTCTACAAAGAAAAAGCAGCCATTAGTCAACACATATACAAGGTTTCAGTTTAATTTTATTCTGCATAAAATAGATATGGATTTCATGAGGTTTAAATAAAGTTAAACATCAACAAATCTATGTTCTTCCAAAACTCAAGCAGAAATATCTTTCATTTTTAAATTACAGTGAGTCCATAAAAATTAATTTACAGTATAAAGTGGAATGCCACACATTAAATTCTAAAGTAGGACTGTACAGACTGTACAATTATTATTATTTTACTATATATATAGTATTTCCAGCACTATTAAAGGACTAAAACTTGATTTAAGGAATATCCGTTTAACTTCCAAGTTTTCATTTTGACAGTAACATTTTGTTTCCTGACAAAAGCATTGGTAAATTTTAATTATATTTTAAAATAGTAGATATTTTTCAATTGTTATGCCTATTGATTACAGTTTTTTTTGTTATAAAACCAGAAAAATTTTAATAGACAACACAGAATACATATCTAAATATTAAAATTATATTATAAACAATAAATTACATTTGATCACACATGCTTTTTAGCATGAAAATTCAATTAAAACAAACAAGCAAACAAAAAAAAGAGAATGAGAAAAAAAAAATTAAACCATAATTTCGTTTAAAAATAAATAAATAAATAAATAAATCAAATATAATTTTAATTACACGTTTTATATGTTAAATTAAGTTCTCTAAATTAATCGTACATGGATTTTTGCTAACAATTTACATAATCATTAAAATAAAATCGCCCAAATTTTCATGAAAATGTAATTGGAAAAATATTTAATGCACTTTACAAGGCCCTGAAATGTATAATTTATTAAACTCTTAAAAAATTGATGTTAAATTGCAATTATTTTAATTAATAAGACTAATATGCATGTAGCTTTTTTTTTTTTTTACTAAAATGCACTTCAATCATTAAAACAGAACACACAAAAAAGAATTAAAGTGATTAGATTTTTTCATCACTTCATATTGTGGCATCAAGTAGGGGGCGCTTTCAAAGGTTGACATTGAAATCACTGCGTGAGTAGCGTGTGTGTTCGCTCACCCCGGGGTCCACTCGTCGCCCTCGGGAGGGTGCGCTTGAGTAACCATGGCCACCGGCGTTGTGTGTGGCGTAAACGGGCTGCCGATGAGGATACCTCCAGGATGAGACACTCTCTGCGGTGTGCTTAAAATCTGCAGAGAGAAAAACATTTTTTTTTGTAAATTCGAACTAAAGACTGTCTGAAGACACGTTAAGACCAGCAGAGAGCATCACTTTATTGGGCTTGGCCTGCTGTTTTGGCAGTCACCCCCTGCTGGCAGGCTCCATAACTGCACCCTTGTGGGAGAAATAAAGTTTCTCCGTTTCTCCCCAATAATTAAAAGATGGCAGCATCCAGGTCGTGTGCTTCCAGCGAGCGCCTGCTATAGAGATAAATGGGAACCTGTTCTGGTGCACATGTGGAAGATCCATGCTGCTGTACCCAGGCCTCCCTCAGTGCTTTTCTACCCAGCAGCCTCTCGGCTAACCTGAATATGTGTGCTGCAGCCCCTGGGGAGAGTAAAAATGCCTCCTGCAGCCCAACCACAGCAAGGACATCCTCATCCATCAGCGTGCCTCTCCAATGATTTATCCTCCTGCTGCTCCTCGGGATGTATTGGGAATGACACTCCCCATCATTTCTGCAGCGCGGTGCACAGCAGGTGATTTTTGGGGACTGAATGGAGCACATCAAGTCACCTGCTATTTTTATCAAAATGTGCAGTATACAGCATATCACACTGAACACTACATCCCACGATGCAGTGAATAGTTAAGCGGTTCGGCCACAATTTGTAAGATATATTAATAATTAAACTTATTTTTAGGGAAAAAAAATAAAAATAAAAAATGTACATGTGAATTGCTTTCAAAATATACATATACATATATATATACTGTTTCCTTTATATTTTAATATAATAATGTAATTATGCATTAATTAATTTTACAATGTAATTAATATTTAATGAATTAAATAAAGCATGCAGTATATATTATTGTTCCTTTAGTATTATTTCTATTTTATTGTAGAATTTATGTGATTTTAACTTCTATTAGGTTGTCGTAACTAAGTGCTTTTGCAATTATTTTATTAAATATTTCTATATAGCTTAAAGTACAAAACACATTTCCACTGTGATGAATTAGTTTTGAACGTCATTTGATATATCAACTTTATGTAAATTCATTAAATTAATTGTTATTTATTATCACTCTTATTTAAAATAAACAAAATGTTTTTTAATTGGAATTAAACTTTTTAATATGAATGCATTTTTTGCATTTTGTTGTTTTAGCATTTTATATAGCATTAGTTTTATATTTTAGTTGTTTTTTTTAAATATAGTAGTTTCTAATCTTCCTCTCCCTATTATATATTATATTATATTTGTATATTATTATAGTATTAAGTAATTTGATGTTAATTCATTTCACTTAATTTGATTTATTAAATGTATGACATTTATTTTATTTGCCAAAGCAACATTTCTAGTTTTTGTCTCTGAAGTGTGTAGCATACCACTCTTTTTAGTGTGTATCGCTGCATACAGTCTGACCTACTACAGGCAGTATACAGTAATCAATCATAACTGTGTTCTCTCTCATGTGAATGGATATGCCGCTGGCGCTGAGAGTGGAGGATGTGATGTCAGTGGGAAAGGAATCTGAAGTGTGTATCTAAACAAGCGAGCGAGTGAGGGTCTTAACGAGTGCCATCGGTTCGTTAATAAGCTCATTATCAGAGGTGCGTTTGTTCTCGTCTCTATTCACGGCCCTTCCGCTCCACCATCAGCATTAGTCAAGTGTTTCTGCACTGAACAGAAATAATGGCTGCCTCCAAACAGTCCCACAGCGATATATCCGAGACAGACAGACTCCAGTCTAAACCCACAGCATCATGGGAGAGAGAAGCTGACACGTCAGTGCAAGCAAACAAAGCGTGACAGATTAACACGGAGGACATTCCTCAGGAAGTTGAGCTAAACATGGCTTGTAGCTTTCTGTTAAGCTAGAATAGGATGGAATAGCTAGCAGTAAAGACACATTCACCTTTAAACGTATGCATTTTCTCCTCAAACTTCCCCCTCTTACAGCACCGTCTCACTCCTTCGTGTGATTCTATCTTTTCTACATTCCTCTCTTTTGTTCAGCTCAGTGCAGCCGTACTGACCCATAAACACCCTGCTCTCTCCATCCCCCCCCTCTCCTGACTATTGTCAATGTACAGCAGACAGGCTCATGCAGTAAATGCAGGATTTCGCTGCCCCCTACTGGATACAGCATGAACTGCAGCACATCTACAAACTCCCATTTTCCCTTAATATCTCCCAGTACTACTTTTTATAGTTATGAATGGATGACTTGTGCAATGGACACTTCTTGTGATCACTGCCATCTTATGATGACTAATTAGTTGACTTTCATGCAATAAATAAAATAAGCTTACTAATAATTAATAAATACTGTAACAAATGTATAGCTCATTGGAAGCTAATGTTAGTTAGGACGATTTTTTAATGCATTTTAAAGATGTTTGTTATGTTCATCAAGGCTGCATTTATTCGATCAAAAATACACAAAAAATATTTAATATTGTGAAATATTATTGCAATGTAAAATAACAATTTTCAATTAGAAAATGCATTAAAATCTAATTTATTCATGAAAATTCAGCATCATTACTCCAGTCAAATCATTATAATATCCTTAAAAAAATTTTTTTTAGAAAGAAATGAAAACCTTTATTCAGCTAGAATGTGTTAAATTAATTAGAAGTGATGGCAAAGATTTATATTGTTAGAAAAGATTTATATTTTAAATAAATGCTGTTCTTTATAACTTTTTATTCATCAACGAATCCTGAAAAAAAGTATTGCAGTTTCCAACATTTTTTTGCCATCACAACATTGATAATTCTAATAATTAATCAGCATATTAGAATGATTTCTGAAGGATCATGTGACACTTTAGACTGGAGTAATGACTGATGGAAATTCAGCTGCGCATCCCAGAAATAAATGTTATTTTAAAGCCTATTGGAAAACAAACCCATTATTTTAAATGGTAAAAATATTTCACAATACTACTGCATATATTGTATAAATGCAGCCTTGATTAACCTAAGAAACATCTTTTAAAAAAATTGCAAATCTCACTGTTTCCAACAAATACATGTATACAAACAGAAAGACAGAATATAACGACGTTACATCGATATCTGGAAAATCATTTCTCTCAAATTGCAATGAATCAGTTCGCAGATAAGAGTGTTCACTGAAGCATTTTACATCCATTTATGCTTTATACATTGATAAGTATTGATGTTTATTACACACATACACACACACATATATATATACACACACACCAATGGTGAATATGGTCACAAGAGTGCTAACGTGAGTAAATCAGGATCCCAGCAGCCTTAGTTGAATGCACTATGAAGTGCATGTTTTTAAGTGCACTGGTGTGTTTGTGTGACACTAACCATCTGGGCTCCCACATTGGAGTTGACTGTTCCTAGTGTGATCTTGGTGGCTGGGCTGTAGCTGGACGGCGTTACCAGGGAAATGTTGCCTGCAAACACAAACACAGTCAGGCTGATGCTCACACATAAGCGCTTCTGAGAGGAAAAACACATTTCGCAGACCAGCAGAGGTTTGAATGGATTACAGGATTGACAGAATGGAAATGGTGACCGCTCACAAACGAGTTCTCTCAAGCAGATTAAGTTTTACAGCCTGTTTGCAGAGCATAAATGCCACTCACATTGCTTGGATGTAGTGATGTAATGTTGTGCTATTTTAATGGATCACCGAATTCAACAGCGCCAGTCCTGAAAAATGACTCCTTACTGGTGAAGTATGCTGGTCAATAATTTAATTGAATAAATCCTATTCTGATTAAGTGGCATGTTCTGCTTCTCAAACTCTCAGGACTGTGAACTTTTATGAAGAGAAGCTCGTTTCCAAACTCTATGGGGCAAGTTGTCACAAGTGAAAACTGTCGCCAAGCAGTTGATCGTAACAGGCTTTTTGTAGTAAAAAAGTGTGCGGCCTTGAAACAAATCTGGACGCTTAAGCCATTTTAAACAATAAATAATGTTGATTGTGTGGCATTTTATTTTGAAAAGAAATAACATTAGATAATTAACATTATTATTTATTTATTTCTTTTTTAATGGAAGAGTATAGCGAAAGTTTTCAAATGTGTTTTTGTTGAGTCTCAGGTTTTTCTGGCTCATATATCATGATACAAGGGAGCATGGAGATCAATCTCAGGTTCATTCAGAGGCCCAGGCTGAACAAATATCAGCTACGGACACGTATATGACTAAAAAGTACGATGAAATTGTAATAGCTTGTAATGAAAATAAATAAGATATTTTATAAAAGTATAACAGACCACTTACATAAAGTGCACAAATATCTCTCAATAATATTCTATATTTTAAGCCATGAATTGTGTGTGCGTGGGATCAGTGAAGGGAGCTTACAGTACGGCGAAGGAGGCCAAGACACTAGAATCGCTTTCTTTGAATTCTGTGGTGTTTTCTGAATGGGAATGCAAATCATGTAAAGGTTGTGGCATATCAGATGCAAAACCATGCAAATGGGCCTCGCAATCACGCACAAACACGCAACACACCCAGTACTGTCTGAATGAGACGACGCATGCCATCGACTCCCACTCTTCACATGCCTGCGTCCCACACACACTCCAGACGAGGCTGTCCTGAACACACTCAGATCTTCCAGCGCTCCGTGACGCTCACACTGCGTCTTTGTCTGTCTACAGCTGCAGTCGAGATGTGTTTACAATGTCCTATTGACTTTATGTACCAACTACCAATACAAAGTAGCTCTAGAGCTTTTCATAAAGTACAACAGCAGATGTGGTCATGACTCACGTTGTTGTGACTGCTTCTCTATAAGAGCATGCTACACATTATTAGCTACCTTATGCTAGATGCTATTAAGCACACTGCAGGTGTTGAGGCTCACTTCTGATTTGATGCCTCTATCTGATCTGATATACTTTTTTTTTACACGTTCCTTCAATTGTGTCACTTGCTATAGCATCGGAAACATTAGAGAACGCAACGCCTCAGAAAATCCCATCTGTCAGTCACATTGGCACATATCTGATTTATTTCCACATATGAATGAAGCCTGAAGCTGATCTCCAAATATCCGAATGGATGTGTTTTTTTCTTGTTTACACCGTTAAAGAACAGACCCGATCTGTGTCACATATGAGCAAAAAACTGGAATTGGGTCACATTACACTGATAGAGTAAACGAGGCCTTTTAAGGGCATCCATCAATGTTTTTTTGCTTCTCAAACTTTAAAAGAATCAAAGCTGTTTGGCATCAGTGCCATCAAACCTGGCGCGACACACAGTACACACTCTAAAACAGAAATCATGTTCATCTTCTCATGGGACGGGAGTTGATTTTGTTTATCAGGAACTGACTGGATCGTTATCGTTTTGTTATTGTTTCACGTGGGTGTCAGACTCCAGGAGGGAAATGACAGAAACTCCTCTGGCGGATAGAAAGCCTTATTGTTCTGCCCTCACGTTAGTAATGTTGTCATTTCTGACTAAAGATTATTAAGGAACTCTGTAACACTTTATTCTGATAGTCCACTTTAGAAATTCTACAAACAGTAAGTAACTTTGCAACTACAAGTCAACTAGCCGTCGTCAGAGTATTAATAGGCTGTCTGCTTAATATCTTCTAACACTTTATTTTGATGAGTCCACAACATACTGAATAGAGATGCACCGATTGACCGGCTAGTGATTGGAATCAGTCGATTTTTTTGGATGACCGGCCGGTCAGGCTCACATCTGCCCGGATTATGACTCGCCAAAAATCACAGGCAAATCGGTGCTCGTTCACGCAAGTGACAGTCACACGGTATGAATAATCAAAGATGCGATCTGAGAGAATGGCCGACACCCGTGAGATGTTTGGCATGTTAAATATCTGGATTTGTCTACGATTCAAAATCATGCCGTGTGAATGTGTTCTGACTAAAAATAACATCCGCTATTACCTACAGCCAATGAAAAAGCCCCATCCAGGGGCAGCGGGATGTTGGGGGAGGAGTTACGAAGTTATAGAAAATAATGATCCTCCTCTATAATCTTTTCGTTGCAAATGAGCGCACATGCTATTTGTATGGCAAGCTTCTTTTGCTTGATATCATTTGTAATAATAATCCCAGTATCACATGATAACTCTAGTCTTTGCACACGTGACCTCGCGTTGATTCCATGTCACGTCTCGCGTGTGTTTTGCAATGAAACAAAGTTGTCTGCAATCCTTCTTCTTATTGTAAAGTCATGCAGCGTGAAACCCCGTCACCGATCTATCATGCAGTGTGAACACAGCAGCGACTGAATACTACCCCAGATAATCATGCAGTGTGAAAATATCTGTGACGCGACTACTTTGAAAATCATGCAGTCTGAGCTCAGCATCAAGCTAGCGCGCCGAGTCCAAGCCTAAGCTCTTCAGCCACAGGTCAGCAGCCTGTACTATCATTTATTAACTGGTGACAATGCAGAAACGTTCTCTTTGTCAAGACAAACACATTAAGACAAAGTACATTAAACCACAGCCGCTTCAGGACAAACAAACTCAAAGCGTGCGTGACTGTCAGTGACAAAGTCTGTCAGCGCGCAGGTTTCCATTTAATACCAATGCGTTCCAAACGGTACATAGAAAACATATCTAAAGTAAAACGCGACGGATGGAAGCACACACAGTCAAGCAACGTGCACGTATCTGTGCAATGAACCCCGGTGTGCCATACGCGGGAAAAACATAGATTATGAATTATTCAGAATCGTTAAAGACAGAATAGCGTTTTTTTTTGTTTTCATTATTTTGTTGTGAAAAGACCCTGTAAAGTTTAATAATTAATTTAATTATAAAATAAATTCAAATGAATATCATATGCTTTCATTAGAGTTAAAAAAAAAAAAAAAAAAAAAACGTAATCGGCGAAAATCGTAATCAGCAGGTCACACTTACTTTCAAATAATTGGTTCAACCAATATTTCCCCCCCGATATTTAATGAGTTTTGTAGAATTGGACAGACCAATAAATGCACCATCTCTGGATCTTTCGAGAACTGCCATTTCGGCTAAAGAAACTTTAAAGTAACAGCTGAGATGTGTCAAATTATTGAATAAATTAAATGTTGAATTAAATAAAGCGGCCTTGAATCAGTGCATGTATCGAAACAAAAAAGATGAATTGAAATTCTATATCTACTGTCCGTGTATAAATACAGTCTTGAATGTTGCTCAGGGACGTCCCAGCATGGTCACCATATTTAGCTTTTAAGAAGAACTAAATTATTTGAACTTTAACTTTGGTTAAAACATTATCTCAAAAGGTAGTTTCTTCAGTTCAAGGCTAACAACTAAAACAAGTAAATATTGGTTCTACATTTTGGTTATTAAGATATCAGTGCAAATAATCAATATTGGTGTATGTACACCATACACTTCACAATATACTTCATTCTGTTGTTTAAACGCATTGTATTCGTATGACTTATTTAATGGGTATTTTTGCCTCCTTTTTAAGGCTTGACAGCTTTCATTTATCAAAAAAGTGCTTCAGTTGTTCCTGTGTTCTGTGGAAGTCAGTCCTACAGCTTTCAAAGAACGTAAACGATTTGTCAGAAAGTAATTTTTAGGGCAACCTTTCTGTAAAATGTCAAACCCGGTTTAAGTTTTTCATTTTGAAAGGTAAGAAAGTGTGGGGTAGCCTGAATGAATCCTCTCAATCTGCTCCAGATGGTGAGCGTACAGCAGCAGGACTGGCTGCAGTCTGAAGGGGTTTTGTGCGAGGCCTCGGCGCAGAAATGCCTCTCTATACAGCAACAATGAGCAAAGCCACATTAGAATACAGCTGAGCAGCAGCCCGGGACACACACACATACAGATATTGAGCCCACTGTGTGTGCTATTTCAGAAACCACACACACAGCGTGCTCAGCATACACGAATGCATGATGCACACAGATAAATGCAAGTGCATAACGGAAGGCATCTCAAAGAAAACACTGCTATACATGGGCCAAGACAACAAGAGGAAAACACTGTTACTTCCTGGGGCAGCCCAAACAGACTCCAGCACGACTCGAAACCACATCAGTGCCTGAGAAACATCAGAGAGACTCTCACCAACAGCCAAACACAACAACCCAGCTCCGCAGCGACAAAAACACTCGCTTAAACACATATTTGGAACCAAATGACACTCTTAAAAACAAAGGTTTGGGCTACATTTCAGCAAACTGTTCCCATCAACATTTGAACAAACACACTTTAGAATGTTTAGTGCATTTGCAAAGTTCCACTGATGTTAAAGGTTCCTTATGGAACCATCCATGCCAAAAAAAAACACTTTATTTTTAAGAATGTGGAAAGCAATAACAAGCTCCTCTATATATAAAAAATAAAATAAAATAAGAGCTCTTTAGAAAGCTATTTGAAAAGTTATAAATTTATACAAAGTCTGTACATTCCTTTTTACCTGTTTGCTTATGAAGCGGCACGACAAGCACCTCCATACTTCACCTTTAACTATTCCTTTCCTAATAAAAAGTTCAAGTTCTAGTCCCGCACATGGATTGGGACGTCCGCTTTACCCCTCCCCCTGAACACAGAGCCGTGGAGGAACTTCCACAGTGACCAAGAGCCAGAGAGAGAGAGAGAGAGAGAGTGTGTGTGTGTGTGTGTGTTCCTCTCAGCATGCCGTCGCGACACACGTGCAGCCTTCCCAGCTGCTCTAACACAATCCCTCAAGGCTCTCAACAAAGAGAGCGACAGGACGAGAAAAAAAAAAAAAGCAGGGGTGCAGGATTTACCTGAAGAGGAGTGGAGAGCATTTGCGAAGGCAGGCTGGGACCTGGTGTTCCTCTCTCTCTCTCTCTGTGTCCCTTTTGTTACCATTCAGTAGAAACTTGAGAGGCTGGCCAGGCATTGCCGAGCGAGCACAGAGGAAGTCCACCCAGCTGAGCTCGGACTCTCACCCGTGCTGAGTGGGAAACGCTCTAAATGAGAGCATGTGTGTGCCTGCTGCGGGACGTCCTCTCTCTGCCTGCGCACAGACGCAGGTTCTCTCACAGCTTCTGTGGGCCGCTCAGACAGCAGGCAGGCGATTGCTCTGGCCTAGACTGATCTGAGAGCAGTGGAAAGCCCAAGAGAGCAGGAGAACTGAATAGATATGTGGCTGCACAATGGAGCGGCCTGAACACATGTTGTCACGCTGAGCTCACGCCATAAAGGTCCTTGCAAACAGGGTCCAAAATTTTCATATGCATTCTGTTTTATATATATATATATTTGTCATCCTACCCTATCAAAATGCTTGCTAAATATATCAAAGTGCTGAAAATCAAACCTAACTGTTCTAAACCTAAAATCTAACTGTTTTGTGACAGCCAAAAGTTTTGAAGGCAATGTGTAACCTTAATCGGTATTAAGTGTGACACGTATACATAAGGAAAGTGTGCACTTATTTGGCACCCGAGCAACATTGGAGACTCACAACTGGATGAGTGTCAGTGACAACAATTCAAAGGAGTTCAAGACTGGAGCAAAATGTTAAACTGTTGTCTTCATCCACTCCACAAGGATAGCAAACCAGTTGTGTGTGTGAGTGTGTGTGTGTTCATAATTGCTAAGAGCTAAACAAAACCTAAATTAAAAGGTAGCACCCATCTTAAAACGCTGGCAAGACAGGACAGAATTTATGGAGCAATTTGTCTGTTCTATAAAGACAGATAGATATGATAATATGATGCATCAACAAACCAACAGCATTCCCAGAAAGTTTGATTCATGCATTGATAGTTCTTGTTATTTAAGCTGCATGCATTTCATATTGAAAACAATACATTTTTTATGCATTTACTGAAAGGTTAGATGAATCTTAAGAATCAATATTGGATTGTTTAAATGAAGATTACAGTTAATTGGAAAAAGAAAAAGAAATATTTCACAGCATTCACACCGTTTGTGCTGAGGGAAAGTCTCAACACTTAATTAAACACGCTATCAAACGTATTTTAGGAATCACTGTTCATTTTCTGTCATGTTATAATGAAACCCACGGGTTAGAGTTCACTTAACACAGTGTTTATTGTTCAATTCCCAGACCCCTTCTCTTCTCTTTGAATGCAGCCGTTTCAAGACAATGATAGGTAGTACATAAAAGTTTAGTGCTTGCTAATTTTAGCCCGTAATTACTTTTACAGCCAAACTGAAAAATGAAAGCGTAAGGAAATGGTTTATTGCACTCTGTATGAACCTGCGCTTGAAAAACCAGCCTTTGTGCCATGATAATACATTTCTGAACTCTGTAAATAAATGCATACGGTAGAGTTCTTTTTACCTTTAGAGAGGTTTTGGCTCAGAAAGGCCTTCAGGTCTCCACAGAGAGCCGCTGCGCCAACCTGAGCAGAGAAGGAAACGGGGAAGAGTTCAAATCAATGGCATTATACGTAAAGCAAGACGTCAAACCTGGCAATTTATTTGAAATATTATTCAATATGTTATTTTCAAAACATAAATCAAGCATTTCCAACTATATTGTGCTCATGCTACTGAACTGATGCTTTACATCGTTGTATATTAATCTTTAAGATTAATCATGATTAAATCACATCCAAAGTAAAAGAGTGTGTACTGTGTATATATACATAAATACACACACATACATGTATACATTTAATAACAACATGCTAAGTTTATACATTAAATATAAATATACATATATACATATATATATACACATATATATGTGTGAATATTTTGTAAATAAATACTGTTTGTGTGTAATTATATATATATATATATATATATATATATATATATTTATAATACATATGCACGCATATTTTACGTAAACAAAACCTTTTATTTATGATGCGATTAATCCCTTGAAAGCACTAATTATTTGTCATTTCTTATTACTTTTACGGCGCATGCATATTATTTCCCAAATTCAATTAATAAAGATCACTCTGTCTAAATGAGCACAACTCATAAGAGATTGAAACTGATTGGATGCAAATGACATTAATCAAAAAAGCAAAATTGTAAAAAAGAATTTTTTTAAAGTTTCCATTCCCTTAATAATTGTCAGTACTGAACGGAGTCTGTGAACACAGGACAACTGATAGTGTGATATCTCACAGAAGCAGCTGCTTCTGCGGTGGGTCCCAACAAAACTCCAAGCTCCTCCATATACTGTAAGAAGACTTTAACTATGAGCTGGCTAAAAGCACAGACCTGAAGCCATTTCCTCACCCCGTATGTGCACTGAAACACTCAAATCAGCTGCGCTAGCCAGTGAAAGACTGTGTTACGAGTTCATGCTGTGGGTCTATTATAGACTGCCCTCTTGTGTGTGTATGTATTCTGTGTTGCAGGTGGGT
>JAUMHG010000059.1:389064-405611 GCA_032359395.1 Enteromius anoplus | reverse complement strand
GTTTTCCTCTCGCGGAAATGATTTACCGCGCTCGCCAGCATCAGTGGTGCGCTCGCTTATTAATGGCACAGATTTGCTGCCATAGATTAAGTGTGTTTTTCGCGAGCTGGTTGCTGCTGCTGGGGCGGGGCGGAGCATCGCGATGTCTATCGGCCAATGGCGATGGATGATGGCATTGTGTATCGCCCCAAACCTAGGACATATACTTTCTCTTGCCCAAACCCACCCATCCATGAAAATATTGTGCATTGGTGATCTCATAGGCTGGCGATATAATGGTATGAAAAATGACCAAATGGCCCAACACTACTGTGAGATCCAGTAAGAGGTGCTTTAGTTTTAGTTTGGCAGTATCACTGTCACTGCTGTCAAATGTTAGTCTGGATCCCTGTAATAGCATAATTATGTTCACAAAATATGTTTTACATCAGCAATAGAGCAGAATTCAGCACTGCAAACATTATTAACACAGTATTATCACTCTTAAAAATAACGGTTCTTTATTGGCATCAATGGTTCCACAAAGCACCTTTACTATCCATGGAACTATTTTATTCTTTACAGTGGAAAAGTGATTCTTTAGATTATTTTGAAATGCTTAAAACATGCTCTTCTATGGCATCGCTGTATAAACCCTTTCTTTTTAAGAGTGAAGGCACACTTTCAAAAGAACTCTTTCACTTTTGTTTCGTCAACAGTGAAAGCAGTGGTTTTAACATGTTGACACTTGAATCATAACAGACCCGGCAAACACATGAAAGTCCTTTTAATTACATAAGTTGGTGTTGACACATGTTACCAAAAACACTCACCGCGTTGGCCATCATCTTTCTGGTCTGATCCCCTCACGCTCAGAGCTGCACGGCCCCTGTAAACACACACACACACACACACACACACACACAATGTGATCAGGTATGTGTGCACAGTAGCAAAAACACACACTGATCCTGATGATGAGGACTGTTAGAGGACAGGAGAAGAGGAGACACACAGCAGGTATCCTCCAAACTTTCTCCCCAAGCGGAAAGTGTGTGTGAGTGAAGGGGGGTGGGGGTCGATCTCTTTCTACTCTTCTACCAATCAATCAATCAATCAATCAAATCTTTTAAAAACATAAAACAGAAGACACGTACGAGTACATGTGATAAGGAGCGAACTTTACGACAGTTTATAAAATGTGTTTCATGTAGCATAAATGTGTGTCGTTTGAATAAAACTTGTTAACGTGACGTCAACTGCATCTCTTCACTGCCACTCGCAACATTTCTTGGTTTGTTTGGAGTGGTTCACTTTCACACTGCCCTCTTTGCAAGTGAACCAGAAATTGTAAACAAAACCACACACATGCTTAATGTCACCCACTCAACTGCACCAGAGTTCATCTGAAACTGGACCGAGATCAGCTCTTCAGCTGGGTCTGGGTACGGTTGTTTGGTCTGCACCCGTGTGACTGCTATGTTCACACCTGCCCGAAACAAACCAAACATGACAGCGACAGACAATCTAATTAATCTAGGCATTAAAATATTAAAATGTAACCAAATAAAATTTTAACTATTACATTTATTTTTCAGCAATTAAAGTGCTGCATAATAGAGATATTCCTAAAATTTAAAAAAAGGAAATTGTGATATTCCTTAAATTTAAAAAAAAAAAAAAAACGATAATATTATTAATAATTTTATTTTTATAAATTTTTTTATTAATTGTACTTTTTTGTTTAGTTATTAGTTTTTCTGCTGTACAACTGTAAAATATTTCCACAATCATTTCTTCAAGATCATACAAAATTTTCTTTTGGCAGGGTATTGTGAATATATATAATGGTTTTCTTCAAATGAAATGCCGGTGAAGAGGCTCTCTGGAGATGAAGTTCATGAAAACGGTCACATACAGTGAGAGGGCAGATGCTGAAGTTGTGACTAAGTGTAAACTAAGTCGCCGCTCATTCACACAGAGATACACCTCAATCCTCAAGAGGGTTCACTGTTATTACTCCTTCGGCTGGCTATAAGCAGAGTGATGTGATCCGTCACATTTTTTGTGTAAAGAACGTTCACGGTTTCCCACTTGTAATTGCATCACTGTGGTAGTAATCCTGTGCATTCAGCTACTAGAATGCACCAATACTTGCTTGTGTAGCTTTGATTGCAAAATACAGTTCCACCAACATACTGGAAGCATGACACTCAAGTTTATACACTACAGTGTGTAAATGCAGGCAATGCAGTGGCCAAAGTAAACCTCTTCAACACTAGCCACAGATTTCGACCCTATTTAGACATGGCATAATATACGACTGCGACAAATGTTGACGTAAACACATTGGCCAAAGTAAACCAATGTATGCGAGTGAGCAAAGGTCGCACCACAAATTGTAGGTCAACCGCTGAGCAGGCACTTTGATCTTGTTGTTATCATGCTACGTGCGCTCAGTGGTCACCTTCATGCAAAGCAAGCGTGGTTTCCGTGCACAACAATAAATACATCTCATGCGTGTCTCCACGAAGTTCCTTAAAGTCTCCAGTCCAATACGTATGCTAATGCCGGCGCCCATATGATCCGCGTGTGTCTTTGTGGCCGGTTTGGGAAAGGCGTAGAGCAGACAGCTGGTAAGCCTGGCTGTGGTGGAGGGGGTGAGGCAGAATGGACCGTGCAGATCAATAGAGGGGGGGTATCTAGCCCTGCCGCCCACTGCCCCAGTCCCACAATACCCCTCAACAGCCCCCTGCCTGAGCCACACATAAAGGCCTTTTGTCCCATGGGGGAGCAGCCCGACACAGGAACCAGAGACGAGCTTCAAAGTGGCTGGAGGTCTCTCCTTTTCTGTGTCATTTGCCCTCCCCCAGGCCCTATTTCTCTTCTCCTGGGTGAGGCAGAGGCCACCCAGTAAATGTAAGGGAACTTGGGTCTCCGTGGCTCTGGTGACATGACACTAAAGAGACGACTTGTTGCTGAGTAAGAGTAGAGCGTCCCAGCACAGCGAGCGCATGACGACAAAAGATTTCCTTACGCACTGTAAATCAAGCCCTTTGTTACCCGTTTGCAGGACGGTCCTTTAAAAAGCCTCTTGAGATCACAGGCGACTTATTGAGGATCTTCCTCAATGGGCTTTATTGACCTGCATTTGTTGAAACTCACATGCTTCTTACTCGCAACAAAGGGTTTTGCTCGTCTAATTAGCGGTGCTTGCTAAGAACAGCATTGCCAAACACTAATATTCAAATTCAATTTGTTCAAATTCTTAACCCCAAGTGTTAAACCTGAGACAGGATCGATGCCACAAATCAAGAGGCTCGTTGAGAAGAGGTGTGCTGTAGCTCTCCTAAGCAATCCAGACTATAGCGAAGAAGAGACCAGAGTCATATCTAAAGACACATTTCTACATGATCAAAACTTTGAGGAAAAGCGCAAGTTGCGCAAGATTTTCTGTAGATTTCCCATTACACACATGAATAAATACATCTGAGCTTTATTCTATTTCAAGCTTGACATGGTTAAGTCAGTCTGTTGATTGTTGGTGTCTGTTTTCTTACTGTTATGCCCCGTCACACATTTTAGAAATCATCATCAATTAGAAGTCTTTTGAAACCTTAAAAACTCCAAAATCATCCTGTGAAAAGAGTTTTGAAAGCAGATGGAAACGGTGCTTTCAGGGATGCATCGAAACAAAATAAAACACTGGACTGAAGGCCGAATATGTTTTTTCGCATTTCCCCCATATATTTTGCACAATAGGCAAAATAAACTAAATTAAATTAAATAGTTTTGTCAGCAACAACAACAAATGATTTACAATTTAATAATATTTACGTAACACTAAACATATACTTATAATACCAACAAAGCACAATTTAACTTAAAATTAATAAGTTAGAAAAATGTTTTCTTTGGCCATTTTTGAGACCTTCTTGAATCTTACTGTACAAATGAAGAGCAGAAGAGAGTTCTTTCTAAACATCGGAAAATATTACAGATCTGCAACACTACTGTATGTATGAGTGTTATAATAAATGTATTAAAAGAGCTGTTGTAATTATTGTTGTCTTACTATACATAAACACATGAACATGCTACTAAGAAGCTGACTGTTTTAGCACAGATTTGGACTTTGACCCTGGCTAACAAGCAGATAGACCACGAGCTTGTGTAGTGCTGTTTGAATAGGCTACATGTAATCCTTGCATGTATTAAAAAAACATAACGGTCTGAATTTTATTTACTAATCGCTTGCCATTTCGCGAATTCAGTCATCACACAGTAACCAGCAACAGCCACCCTTCCTCTTCTCATCAGAGACATGAGATGCAGTGCTAAACAATTTCTTGATGTCTGTGCTTGTAATGATTGTCGTGTCTTTCTCAGACTTTTTAAAATGCTTTTACACTGATGACATGTTAGCTGCGTTCGCTTGAAACAAAGCAAGACCTTTTTCTGCTATTCTCGGCTGAACAAGTTTAGATGCTGAACATTCGGTGCATCCCTAGGTACTTTGCTATCAAACAAAACCGTACAAAAGGCTCCTCCCACTTGTAGGCCATGCCACCCGTCGCATTACAGAATAGACTACAACTTTCTAATCTTGACAAAACACATATTGTTGGAAAGGTTTCATGGTTCTATATTTCGCCGTGATTTTGTCATAGAAGCAATATGAGAAATGTGAAGGTTTTCTAGTATAGCTCCTAAATAAAATCTCACAGGAACCTCCTTTTTTTTTTTTTAAATCAACTTCAGATTTGAAACAAAGCTTAATCAGAAATATGTCTTTGACTTTTAGAGCAGTTTTAGATTGCAAAATTAATTGCTTTCACAATCACAAGTCTTCTTTCAAAAGAAACCAAGCTTAGCTTGTATTAGAAAAGTGTCCATGGATTGAGTCTGGACAGTGCTTGTTCGCTCTCATCTTTGTTAAAAACAAGGTTCCTTGATGCAATGTTTTTTTTCTGCAGAATATCAGAGACGAGATGGAGTCAAGTCAGTAAACGGTCAGCAACACAACACCCTGACAACTATCTACAACACCTTAAAAGCTACAGATCACTACAGCACCACACACATTTCCTTGTAAATGTAAGTGTCAGGTGTCCGCGGGTCCCTCAAAGCCATTGTGGCAGACGTATGAACATTAACACATGTTTGAAAATGGCATTATAATGGCGTGATGCTGATCTTTCACAAGCTCCGATATCTTGATGGATTAGACATTAACCCGAACTATCAGTCAAATGCATCTCTTGGCCCATGCAGTGGAACGTTCTGTCTTCAGCACAGTCATTTTGTGGTTTCCACATGCTTGAACGCGCAGCAGCCAAACGGTTATGAGCAGGGCAGCGTGATGCATTGAAAGCAGAACAACGCTGAACAGATGAGGCGGCATTTAAATGACAACAGTCATATGCATCGCTCGTCTGCGGTGTGGAGCTGCTCACTGGGTGAATCCACAATGATCGTGCACACGAAAACAAAGATATATTGCATTCTGAGTGGAACATTCGTACTGTTACTGCTAACTAATAAACTGTTGGAGACCACAAAGAGACACCTATAACACCCCACCACCACGGCTATAAGCTTGGCATAGGCCATATACAAATCAACGGCCACCTCGTTTTTCTCCATTTCAACAAACCAGGACTAGCAGAAACTAGGGATGATAGGGCTGGGCGATTCCGCCTTTAATTAAAATCTCGATTAATTAAACATGTGAACTCGATTACGATTAATGAACCATTCTTTTGTTTATTTTTTTGCCCTCATAGTTCACTGAAAAATCTTGTACAGTAAATATGCTCACATATAACAAGTGAGAGATTTTTGAACAAAGGGAGCATTACTTGATTTTAAAACGGTTGCATGAGGTGATCTTGAGTGATCTTGTCATGCCACTATATGGACATGAATTTACTCTTAGTAAGAAACACAAGCATGTTAACCTTTTCAGGTTATGTCTTGTGCATGTCTGGCAGCGCAGGAAAGATGTGATGGCGACGGCACAGTGTATCTTCTGTGAAGAGTTTTAACGAGGTGTTTAAACCCTCTTCGCTCCACTGTAGCTAAGGGAGTCACATCCTTTGCGATGTACAGAGACTGGAAGCGCCTGGGAGAATCCCCTCCCATGACGTGAATTCGCATTTGATTTCACGTGCGAATGAAGCGAGTAAACTCAAAATGTTCAAGTCACGTCTGATGTGAACGTAGGGTAACTTAACGGAGCGGGGTCACGTGACTCCACACGCGGTAGTGTTTTGAAGGGAAAGTAATTGAAATAATTGACCTGGAAATTTTTTTAGAAATGTGGATTTCGATTACTTTTCGATTAATTGCCCAGCCCTAATGGATGGGTACCGAAACTCTGTATTTAATCGGTACCTGTGCTAAATTATAAAAACATTTCCTATTTATTGCTTAATTATCGTTAGCTTATTTTAAGCTTTGCTCAAACATTGGTGTTTGTTAGGCTACAGATTATTATTTTACATAATAAAAATAAAAATAAGTGTTGTTAATTCTGAGTACCGGATCGACAAGTGGTATTGATAAACGTAGTAACACCTTTAAAACCCTAAGGATACCCATACCGAGCAGAAACCCATATTTCTTCCCATTACATGTGAGCTCTCATGGTCTTAAGACGCAGTCGCCCTGCGGTGACCTCTCTATTGTCATTCTCTTCCGTCCTTCGGTTGGCCTGCCATAAATCCCCAAGCTCTTCATCTGTCAGCCTGACCTCTGATTCTCTCATCTTTCATCCTCCTTTCTCTCTCTGCTCGTCACTGTCCTCTCTTACTTCTCTCAATCTCCATCATCGATAGACTGAAAAGCACTGACCTGGAAGAGGTGATCCAAACAGTAGTGGGGGGCCTAAAGAAACAGGCCAGCTTTGATAGTTTTAGGGTAGTTTAGGGGGATGGGGGTCATCGATTCAGGTTTATGAAGGAGAACAAACCCCAGTTCTGCTGTATTCCAGGTTCTTGATCATCTGCCACCCAGACAGAGCCCAACAGTGCAAGATAAACTTGGGTGTGAATTTGTGAAACAAAAATAAAAAGTAATATTTGAATGTTTAATACTGCATGCTATTAAAATAAAATTCTACTTTATTTGAATATATTTATTCATTAAGTCTCCTAGCCTTGGCCCACCCATACTTCCTGTGACGCTACATTCTATTTCGCGAGCAGTCTGGCCAAGCTGTCGTTTTAGATCATTTCTGTTCCCAAAGAAATGGCAACCAATGAGAAACGAGCTCCCCCCCCGGCACGACAGAGGCGGGTGTAACGCGATGAGGCAGCAGCTCTGTGACCGGAATCGATACCGGCTTTCTAACATGCCGTGTACCGAGCAGCAACAATCGTTCGACTTTTTGTTTTGAGAAATTTTCATGACAGGTTTTCTTTGAAAACGGAGCCGAAGTAATTAAAGTAAGGCATTTTCCTACTGCTTTAATGAAGCTAGCTACAATTGGTTACGGAGGCTTCAGGTTCCGTCGCTACGCATTCGTCATCGGAATGAGTGTTCTGATTGGTTGTAGATTCGTCCAGTAGTATACAGAGGCATCTGACGGACACAGGTTAAGCCCGCCTCCCAGAAAGCGGGTAGTAAGGCAGCTTGACCAGAATAAGCTCCTATGAGCTTTATAGTCACGGAAGCCAGGCTATAAGTCTCCTTTTTTGCTAACAAATTAAGCAGATTAAAAATACAGCAACAATTTTTTTTACATAAAACTGTAAAACTGTAAAATATTATCACAATTTAAAATAGTTCCAATTTGAATATATTTAAAATATAATATGCAGTATTCATGTGATGCAAAGCTGAATTTTTACTTTCACTTTTAATCATTACTCTATTTTTTTTCATTACTATTTTTTTTATCCTTCAAAAATTATTGTTAAATTAATTTAAAATAAAATTAATTTATAAAATTACACATAAAAATTCAATATAAAATAAAAATTAAATGATAAAATAAAAAAATAAAAAAATTAATGCAGAGGAAATAAAAAAAGTCTTCAAATCATCAAATGAAAATAAATAAATGACAAAAAATGCATGATTTATTATGAACTGATCTGGCCAGAAGAAAAAAAAAGACGGGCTTGGCCTTCAAATGCTAAAGTACCTGTCAGGTTAGGGCAGATGCCCGTCCAGACCTGCAGTTCCGCTCAAGGCTGGACTTCAGACTTCTGCAGGCCTTGCTCTTCCAGGACTGGGAAAGTGCAAGTCACAATATGTTGTGCTGATGGCTTTAAATTAGTTTAATTAGTGGTTTATTGTTGACGCGAGGTCAGTTCCGAGATCTGCTGGCTGGAAGGAGCTGCAGATCTGTAATCCACCAGCACGAGCTGCACCATTCAAGAGTCCCAGGACTTTCAAAAGCTGTGGTGGGGGTTTCCATCCTCACCCTCGGCTTTCTGTTACCCCTTCCATCTGTCACTCGTGTGGCTCAGGGCGTCCCCATGGCAACAGAGAGGTCATCCACCATTTACTGTGAAACGGGGACAGAGAGGTGCACAGCAAGCTAAGCAAGACGATGTTAACGTCCCAAGCACAAAATAAGTTTGACACTGCAGATCTGAGGCTTTAAAAGCCTTAGAAGCAGCATCCCCCATCAGTCCTCCTGTCAAAGCTGTAAGGAGCTGCGCTCTCCAGGAGGCCTCCGCTACTATAGCCCGACTGATTAGCGTGGGCTACACAGAGGACAAGAGGAGGAGGGTGGTGACATTTGGTCTTCTGAAGGAGCGTATGCGTGTCTGAAATACAAACAGCCCGGCTCATGCAGTCATGTAAGGTCACTGAAAAGAGGAAGCACACACAAATACACTGCGTGATGCTAGATTGAAGGAACAGGTTAGCCTCCACAACTCTGGCTCAGATGCCTTCTGTATTCTTGCACACAGAGCACAGAGATCTCACACAGCGTGTTCATGAAGTGCTCCAATGTTGACAACAGCAGCACCGCATCACTGCAAACGTCCTCTAGGGTTTTTGTCTTTCAGGACAACTGATGTAAGACCAATTATAATTCAAAATGAAGAAAATCAGACAACACATTGTATATTTTAACATCTGCATTGTTCAAATACAGTAACTGACTTTTTGTCCAGCATCCCATATTTCAGATGCCCGAGATTCCTACCACAGGAAATGCAGGAAGTTCTTATTAGTCTCTCCCTCACACAATCACAGTCTGTGTTTTTAAACTCGTCAGACGCAAGTTGACTGCTTATGTGAAAAGAGAAGGAAAAACATGCAATCAAAAAGTGAGCACACGCTGACAAGCTGCAAATGCATAATTTCCAGCCATTTCAATTATATATTAAATTCCAAGTGTGTTTCTTTATGGTGTTTTTATGTCCACGTTGTCCAACAAAAGTTCTCCCTTTGGTGTACCACAGACAAAAAGGAGTCACATGGGTTTGTAACAACATTGGTGTGGGTACACAGACTTTTCATCAGATTTGCTGATGTTTTTAGCATTACATCACCGGCTCATCAATAGACGCTCTGCAGTGAATGGATGCCATCAGAGAAATCAAAGCATCACAACAATGCACAAGTAATCCACTCCGGTCCATCAGTTAACATCTTAAGAAGGCAAAAACCTGCATGCTCCAGTGAGAAAAAAAAAGTTGAGAAATAAACAGATCACTAACTGCTTACAAGCAAAAGCATTTTTAAACAAATATGTCGCTGAGAGGACAAAAGATGATGGGACTTTTTTTTATACTGCGTTTCTTAGTAACACACAGCTTTTAGCTTCTCACGATACCGATGGACTGGACTGATTAAGAAACTTAATCCTCCTGTACATCTTAGATGTCCGCGGTGCGTGTTAATTTTTATTTTTGGGTGAACTATTTTTGTCACGTAATTTATTATTAACAAAAAAGGTCTGAAAACAAACATGTTTTTCATAACTCCCACAGAAACAACCAAAACATCTTCAAAACATATCAACAGGTGCCTTTGAATCAAAAGGAGAACCACCGCCTTACTCTGAGCAACTAGTGAAGCTGTGCATGAAGTGCTGATGTGAAGAATAAACATGAAAAATAACTAATCCAACAGTGCGATTGACTCGCTGTGAATAAACACATACTTCGAGCAATCCAGAAAACCCGACGCTGGATCTCCCGCTTCCTAGAATGGAAACTGCTGTGTTGCAACATGAATGGAGAAGGTTAAGTATAGTCTCCCAGGAGGACTGGGCTTCAACACACAGCGAGATGCACAAACACACATCTACGGTCTGTGAACACACACAGGCGGCGGAGCGCTAACTGTACGAGCGCGTCCCATGGGGCATGTTACAGTGACACTGAACACACACCAGCGAGCAAGACAGCTGGGAAATGGCGCCAAAAAGGATCGGCGGTGTGTGTTTTCTCTGTCCTTTCACTCTCTTTTGTGCGTTTGCAAATACAAACACACAAAGACAGGCCGCAGCCTCTCACGTGACAGCTGCGTCATAACAATGCGGGTGCAGGTCAACAGATCAATACATCTGAACTTTACATTCAGAGCTGCTTAACAAGCTGACGCAGAGTTTTTCTCCAATATGCAACCACAGAGAGAAAAATAAGCAGACAAAGCCTCCACCACTTCACACACACACAAGGGAAAAGTTGCTTGAGGTGCTGAATGGCAGGGGGACACCTGTCACAAAAGCTGTGAGCTCTGGGACGGGGGTCTCATTTCCCTCCTCCTCCTCTCCACTGGAAGGATTAAATATCCAGACCGTTTGTGCGGGACCAACAGATGTCTGCTTCAAATCTGACACAGCCTGGCCTGCAATCTCAGTACACTAAGCCAACAAAAACCCCATGACCTCACACTTCACAGCTTTCTTGTCCAATTACCACACCAAATGCATCCCTGTTTAAGCCTCTTCTTGTATATTTTCTTCAACGTCAAATTCACGACCTAGTGAACACGCCTAAATAACAAGGCTCAGGTGTTTCTCGACAAAACGCTGCAAAACAGCACAAAAATAGACAGTCTCAAAGGGGAAAGAAACCACAAACAAAACACAAGAGACAAACACATCTGAACACACTGGTAAATGCTCTCAGAAATGTTCTTTTAAAAGTGGCACAATGGCAAAACATAGTTTTTGAAGCTGCAATGCCATGGTAAAATCATGTTTTTTGTAATCTACCGTATTAATAACATGACTTTTAGTACGTATTTAACATGGTTAACACAAACACAACACAAAACCAATCATAAGGGTCAATTTTTTCTGTTTAATGTATGGTTTGTTAGGACAGAACAATATTCGGTCGAGACTTGAGAGAAAGTAACCTTTAAAGTTGTCCAAATCAAGCTCTTGGCAATGCATAATCCTAATCAAACGTTATAGCTAAAGGCAAAAAATAACAATGGATGATTCTTTCCCATGCAATCTATTGTTGTCTACTTATACCCATGCTAATATGTCTGGTTTTGTGGTTCAGGGTCACATATGGCACATGATTATGTTAATCACTTAGCAATACAGTAACGTTACAGTACATATCAAAGCACACAGTGTCCTTACCTAACACCAGCTCTTTCCCATGATACTTTACGGTGTGTTTGAGCTAGTGAGAGTTTATTTAAAAAGGTAATGCGACTCCGTATGAGCGCTTAATAAATAAACACGCATTAAAACATAAACATGACAGGAATATACAACACTGCCGCCGCTAACAGCTGAGGTAAAAACGCTCAGACGATTATTATGACATTATCGCCTCAAAGGCCAAAGTTTTATGCGTTCACCCGACAATAAACTTACTAAAAACGATGTTAGAAGGAAATATGAGGGGAAATGAAGCACGAAACGCGGCGATAATCCCGTCAGAACCGAGCGGCGGAAATGTGCACAAGCTCCGGAACAAACCGAAGAACCGCCGCTGACAGCTCGACCCTTCCGTTATCGACAGTTATTACCAGTAAATATAACACTATTACTATACTTCAACTACATTTCATTTTAAAACTGGGCCGTGAGACATCATCGAATCAGGACGGAACTCTTGTTATATTGCACTTTTATATGCAGCTAAACTACATGGTACAATCAAAACCCAAAACTAATTACTCAAACCTTGTAACGAAAGTGAATAGTTAACGCGTTAAACGGACTAACGTCACTTTGTCGAACGCGTAACTTAAACAATAAACGCTGCTGTCAATATAACGTTAAGTCCGTTAGCATAGAACGCGCTTATTGCTGTTTGTTGTTTTGTTATTGTTTTTGTTTTGTTTTATCTTTTAAGTCACAAATGCACAGCTTATCCTTAATACACTGAGTCGCGTCTTACCTCAGAAATGTGTTGAGCTGCTCCGTCAAAGTGGGAAACAAACCGCTCGCGAATGTATGAGAGTGAAGCTCACTTCCTGAGCGCACAAGCTTGGCGGTGGCAGCCAGCCGTCGCCTCTGATTGGTCACACCTGCCCATGACGTCAGACGCCAGGGGGAAGGGGATTGGCTGTCTTGGGCGAAATGTAAAGCAGGCGTGCCGCTCCGCCTAAAGGCTGCGTGCTATGCGAGAATAAAGTAATTTAAAGGCTTTATTTTTATTTTAATTAGTGCACGCAGACAAAAGGAAACAATGGGAGGCTGTGCGTCGCTGCGCTCTTTTGGCGTGGTGCGCCATCTGGTAGTAATCACATGTTGATGACGTATATTAATTTGACATTTAAAATTTAAATGTGTTTGGCCAAAAAACAATGAAGTAGACGCTAACTAAGAACAGTTTTACAAATTCGTCTGCAAAACTGGCTGCAGCTACTGTTTTAAAAAGTTACTAATTGAAACAAGCGATGGGAAGCGATGGGCGATTTCCTGTGGAAAGTTTGGTTACTGAACCGAAGACATCAAAAGCTCATTACCATATTGCACATTATTACACATAATAAAGTGACTGGAAGGAAGGCGTTGTAGCAACAGCTGAACATCCCTAAAATGTGGGTAAACTAAAAGAGTCTTGTTGCTTAACAGTCAGGTCCATAGATCAAATTTACCCGGTTTATACCTAGATATATAAGATGGAATATAGGAGTTCAAATAAGGTCGGGGCTAGCTTAAACACCTTTGCAATTCATATTTACCAAGGTAGGTATGGTTATGTGTGTACTGTAAATATATGCATGCATATATACGTAAAACAATTTGCATATAACTTAAAAAGCAAAAATTAAAACTGAAGTCAAAGTAGCAGTTGCTCATTTGAATAGGCATGAATTACAGAAGTGTGTGCAGATTGGAATTTGATAAGGAAAGACAATGCCATGACAAGCCCATCGCAGCACCCAGGGGCCACACCTGCTCTCCACACATCTGCACAAGCTGTTAAAACAGCCACCATAAATGCATGTCACGACTGTGAAAAAAGAACCAGAAACTGTCAGCACTGTCAATGTATACATTTTGCATCTCGCAGGAAACTTGAGATAAAGTTTTGCTAATTCACAGATTTTTCACAGTTGATTTCAAGATGCATTTAACCCTTTCTGAGTTGTACGGACCCTCTGTGAGGTTTGTTTATGGCTAAAAATGCAACACTTAAACACGGAATGATAAGGCAAAACCTTATGGGACGAGGTAACATCAGTGCATCATCTCACATAGGGCTGACCCATATTTCACTGTGGAGAGGATTTCCTGTAAAGACGATTGTGTCGGCAAACTCTGATCTTCACAGGGCGTGGAGTCTCGATGTGTGCTGAGTTTGTTGACAAGCAACACCACTTGAACCTACAATAGCAAATTCTAGATTCATGTGATAGAGAGAAAGAAACACACACACACACACACATTTATGTGCAATACTGATTGTTGTTGAATATTTACAGCTGCAGACCAGTTTCCCAGAGCAACACTTATAGCAGATGTAAATAAAGAACTTGTGGTTCTAACATTGTTCTAACATATACACGGGTCACACTATTAAATATAATAATCCTAATAGAGAAGCAAGAGGAAATCATCAGGGTTCAAATAGATTGAGTGGAGCAAATTGACCATGCTTGCCAAATTCAATACAATGGATGAATACTAAGGTTAAGAGGACAATTTTGATATGACAGTTTTTCTTATTTAA
The DNA here is from genome assembly GCA_032359395.1 of Enteromius anoplus. Classification (NCBI taxonomy): domain Eukaryota; kingdom Metazoa; phylum Chordata; class Actinopteri; order Cypriniformes; family Cyprinidae; genus Enteromius; species Enteromius anoplus. The sequence goes on along the minus strand of JAUMHG010000059.1, from coordinate 391,512 downwards.
AAACTGAATATGGCAAGTGTGCGTGTGTGTGTTTATGTTAAAATGTGTACTGTGTGTGTGTGTGTGTAATAAAATATAATAATAATATAAATATATGTGTATATAGACCGTTTCATCTGGAGCTAAGTTAACTTCTGGTCTGTGTTTGTTTGGCAGGTCTGGTTAGTTCTGCTGCTGCCTACAAACGCAGCTAATAATGAAGTTGGTCTCAGGTTATTTTTGCTGTGGGATGCGTTTGCCATACATTTATTTATTTGTGGCGTCCTGCCACTGTCTCAAAACCGATTTTCCAAAAGGCTTCATTGAATAAACTTGAGCACGTAATGCACGTTTGAAAAACAAACCGAGGCGTGGGTGTTTTTATATGACTGTATTTCTGAAGGAAGACTGTCTTTAGTTTAGAAAATGTCATGTTCATTTGATCCTGCATATAAGGCAGCGTTTGTAAGCTCAGAGCTGCTTTGTCTACAGCCGTTACCGGGGAAACCTCTGCTTAAAGTTTGCATTTTTAATAAATCCGTCGGATTTTCGCAGCAAACACATTTTGCTTGCTGTTATTGATTCTATTGGGATGTCTACCGGAAGTGAAGTCAGGGCCACAAAAGTAAGCATGCACATTAACGTTTGTTTATGTTGTTGTTGATACCGTGTATGCATGTAAATATTTTCAAAATACATTCTGAATGCGTGTGTGTGTTTATATGAACATAATAAATTAACACAGTACACATACATATGTAAACAAAAACATTTATTTTAGATTAATCATTATTAATTGTTTGGCAGCACTAATATGTGTGTGTGTGTGTGTGTTTATGATCTTATTATAATGACTTTTTTCCTTCTTTTTATACAATTATGTTGACAGCAATGCTTCTTTTCAATAGCCTTTACTAAAATCAATAAAGTAGCTGATTGAAGTTCTTTGTGTAAAATTGAGTCGTTTTTATTCAGTCTGCGTTTTGATGTAGACCTATAATGGCTTTTGTGTAAGTGAGAATGCTAAAGCACCTTAATCATTAGATGACTTTGATATCATGCCAAAGTGGTGTTCTGTTAAACGGTTAATAATATTTGTGTTACACATTACCAAACACAAGATAGACAGACTTTTTTTCAGCACATGCTCTTTGTGGAATATTTGCTTTGTTTTCAGCCTCCTGACATCTGACTAGACTTGAATTTGACTTGATACTCTTGCCCAGCAAGTTAGAGCATAAACCACCCAAAACAACCCACATCAGCAGAGAGAGAGAGAGAGAGAGAGTGAGAAAAAGGAAGAGTTCACTCTAAAATGACAGTTTTGTCTTCATTTACACACCCTCATTTCATTCCAAATCCCCATGACTTTGTCCTCTGTGAGACACAAAAGGAAATATTTTGAAGACACCCTTGCAACTGGGAGAAGCATAAAGTTTTAAGAAAGGACACAAAACACCACAAATGTATCATAAAAGTGGTTCTGAAAATGCCGTCCTGTCGGATTAAATATGGATGTGATGGTATGTTCATAAAAGACATTTTGAATATTCTGAAATGCTAGGGAAATAACCTCTGAACATCATTAGACGATATCACTATGCAGGTGCAATAACTGTTCAGTTCATATTACCCAGCATTTTGCACCAGAGCAGAGATAAAGAGAGGAAGTGAGAGGAGACAAGAGACGTTCCGACACATCTGTACAAAAGTGCAGAAAAAAGGGGTCATGCATTACTTGCAACTCAAAACTGCACTCGAAAATTTGCAAATTAGTGAGATTACTGTATACGGGGGATAAAACTCCACTGTCCACGGTTAAATTAAAACATATCTGTCAGGACTGTCAAGGCAAAACGTATGACTGTAAGGTAATGGTTAGACTGCAACTGCAGATTTTATTAACATTTCTTGTGGATATCATTTAATATAAAACAATAAGATTAAATTTGCACTAATACTGAGTCTAGACAAAAATAATGAGGGCCGATTTATGGTTAAAAAATATAAATATAACATATTAAAGTCCAAACCACAGAAGTCTCTACAGACAATCGCCAGCCCCAACTTCTTCTAGAGACCATTACCTGCCTTAATGTCTTCAAGAGACCATCACTAGCCTCCAAGTCTTTTAGAGACCATCACCAGCCCCAATGTATTTTAGAGCACCTCGCAGCCCCAATTTCTTCTAGAGACCACCACTTGCCTCAATGACTTCTAGAGACAATCACAGCTTTAGTGTCTTCTAGAGCAGGGCTGTCCTAACTCAGGCTGGTGTCCAGCAGAGTTTAGCTCCAACTTGCCTTAACACACCTGCATGGAGGTTTCTAACATGCCTAGTAAGAGCCTGATTTCTTCTAGAGACCATCACTAGCCTCAATGTCTTCTAGAGACAATCACAGCTTTAGTGTCTTCTAGAGACAATTGTCAGCCCTGATTTATTCTAGAGACCATCACTAGCCTCAAAGT
>JAUMHG010000059.1:376041-388964 GCA_032359395.1 Enteromius anoplus | reverse complement strand
CTTTAGTGTCTTCTAGAGACAATTGTCAGCCCTGATTTATTCTAGAGACCATCACTAGCCTCAAAGTCTTCTAGAGATCATCGCTAGTCTCAATGTCTTCTAGAGACCATCGCTAGCCTCAATGTCTTCTAGAGACAATCACAGCTTTAGTGTCTTCTAGAGACAATATCAGCCCTGATTTATTCTAGAGAACATCACTAGCCTCAAAGTCTTCTAGAGATCATCACAGCTTTAGTGTCTTCTAGAGACAATTGTCAGCCCTGATTTATTCTAGAGACCATCACTAGTCTCAATGTCTTCTACAGACCATCACAGCTTTAGTGTCTTCTAGAGACAATCGCCAGCCCCGATTTCTTCTAGAGACAATCACAGCTTAAGTGTCTTCTAGAGACAATTGTCAGCCCTGATTTATTCTAGAGACAATCGCTAGCCTCAATGTCTTCTAGAGACAATCACAGCTTTAGTGTCTTCTAGAGACAATCGCTAGCCTCAATGTCTTCTAGAGATCATCGCTAGTCTCAATGTCTTTTAGAAACAATCACAGCTTTAGTGTCTTCTAGAACCAATCGCCAGCCACCCCTGAACCCCTGTGTCTGGTAGTCCTCAATACTTTTGGGGAAACACTAAATCTGGCCAGCGGTTATAAGCGGTGGATGCGCTGTTTTGCCCTTGTTTCCAGCTGATGTTTATGCATTTTCCAGGATTGTCTGTGGATGTGGGAAGCTAGTGTTTCTCTTTAAAAAACAACAACAAAAAAACGAATAGAGTGTGCATTAGTCAAAATAGAATTAGAATAAAGAGTGTTAATGAATAGAACTTTGCTTAGTTTAGGGAGTAAAGAAAGGGACAGAGGACACAACCCTGATGTTGAGGGGAAAGCAAATTTAATTTCCCGTTCTCACCACTTAGTGGCGTCCAGGAATCTAGTGACATATAAAATTCTTTGCAAAAGATGGTTAATAGTGTCATCTGCTAGGCCTAAATGCATCCTTTCAGACCACTTTCATTTCTATGGCAGTGAATGGCACATTAAGAGAGGCGGGACAGGGGGGTTTAGAGACTGGTAAAAAAATAGAAGATAGCATGAAGCCATTTTATTGGTTCATTTTACCAGATTGCAATCCTACGATTAGAGCATTCCTTATGATTTACCCATGGCTTCTGATAAGGTAAATTATTTACAAAAGCAAGTGAGAATAGCCCCTATATAACCAAGCACCGCTGATGTCTTTAGAGCTTCTCTGAAACGTGATTGTGACTTATTTTTGATAAACTCACTGGTTACCTACACTCAAAAAAATGATTCCCCAAAACTGTTCAGTTTATTTAAAACACCATTATGTTTGGTTCCCTATTTAAACAACTGCATTGCGTTAAACCGACCTGAAACAGTTTTGTTTTGTTTTGTTTCAACTCAATATTTTCATTTTGAAAGAACAGGAATGATTTTAATTGTGTAACCTTCCCATCATGCTTTGCTCAGGGCTGGATAAGGATAGTAAATCTTGAAATAAAATGTTATTTTAGGCATTTTTACTAGAATGATAAAACTGTGAGACTCGTTAATGTTTAATGCTCTTTTATGTTTGTATTTAAAAGACCTTCTGCTATGTTCATGTTTTTGGGGGTTACCATTGTGTAAAGTGTAGAGTATGTGCTTAAGCACCTGCTAACCTAAAACAAAGATGTTTTAATGTATGCATGTGCTTATTAAAAGAATTTAGGAAAGTGCTTCCACATCCTCAATCAGTTACTCAGACTTAACAACATGCTGAATTCTGCAGTGATATAACTTTATATTCATACCCAACAACTAATCCATTATGTAACTATCCCTAACTTTCTATAAAGAGTAATTGATTTGCAGAATAAAAAATAGACGATATCCACATAACAGATATCAACATAACATTAACACAACATGTTGGAGTGGAAACAATGAATTTTAAGTCTAGATATTCATTACAAAATTATCTTAAAGACAAATAAACCAGTATTTGCACCTGCAATCATTTAACAAATTGTTGCCAGAACTCTCTTCTTCCCTTCTACATTGTTTACTATTATACAACATAGTTATTTAACAATTATATAACTTTTATTATTCGCTGTCACCGGACAAGTGAGGTAGAGGAATCTTAATGTTCTCCAGTTCCGTAAATAAAAATCACTCAAAAATCAGTTCCCTTTTATCCACAAGGGGTCACTGTGTACCATCAAGTGCATTTATCTGACAGACTGATGTTCAATGTGGTGCCATTATAGCGCTACTATGTACTAATAAAAATAAAAGCTGCATTGAGTCACAGCATAATTTTGGAATCGAATCATAAAAGTTCACACACACACACACACACACACGTATATATATATATATATTCTTTCTATACACACACACACACACACACGATTAATCGCTTCCAAAGTAAACGTTTTTATTATGTGTGTATATATAAATGCAAGCACATGCATGTATATTTAAAGAAAAATAATATACATAAGAATTTGAATATACATGTATAAACTTAAATATTTTCGAAATACATAGGCCACTGTATGTGTATATTTATTTATATATGCATACATACATATACATATGATTATATAAATATATGTTATAGTTTATTATTAGTTTATATTATTTGCAAAAAACAATATAATACAAAGTATCCTGCATGACGACTGCTGAAGTTTAAATGTGCTTCAGCGCTTCTTTTAGAATGTTCTTTATTGGAGTAAAACGAAACAGTAACTCTATTGTTAAAAAAAAACTAAATTACAGCAGAACTACAATCCCCTGTCGTCAAATAGCTTCGTCACGCTTCCACGAGACATGTTTATTTGCTTTCTTGCGCAACTCATTTGCGTTATTACGTCTGAACCCTCGGGAGGGATTGTGAGACGAGCTACAGTAACAATGTAACTCCATAACAATACTCCACCCTCATGAGAATACTTTGTTCTCTGAAAATCTGATACGTTTACATGATGATAACAGAGCCACGAGCGAGCCGCGTGCAGCAGCAGAACCGGTTCCTCAACAGTTACTGTACTTTACAAACAAGACGAGCAGACAAACATGCTGGAAATATATTTTAATCAAAAAAAAAAATATGCACACAAAATCTACTTTGGTGGCTTGGTATGGTTTTAAAATATATCTGATCAGTTCTTATTAAGAAATTAAGGCTGGTTCACACCATTGCATACAAACAACACATCTGTACTAAAAATGAAAGTGTTCCCTCTTCATATTTACATATCAAACTCGAAACAGGACATGACAACATTGATCATCCTTTGCATGAGTATCAAAGGAAAGCTCTCATTTCACAGTGATACAAAAATCAAGTTTTAAGTCTTTGAGATTTGAACGCAGATGCTTTTTAGAGCCCTGCTTTATTTTTTATTACCACGTATAGCATGTATTTTCTTCTCAATTTTCTATTTGGGAAGGCAATTCCTGCTAAATAACAGCTCTTAAGGCAACCCTGGAACAAAAACATTAGTTGGCAAGTTTCAGATTCAGAAAACTAAAGACTTGAAGAAAAACAGCAAGAATAGTAATAATAACAATAAAATGTCTTTTCACCCTAATGTTCCAAACCTGTATCATTTCCTAAATTTTAAAACCACATGGAGATAATAGGAAGAATCGCAAAGCCTCCAGCTGCCATGCAGTTAACCTGGATGTTGCTTTAAACTACTAAGGGAGTCCAGAAAGGTGTCATAATAGTTCATATGAATCATGTGCTTATTTCCAAGTCTTCCAAAACCATCATTTGATTTTCATCCCTTCGGCCTCAGCTTTAAAATCCCATTTTCAGTCAGATATGTTGAAATGCCCCGTATGTTGTTGCCCACAAATCAAAAATCCCGGTGCAAGGCATCTCAAGGCACCCATTTTATTATTTAATATAAGCACGACCTACATGAGAGAAAATATGTGACTGGAATGACATTAGGGTGAGTAAATGTCACTATGAGTGTGTTATTCCTGTAAGGTACCGGTTTTAAAGCGGTATTGCCAGTGAACACTAACATTCCTGCTCCTCCACGCCGCCTAAGAATAGCGCTTGTCAATGCTAACAGAATCTGGAGAGCTTGAGGGAAAGGAGGTGCTGGTGTTTATTGGCAAGACTTTACTTGTCCTGTGAGGCACCGGTGAATGTGAGTGTTGAGGCATGTTCACCTGATATTTCCTCCGCTGAGGAGTCTAAAGTGCTGCAAATCGAATTCCGGCAAGAACTCTAACACAGACTGAGCTGAAACAACCTCTCTGCACTGATCACTGACAGCCCTGCAGCTCTCCCTCCGCCAAACTAAGTTCAGATGTTCATTCATAAATAAAACCATCTATCAGGAAGAGACTAAAGCCATCAGCAGTCTGAGAGGCGACTGTTTATCAAATTCCCATAACACCAGAGCCCCGCACATGATATGTGGACAAATTCATATTCATTGTGGCCACGAATAAAGAATGAGCTAACAAGGTAAAACAAAGTAACAAATTAGTATGATGTGTGGGCACAATTCTCGAAAACAAAGGAACAAATTAGTTTAACATGGCGACAAATTACAAAAACGAGACAACAAATTAGTATAATGTGGCCACAATTTATCAAAGCAAGGGAACTAATTAATACGACGTTGGCACGACTTACTAAAAAGTTTGTCGCAATTTACTAAAAAGGGGTTGAACGTTAGGGTTGGGCGATGTCGAACAATTTGGAAAATTGGTACGATGTCTAATCGTCGTCGTAGGCGGTGGTTGTAGGGGTGTAGGGGAATTGCGCGAGGGTTTGAAATGAGCCCGCGGCCCCGTTTCTTCGCATTTACATGTTTTCCTCTCGCGGAAATAATTTACTCGCCAGCATCAGTGGTGCGCTCGCTTATAAATGGCATAGATTTGCCGCCATAGATTAAGTGTGCTTTTTGCGAGCTGGTTGCTGCTGCCGTGGCGGGGTGGAGCATGGCGGCGATGGCATCGTCTATCGACCCAACCCTATTTAATGTCGCTACAATTTACTAAAATAAAGAGAACAAATTACAACATGAGCATCGTTTACTAAAAAGAGGGAAAGATTTAGTACAACATGGTCATATTTCACTTAAAAGCGAGACCGTAATAGTACAAGGTGATCACAATTTACTAAAAAGTGGTACGATGTCGCTATAATTTACTAAAACAAGAAAATGAATTCGTACAATGTGGCCACGATTTTCTAAACGAGGGAACCAATTAATACGCCACGGCCACAGGTTAATTAAAAAAAGGGAACAGATTAGTACCATGTGGTCGCAATATAGTAAAAAGTGGCACAACGTCGCTGCAATTTAGTAAAAATAAAAAAAGTACTTACATTTCTAAAACAAGGGAACGAGTTACTACAACACAATTGTCTGGTAACAAAGAAAAAGGTTTAGTCCAACATGGTCATATTTTGCGAAAAAAAAAAGAGAACGAATTCGTACAAAGGTGGTCACAGTTTAGTTAAAAGTGGTACGATGTCGCTATAACTTACTTAAAGGAGGGAACTAATAATACGAAGGTTTACTAAAACAAGGGAATGAATTAGCACAGCGTGGCCACAAAATACTCAAACAAGGGATTTACTCATTATTATTTACTAGAAAGAGGGAAAGATTTAGTTCAACTTGGTCAGAATGTACTAGAACAAGGTAATGGATTAGCATGTGGTCATAAATGACGAGGGAACAAAGCAGTACAATGTGAATCGAATATTATTTCCTCACATATCATGTGTGGGGCTACGTATTTTTCACACCAAAAAAGAAAAAAAAAAAGTTCATTTGTTGCATCATTCAGGTTTTTCTGCATTAAAAGATTTCCTTGCCAGTCGATTTCCTCACGCTTTGGACCGGGACACAGGTTTCGTGAGATTCATGTTCAAGTTGAATTTGTGAAGATGAGTTTGATCACCCGTCTCGCACATAACCGTCAGCAATTTAAACTATTTGTGTTCACTCATGTGAGATGAAAGACTTGTGTGGCGAGTCTCGTTCCTGTTTACTCCTGCAGGTTTCACTGCGTCAGTCTGGATAGCGGTGGCAGATTAAACCCCAGTTCCTGTATTTATGGTTTAAAAAGAGAGGATCATTAAAAAAAAATATGAGCAGAAATGAAACCGGTGTGTGCGAAGCACCAGGGCAGCGCATTGCGAGGCACTTACACCCTTTCAGATGCTTTTGTTTACTAATGTGGGAAATGGCAGAAACAGGCATTTACGTTGCATTGATTTGTGTCAACGAGCATGTGACATAATCCCATGATCCTCTTTAAAGCATTCAGAAGGCACACTTTGAAGATACTTGAAACAAAGGAAACTGAATCCTGCACAGTTATTGCTCAGAGATACACACACCTTATTCGCTATCGTTTAAAGTGCCGCGAGATAATTGTGCGAGAATTAAAGGCCACCTGACAGTTTTTTCTACAGTATCCGTCGCAGGAGGGAAGGACTGGGAGATAGCGGCGGGTTGTGAATGGAAAGTAGATCCTGTTGTTTAGGATCTGAACACGTGCACTGCTCGCACCACGTACTGCCGGCAGATCGGACATTCGCTCATGCGCTTGCCGCACTTTGTGCATGTGACCATGTGTCCGCACTCCAAAAGAACACAGTCAATGGGGGAGTCCATACAGATCTTACACAGGTTCTCCTCCACGGCCGTCCCAGGCCCGGTGTCTGTGAAGAAAACAAGTCATCATCACAGGGGGGGGAAGAATAACAATCAAACTATCATGACATTTTGATCGGGACATTAAAAATGCAATTTATAACATTCACATAAAGCACCTTAATTGTTCTGTCCCACTTTATATGAAGTGTCCCTAATACCGATGGACTTACACAGTAACTAGATGTGTATATAGTATGTAACCACAGTGTATACAGTGTAAGTACACACCGGTACATAGTATCTACAGCTGTAATATTTCTGTAACACCCGTCAGAATGGTACTAATGTGTAACAGCACTTTTTGGTAAATAAAGTGTTACACTTTATATAAAATAGACGATTGCTATGGATTTAGCATGTACTTACTCTGATGTTACACAGCAGCTGTAGCAAATTAGGCTTTACTTATAAATTGTGTTTGGGGTCAGAACGTTACACTTTATAAAAAGTGGGCAGTTCCTGAGGAGTTACCATGTATATACACTGGTGTTACAGAGGTGCACCAACTCCACCCACTTTACATATCCCTAAACCTACCCAACTACACCCCCCTGATCACCCCCTGTTCCAGTTACTCTTACTGTATACATACTGCTGTTACTAAATGTAGCTGTGTAATTCCTGTTACATGACTACTTACCAATGACCTGTTACACATTTGTACTTACACACCGTTCTTAGGGTAGTTACAGAAATATTACAGCTGTAGATACTATGTAGCAATGTGTACTTACACTGTGGTTACATACTACATACACATCTAGTTACTATAGAAGTACACAGGTATTAGGGACACTTCATATAAAGTGGGACCAAAAAATGTTTAATTTCTTCTATCTCCTAACTAGCGACTTATTAGCATACATATGACTAGAATATTAACCATTTATTAGTGCTAATTAAGCACATATTAATGCTTTATTCTGCATGACCTTATTCTACATCCCTAATCATACCTAATCATGTGCATCGTTAAAATATCATATCAAATGAGGTCATAATGAGAAATAAACTCACCTGTGCCTTCTGTGGCGTTAGAAACTATAAAAATGAAATACAGTCCACGTTAATGTAGTCGACAGAAGTAATACATTCAAATTTTATATTTAGGCCTACTTTAGAAAATGTGTTCATGTTTGCCCAGGGCACTAACTACGATGACACATTACCATTTCAAATATGTCAGAACCTACAGGTTACACTGGAATGACACGGGCAAACCAAAGTGAAAAACAAATCTGTCACTGTACACACTGAGCCCTCTTTCTCGTGCTGATGCATCTAATCACACCGAACTCTTTACCCATGCTCTGCAGGCCCTTCTGGTCGTGGTACAAACGTGTGACTCGCTCCATCAGCTCCCATTTCTCACAGCAGCCCTTATAGTCGACGAAGTTCCTGGCGAGGATCTCCTTCAGCTGCCGGACACTCAAATCCTCGATGTCTTCCACTGAGCGCAGGTCTGAGAGAGACGCCCATCGCCCCGGAGCCAGCACTTCCTCCGAGTCTGAAGACTGACACAGAGAAAGACAGCATGCAAACATCGGTTTATCTAGTCCTGAGAGCTTAATAATCCCCCGGCATCCCAAACGCATGCAAACATCACTCCACTGAGACGGAAAGCAGACTACGATCTGCCAAATCAAGCACGAATGCCTGAAATCGAAAGGGTGTCATTTTACTTTCACTTTTCTGATTTAGAAACAGGTTTAACCCCAACCACAATGCAATCCAGAGATGAGCAAAAAGCAGGGGTCTAAATGAGTTTAGCTTAACTGACACTACGAACAGAAAGATGTGACATGCCAAGATAGATGCAGAAAGAGATTAAAAACAAACCACAGAGTAAAATCGATTAATGCAAGCCAGAGTGAGGACAGTGTGTAACGCCACATCCTGCTATATTTCAACATTATATGCTAATGTTAGGGTACAGATAACAGCGGAGTGTTCATTAACATCATGGTTTAAAGGTCTTTTTTGTTTTTATGATGATAAGGAGAGGTAATATGGGTCGTAACACTGGCCTTCCCCCACACAGTAAAAGTTGTGCTTATCTTTCTTAGAGACAGAGCATCCGTATTCGGCTAGCTGAGAGACGGTTCACCAAACTCAAAGAACAAGGGAAGTCACGATAGATGGTAGAATATATAGAATAATATATAGAATATATCAACAGCAGTCAGAGATATTGCTGATGCCTTTGATGGCGATTTTTCTATCTCTTTCACCTAGTGGAGGTTTGATTCCTAGGCTAGCTTAGCAGGGGTGTAAAAACTCTTTAATATCCAGTCTCATTATTGATCTGACGGAACTGAGACTATCAGATGAGAAAGAAACAATGACACTAGTGTCTTCTGTAGAGCTGCTTTGCGGCTGAATCGACTTTGTTTCATAACTGCTGAACTTCACATTTTTTGACGATCCATTATTAAAGCACAAGATCTGTAGCCTGTTCCATTTACTGTGACTTTTCACCCCACGTGTAGTCGAACTGATTCACAAAAGTCTCAGTAGCTTCGTTCACTGGGAATGGATTAATCCCGAACTTTACCTAGCTGACGGTGTTCATTTATGCATGGACCATCACTTTAAGATGTGAAGAGCGTAAAACAGACTTTCGAAGTAGCAGTGATTCATCCCAGCCTGCAGCCAAGCGAAGACGTTCTTGAAACTGACTCCGCTGAGAACGGCATCAGACTTCTTTTCATTGCAGAAGAATAAGAGAGAGAGATTCTCAGGCGTTCTTAAGTGTGCCCCATTTAACACCCCCAGACAGCACAGCAGGAAGAAGAAGAGTAGAGGTGAGGAGTCTCAGGAGGTACCTGCAACTCCTGCTCCACCTGCAGCTCAGCGTCCATCTCGCTTTCAGCTGTCGCTTCAGCCAAGCTCTGAGGGTCAAACACAGTTTAACACAGCTGTGCTCCCCATCTAACTCACTTTATGTCTTTATCTGTTTTCAGCAATTAAAAAAATGCTTCTTGTTTTCACGTCACACTAAAGACTGAAGAATTTATGCTGAAAATCCAGCTTTGAGCACAGCAATAAATTCGATTGTAGAGTTTATTCACATTATAGGGGTGCTCCGATCAGGATTTGATCACAGACCACAGAAAGCAGTATCTGCTGATATAATCACTATTTATAATGATGCTCTGACAAAGGCATTTATTCAGGGCCTTTTGAAAATAATTAACCCTCTTAAGTGGCTCTTATGAGAGGGATATTCAAAAAAAATATGTATTTATGGTACCTAAATGTTTGATCATGCAGTGCAGTTTTGTCTTGACAATAGTGTAATTGTTACACAACAGCTTACACACAGCACAAGCCTGATTTAGTGAACCGTATGTGAGGTTATCTGCAGTCCATGTGTGGTATGTAATTGGTGCAGAAGCAGCACTGACTCTGCAACTGTTTACCACAAACATTTATTTTGATTTCAAATCCATTACTGAAAATGCTTTTTCAGCATTGTGATTGTAAGAGAGTCATTCAGTCTTTCATAGATGTGTGGAAACTCAACTATAAGAATCAAGTTTTTCGATGTACTTCTAGATTTATATATTAAGTTGCTCAAGCAAGTGGCAAAACATTTAAACTACTTTTCTTAAGTAATCCAAAATATCCTCAATTTAAACTTTCTTTTGCTTTTAAATGTTTATTACAAGCAATCTTTTTCCCCCCACCTCCTAAGTGCCAATCATTATTGCCTTTCCTTTAAACTTAGCCTAAAACCAATAGCCTGAGTTTACTGACTTTAATTATTTGCATTTATGATGTAATTCCTACGTTTTCGTGTCAATCCTTGCAAACAATGCAGGGTGACTTTAATTCAGCGATGGCAATGCAACAAAAACAGACTTGAAACGATCGCTGCGTGACTGCTGCAGATGAACCGCTCCTGGAACGCATGGACGGACCACAACTGTGTGCAATGTGCACTATTTATTTCCTTAACATGAGCACGGTAACTTTACGTACCGCAAACGGAGTAATGTGTAACTGCCGTGGTCATGTGTGTGCACTGCGAGTGTGTATTAGTGCACCATGTCTTTCATACTTTTCTAGAGCTTGAGCGTGGTAATTGTTTGGCAGTCAATGGGACAGTTACATGGCTTCCGGTTTTCATCCAAAATATCTCGAATTGTGTTTCCGAAGACAAAGCTTTTATGGGTTTGGAACGACATGGGGTAAGTGATTAATGACTCCATTTTTATTTGGGTGTGGAGTAACACTGTAATGCAGGGGAGAAGCTAGGGTTGGCCACCCCACTCACAACTGCTGCTTCTGTTTTTTCTGACAAGGATTGTTTGCTCATAACACAGAACGTCTTGTGTTATGAGCACATCTTACAGGAGACTTTTCAGACACATGCTCTACTTCGCCTCAGCACCAGGCACTAGTCAGACGAGCACAGAAACAGTATGAGGACGTTCAGTAGAACAACAGTGAACTGCACATAGGTGAGATGTTGTAAGTACAATGTCAGCTGTCACACTGCTCATAGTGCATGCTCTTCGCACAAATACGGCAGCACACGCTGTAGCCTTTATCATTTCATAAACCATTGAAGCGCAAATTAAACTACAAGCATGCGTGTGTCAGATCCGCGTCACATTCAGAAAGCTGCAGAGCGACTCAGGCTGCATAGGTTAAGCTTACGGGGCTGTCACGTGATGAACGAAGGACTCGAAAAACCCGAAGACTCGAGAGACTAAAGAATCAATTCTGTTTCCGGCTCAGGCTGCATAGGTTAACATTTCAGCAGCAAAATTATTCCTAAACTTGTGGACACAAGTAAGCGCCACCACTTAGTGATACATCTTTTTATTGTTGTTTGTTCTGATGGTGAAGTATTTTCTTGTTGCTGTCAATATTTATTTGAATAATGTTCATGTTTATACTTTATACTGCACTTTTTTGTCCGTTTTTGAAAGAGGGCAAAAATAAGTTCTTTTTTCAAAATAAATGTTGTGTTTTGACTTAATCTGGACCTTTTTTACATTTAATATTGTCTCTGTATATTTGACAACTTGATATAGAAAGAGCAGATGTTAGAGCTCACATACAGTACTGTACAGTCATATTGATGTATCGAAACCGAACCGTTACCGTGGCCAGAAAACCGTGATACAAACCGAACAGTGGGTTCACTGTACCGTTGCATCCCTAATATAAATCTATGTTTTCCTAACCTCTGACCAGTAGGGTTTTTTTTTGTTTACCTGTCCATCTTCTGCTGCTTGAGTCTGAGGCCCCAGCTCTGTCGAGCCATTGTTCATCGATGGGCTCACGGTTATGATGGGAGTGTTAGAGGATTCCTGTGTGGTCACTGGGGGTGGAGGAATGTGCGTGTCAGATGTAGGCGTCTGTTGGCCGAGAACCAGCTCGACCAGCTCCTCCTTCTCTCGGCACATCTGTGTGGGGATCTCGTGCAGGTGGAGGTAGTCTCTCAGATCCTTTACCTTGAGTTTCATCAGCTCGGCTCGCGCAAACAGGATGCCCCGGAAACGCTGGCAGGTGTGGCACAGCCATGGCTGGAGGTCCTGCTGAGTGCAGCAGCGGCTACAGAAGTTTTTCTTGCAGTCCATGCACAAGTGCTGCAATGACAAAAGGGAGGGTTTAAGGAGTGTGTAACACCATTTAAAACATTGCATTTTGCAATTGGCAAGGACATTTGCTGGGTCAAAAGCTACACACTACTGCATCATTCTGAGCACATCCTATGTTTGCAACATTTTGTCTGATAAACAATGAGCTGCACTGGATTCTGGGACATTTCTTCAGGAAATATTAACACAACAGTACTTCTGGAGGTCACAATGCCATACACTCAGAGCCGTGGAACAATAGACTGCACACATCTAGTTTCCTTCCACTCACAACTACTTAACTGCCTAAAATCCACATTTCTGTAAAATAAGTATGTGTTGTCTTTTTTATTTTTATTTTCTTTAAGTCGAATACAAAGAAAACAGGAAAATAAGAAGATGAAAAATAATGCAGCAGGCTGAAAAGAGCTATTATAGAAGGCTAGATACTGTTGTTATAGTACGTCAAATTAATATACAGAGCGTAATATTATTCTACTTCTGAAAATACGAAAAAAATGACAATGTGCAGCCCATTCCAGTGATTGTGTCACACCCCCGCACTGTTTGTTATTGGTTTTCCCCATGTGCTCTGTGTGACCCAGTTCTGTTGATTGTCTATTC
>JAUMHG010000059.1:363497-375941 GCA_032359395.1 Enteromius anoplus | reverse complement strand
TGCAAGAGCTTGATAAGACCTATTAGCAACAGATTTCTTCAGATGCTGGAGGTGTGCACCAGGCTGAATGAACTCATCGATGTACTGGTTGTGCATTATTACTATGTGCTGGATCCAAATGAAGAGCACAAAAACAGGTAATGTGCTGTCTCTGCAGTTAACCATTTTTATTGTATTATATTGCATGTAGAGTGATGTGCTAGTTTAGAGTGTTGTTAGGTTTTATGTAGGGATAAGCAATGAAAATAGCCTCAGTGGTGTGTGTGTGTGTGTGTGTGTGTGTGTGTGTTTGTGTGATTCAGAAAACTTCTTAACGAAGTGCTGACAAGATATGCACTAACAGTTGAGGAAAAGAACAGAGTAGAAATTCTTCAACAAGAACAAGCCACAACATCCCGAATGGGAACACAAGCCAACCTTCAACGGAAGGCACGAATCTCTGTGCTCTTTACAGAGTTTGACCGATTCAAAGTCATGGTCGACACGTTCAGAGGTATCTTGTAGCAGGCTAACTTGTGTAGGCAAAAACTTTAGGCTAAATGTATTGAAAGTTAATAACAGTTGTTGTTTTTTTTACAAAGGGAACAGCCAGGTCTCTACTACAGCAATCATAACCAGATTTAGAAGTTATGCAGAGTTATATAGAAGTGTTCAAATAAATAGCAGTTTATTGTAAAAAAAGTGAATAAAGTGAAATTATTTTTAACCAGTATGTTATTTCCATATTTCAAATGTAATGGAAAGATGAAACCTTCAATTCCAAGGCAAAAAAATTTAAAATACTTTATTATGTCTGCATTTTTTTTTTACTGGAAATAAAGAAAAAGGAATATTTATCTTAAGAAAAAAATATAGCAGTGTTGCGCATTTTTTCTTTTCTCTTCAGCCACAAACATTGAAATGCACTTAAAACATTTTTAAGATTTAACTGATGATAATATCTGATTAACATCTGACAAAAAAACAATGATTTTGCACCAAAATGTTACTTTGGAGATGGTGGCCCTAGTTCGAGAGCTCCTTAGCAAATTTATGAAGCCGGAAGCCATCCCACTGAGTGCAAAGGATATCATCAAGGTTGATGTCCGGAGTAAAGATTTGCAACTATCAGACAAAAGGTTGTCTGTTGGAAGATACTGCTACTCTGCACTTAACAAGGCCCGTGTGGACAGGAAGGTATGGGTGAGAAACATTTACAACTCACTCAGAGAAGGATACATGAAGTCATCAGAGTTCCTTCTCAAAAACCGTCCTCTGGACAACAAGATAATCACTTCAATTTCTGCACTCACTCCCTCTCTGATTCAAGATGACTCCATCTGTGGGGCTTTTATCACATTAGAAGAGGCCTTGCCTAATGTGGTCGCACCAGAAGAGATTGGTCAACTAGAGGAAGAGATATGAGCGTACCAAATAGACGTGGACCTGGTAGCGTGTGCCCAGAACTACATTGAAGAGGAAGGCCGAGTTGATGTAGATTTGGGGAGCAGAGTTGTATCCATGAAAAATCCAGAAAGAGATGTGAGATTTCCCATTCTGGGTCAGCTGGTCAAAGCACTACTTAGCATTTTTTATTGAAGCAGACAGATGCTCAATGAATGTGGAAACTTATGAGAGCCTTGCAATTGTAAAATCCACGATTAAAGCAAGGGAGTGGACAGCATCGACAATGACAATAGACCAGCTATTAAGGTAGTCTTGCCTGTCATTGTATCAAACATATCAAAAACATCTGCAGAAAAAGAAAGAGGCACAACAGGCAGAAAAGAAGAAAAGGGTGAGTGAGGCAGCAAGGATTCAGCCATCACAGATGGCAAACAAACTTATACGGCAGGCCAGGAATATCGCTGGATCAGCCAAAGCCTCCTCCAGACGAGCCAAACACTCATCCTCCTCTACTGGACCAGCCACACCCTCACCAACCTCCTCTGGACCAGCCAAACCCTCACCAACCTCCTCTGGACCATCCAGACCCTCACTAACCTCCCCTGAACCATCCAGACCCTCACCAGCCTCCTCTGGACCATCAAGACCCTCACTAACCTCCACTGGACCATCCAGACCCTCACTAGCCTCCTCTGGACCAGCCAGACCCTCACCAGCCTCCTCTGGACCAGCCAGACCATTTTCAACCTCCTATGGACAATCCAAACTCTTTCTCCCTCCATCTGGACCAGCCAAAGCCTCATTTTCATCCTCTGGACCAGCCAAAGCTTCAGTCTCGTTCTCTGGACCAGAAAAAAAACTCTTCTGGACTAGCCAAACTCTTTCTCCCTCCCTCCGGACCAGCCAAAGCCTCATCTTCATCCTCCAGACCAGCAAGACCCTCAGCCTCCTCCACTGTACCAGCTCCATCTTCTCGTCCAAATGTCTTAAAAAGAAAGAGTTTGCAGGACTTTGCATACAACCCAGAAAAAAAGAAAAAATAAGTGAAAATGGCCTTTATTTTCAGTTTAGCAGTTCAGTTCTTTTGCACTTGTTATTTAAGCACTTTAAGCACTTGCTATTGTTTAGCAGTTTTTTAAGCACAAAGCTCTTGTTACTTTATTTTTGTTATTGTTGTCAGTATATGAAGTAAGTCCTTCAAATAAAAAAGTCCCCCCCCCCAAAAAGTTCAGGCTCAGGATTTTTTTTTACTTTAACCCCTGCTGATCTCAGCACAGCCTTGTTCACTCACTCACTCTCACCTGATTATTGGAAACACCTGTCGATGATTAGATGCACTGTTTAAAAGCCTCTCTTGCCAGTAGCTCGATGGCTAAGCTTGAGGTAACTTCACCATACGGTCTGTTCACAGTTCCTCGCCCACGAATGTCCGAATGGATTGGCTGCCAGTATTCTGTCTCATTCTGGCTTTTAACAGCACTTACCTGCACCGAGCACTGAAAGTTCCTGTCAACGCCAAGCCCAGTGAGAGTCTAAGTTAATACTCACCTGTGTTATCAGGAGAAGTCCCAAGGATAGCGATCAGGACTGAATTCCTATCTGCTGGGTGATTTATGTTTTTGATTTACCTGAATTGAAGGCGATGTTTGCCTAATGCATTCTGTTTAATAAATCTCCTGTGATTTGAGTTACCTCCTGTCTCTCGACTGTCACTGAGCGTTACAGAAGCTTAGCCCATAACCGAAAAAGCCCAGAGGAGATCCTCCACCACCTCTTGAACGGGCTCACACATCTTCCTGCTCGGCACGAGCAACGGCCAGGAGGCCATCCTCCATTCCATCCATCCACCTCGCCATATGGTGTGAGTTCCCGGCAAAAGCAGCGCAGTATGGAGTCAAGTTAGTGCCAACTCCCCAGAAAACTGCATCATATGGAGGCATATTAGTGCCAACTACTCAAACACAAATCCAGATCCCCGCACACTCCAGTTCGCTGATCCCAAGTCCAGAACCTGATTTGTGGTCCGATATGTCAGACCTGATCCCCGCAGATCCCCTTCCGCCTATCCTGAATCCAGTTCCTAAATCACAGCCAGTAGAGCCGATCCCAGATCCAGTTCCTGAGTCAAAGCCAGAGGAGCCGATCCCGAATCCATTTAATAATTTATGGCCAGAGCTGTTTCCGAATCCAGTTCATAGTTTATGGCCAGGAGAGCCGTTCCCGATTCCAGTCCCTGAATTACGGCCAGGAGAGCCGTTCCCGAATCCAGTTTATAGTTTATGGCCAGGAGAGCCGTTGCCGATTCCAGACCCATGGAAAGTGGCCAAAAGCTGGCCTTTTTGTCACACCTACAGTATCAAGAAAGTGATTGTTAGTTAAGTTTATCTGGAAGAATAAAGGGTGAGTTGATAAAGTGTTCTTACTAAAAAAATGTGGGAGACAGATAAGATGCATACTTGTAATGTAATGTAAAATGCTTTTGATAAAATCATCTACCAGCTGGCATTATTGTCTGCTGTCAGTATAACATGTACCTGAATCAACATATTTGTTGCATTTGTTTAAAGGAAACGTACTCCTAATTTGAACCTAACACCAAACTCAAACCTACCCATAAAATCCATCCTGTCCTCCAACAAAAAAGACTCTATAAGTTGTTTCTGCAAGTACCTTATTATAACGTGTATTTACTTTTAAAAGGTAAGTGCCCTCTAGTGGGCGTAAAAATAACGACAGTGTCATACGGTGCTGTCGTTACACTGATCTCACGCTGATTAAAACATATTTTTCTAGGTTTAATTTGTAGTAATGACCACACAAACCCACTCTTATAAACCTATCCATTACAAATATTGTGCAAAATCATGATTTACAGGGTTTTGTGAAAATGTGTTTTCTGGGTTTGAACCCATGATCACAACTAGTTTTATAATGCATCTCTCTACAAACTGAGCTACACCAACGTGAATCATATGGCCAATAAAATAGTACAAAACATTAATATGCAAATGTTCTGTTGCCAATAGAGGTGCAATTGTAGTATATGCTCTGATGGGTCGTATTTCACAGCTATTGTAGAAACGACCCATACTGGCGTATTAGTTGGAGGACATGTTGATAAAATCAGATGACAGTTAAAGAAAGGACCCTATCTATAGCCCCAAGCTTTACCATAACAATAGCCCTACTGTAAATGCCTAACCCTAAAAATGTGTCTGGTTGAGAAAAATGTTGTACCAGTTCTAATAAGATAGATTCAGGAACATGTTCCACTTGGTAAAATCATGTTCATCAATAGTGCTGTAATACATTTATGGAAAGTCAGGGCTGAGAAGCAGACCATACAGGGATGTGCCCCAAATTGCCCATTCCCACAAATTTCCCTCATTTAATCAATAATCACATAAAAACTATTAGTGCATAAGGTCCTTGCCATCCACTAACCACAGCAGTCTACCTAAAGCAGACTTACAACATTTCCTGGAAAACTTACTATTAAAAATTCAAGCAGCAGTTAGTCCAAAATGAACTCTGAAGAGTAGGCAAACAATTATATATATATATATATATATATATACTGATCAACACACAAATGAGGAACAGATTCAATTTATTAAAACATACAGAGATCTAAAATAAAGCTCATCCCATTTTTACCTTGTACTTAAGTTGCGTGACTGCAGATCCACAGAAACAGAATAAAAATTTGAATTATAATTCTATAATGTTTGTCAAGTGCAGAGACACACTGCACAAACATACAGTACCTCTGCAAGCTGTGATAGAATAAACTGATAACCAGGAAGAATCAACTTTAAAGTGAAAGATAACTCTTTGTCACAAGATATGTGAGAGAAGAGCATTCACTGATACAAAACCTAATGCCTCTCAAGGTTACATGAGTTGACATGATATTTCAACTAGGAATATATATATATATATAGGTAACTGCATATAATTAATTTATTAAATACCCCAATGTTGTGGTTGGCTGTTAACCAGTTCTTCATTGTTATTATCTATTGAAGTAATACTGTTGTGAAGTTATGCTGATGCACATGCTACACAGTTGAACAACATTCTGTGTCTGTTGCTGCTGAAGTTCCTTCAGTAAACTAGCATTCACCTGAATCTCTGTTTGTAGGTCTATGTAATTTTGCTGAACATAACACCCACTTCAAAAGGCACTGTTTTGTCCTTTTTGGTTTATTTATTTGCTTTGGGAAGTCTTTTGTGTGTTTCTGTGCAGGATGAAGCTGATTGGTTCATGTAGCCGAATTTATGCCACACCCTGCCAGCTACCTATAAAGACCCCAGCCTCATTTCCTGCTGCAGCTCTTATGTTCTATGTGTGTATATGTGTGCTACGCCACCATTGCTGCTAGTAAGTTACCTGTGATAGTAAGACCGAGAATCGGTGTGTACATTTGAGTGTGTAACAGTGTGAGTTCGTTGACTATTGTTTCTTTGTTGTAAGTGTTCCTAACTTGATTTTTTGACTATTCTGACTTCTGCCGGTTTGACTTTGATTCTGGATTCCCCTCGTTGGATTTGACTGCTGTCCTGTAAATAATTGTATATCTTACTGGGGAGGTAGGGAGACTGACGCCATTTTTGTTTGAATCTTTTATTAACTGTTTTTCTGTACAGGGAGAAAGGAAAATGATTTGTATTTCCTTTTCTTTTGTAAATAGGTAATTTAGAAGCATAAAAATTGTTAGTTGTTCTGTTTGTTATTTTGGCCTGGTCGGCTCCTGAAAATATATTTTCCCATCTGTATAGTTATACTTACTATTTTGATTAAAAACATTGCTCGTTAATTTACTCCCGTATCCTTACACTCACTCATGTTGCGCCCTCACCCTACACGGGGTTATAACATGAAATTGTGGGCTCGTCCTGTTTTTTCTCAGAGGAAACTAGAAACCTTTTTGTCCGTTAAGCAAGATAATTGCACATTATTCATCTTATTGTTTTCCTGGGGTTCTAACTTTGTGTGGGAGGAAAATCGGGTTGTGTGATGTCGTCGAAATTTTAATTGGATAGGTTTAAGATCCCCCTCACACATGAACAGTTTAAAAGTGCCGTAAGGATGATTTATAACTGATTGCGTTCCTCGTATGGCAATAAAGAGGGAGATTTAAGAGGTGGTGCGCAGGGAGCTCATAAAACAAAGGATATTACCGGAAGCGGTGTGGTTTCGGGTGTTGCTTCTCAACTTGAACTATCTGAAGGGTTGGGTGTTTCTGCGGCGGCACTCAAATCTGACGTGGTCGTTGGCATAGATCCCATTCCCCCTATCCCCAAAATATAGTTACTGGACCAGTAAATGCATCCTCTCCTCTCCCTGCAGCATCGTAAATGGCATCGGTAAGTTTGTATGATTTCGAATGGATATATGGAACAAACAAATTTCGTTAGTTCCATCTTTCAGAGAGAGTGAAGTCGACACTGTTTTTGAACGCACTTTAACCACTTTACAGTGGCTTAGACATATTTGGCCTTTGCATTTGCTGTGCAAACTGTTAGGGAATACACAGGAGGTAAAAGCTCAAATTAAAGCGGCAGTGTTACGTGCGTATGAGTTAGTTCTGGAGGCTTATCAGAAATTTAGAAAAAAATTAAAAATCCCCAGTCAAACTTTTGTTGAGTTCGCTTGTAAAAAGACTACTCTGTTTGAGAAATGGTATAATGCTAGTAAAATCACGACTTTTGAACAATTAAATAAGTTAATCTTGGTTGAGGAGTTTAAAGATTGCATTTTTGAAAGGATTGTTTTTATTATTTTCTGGTAAATAAGTTTAGATACTGGTGCTGCACAGACGTTCATTTTGGCAAGTACTTCAACCGTCTTCTTCTCAGTCTAGCTGCGGATCCGATGTGTTTATTCAAGGAATTGAGTTAGGGGTTGTGTACAGTAAGTTCCTTTACACAACATTTACTTGCGTTCTAACATTGTTACTGGATTAGTCAAAGTTGCTGTACGTTCCCAATTGCCAATGAAGGGGATTTCCCTTATTCTTGGAAATGATCTAGCTTGAAGTAAAGTTACTACTCTCCTAAATTCCCAATGTTTTTCAGTCATGTGTTGTCAATCGTGCACAAGCACAGAAGTTTGAGGATGAGTTTGATCAAGGAGTCTTCGAAATGCTCCAGCAATGTTTCAAAATCTAATGTGAAAAGTACTGTCCAATGTGAATCATTGTGCTGCTTATTTTGATGATGTTGTGTGCTATCCGGAGACCTAGGAAAGTCATTTGAAAACAATAGAAGAAGTATTTACTAGATTTAGGGAAGCCAATTTAACACTCAACCTTGCCAATTGTGAATTTTGCCATGCTACGGTTCAGTATTTAGGAAAGAAAGTCAGGGTACCATAAGACCAGTAGAAGCCAAAGTCAGATGGACGAAGGTAGCTTGGCCAGACTAAGCTCCTATGAGCTTGTAAGTCACCTCTGTGAAGTTGGCCCCCCATAAAAAGAAATAATGTCCAAAACTATGCCATTCGTTTGTGCTACGTTTGTGCTGATCTGTTCCGCAAAAACGAACGTTTGTGCTGGTTTGGTGTTTAAGATATTTAACATTACTTTTTTTTCAAAAACAACACTAGCCAGTGACGTCACTCTCCACCCCATAACGTCCAAATCGCACAAAAACTTTGTTTGTGCTCGAATTTTGCCATGGGGGAAAAAAACACTTAAAACGTATTCAAGTGACATCACGCAAGCCGTTCATCCGTATCCTCTAACGTTACACCTGTGTTTGTGCTGCCACGGAGGAACCGGTGCAACCACTTGCATTTTTTTTCCAGTGGAAACAAAAAGGCTGATGGCGTCATTTTTTCTGATAGGCTAAAGGTAAGAGTAATACCTCATTCAGAACTGTTAAGGGTCTACTTTTATTTGTGTGTCCACGCTAAAAATAAATAAATAAATAAATAAATAAAATAAATTATAATAATAATAATAATGAAAAAAAAAAAAATCACAAAAACCAAAACTCACCGAAAAAAAGACACGAAATAAAAAAGAAATCGAAAACAAAACCTTTCATTATAATTTTAATCCATTACTTAAGGTGCATCCAACATCAGAGGAGATGGCGAGTCTTTGTGACACGGACTCAAAAAACAATAAATAATTTAAAATATCTTCTTATTTTTTCCCTCTGACATATTCCTGGTAATTAGGCTGCTTTTGCTGAAGCTGTGACAAGGTTTAGTCTATTGCGTATATTTGAATGCAGAACTCTTCAGCTGCGCTGACGGCGCGCTCTCTGTAGTTATTTTGGTGAAAGTAACTCAGAAGTAATACAGGAGTCATGTAACGCATTACAATTTTGAATCAGTAATGTAAGGCATTACTTTTAAATAGCAGTAACAAGTAATATATAATTTATTACAGTTTGGAAGTAACTTTCACAACACTGGTGATGGATCGCGTTCAAACCAGTAGAGTGTCGGAATGATGTGTTTCTCATCCAACCGCAATCAAATTCACTTTATCCTGACAGAGCGATTTATCTGGATGTTTGTTTGTTTTGTTGTACGGTGCCGAAATAAAAACAAGCCAAAATGTAATAGGAGTAACGAGGCTAGTTTTAAAATGTAAGCAGTAAAAAGTACAGATAATTGTTTTAAAATGTAAGAAGTAGAAGTAAAAAGTTGGCTGAAAAATAAATGTTCCAATAAAGTCTAGATACGCAAAGATTTCTAGTAAAGTAAGGTAAGGACGTATTTGGGCTTATTTACTTGACACCTCTGCAAAACTCACATTCAAAAGTCTCATTGTATATATATATATATATATGTAATTTCATTTTACTGTTCTATTTATTATTATTATTAATATCAATAGTATTTATACACTGTAAGTGCATTGTAAATATGCATGAGCTCCGTGTAAAATATGCTATAAAACACCCTGCTTGTTTATTTCTAAGGAAGAGAATTAGATGCAATGTTTATTTTAGCGGCACAAACGAACTGCACCAGTTTTGTGCGATTTGGACGGTATGGGGTGGAGAGTGATGTCACTGGCTAGTCTTGTTTTTGTTATTTCTAAGAAGTGGAAATATACATGGCGTTCATTTCAACGGCACAAACCGGCACAAATCGAGCACAAACGAATGACAAATTTTGGCTAGATTTAGACAATGTGGGGTGGAGAATTACGTAACAGGCCCAAACAAGTATTTTTCTCCATTATATTTAAGAAGAGCTCGGAGATACCAGGTTTGTTTAGCGGCACAAATCGAGCACAAACGAATGACACCAGTTTTGTGTGATTTGGGCGAACTGGGGTGGAGAGTGACGTCACGGCTCCGAAAATATTTTGTTTATATCTAGGGAAGGAAAACAGATACAGTGTTTGTTTTAACGGCACAAACGGGCACAAATCGAGCACAAACGAACTGTGCCGCTTTGGAATGATTCGGGCAACATGGGGTGGAAAGTGACGTCACGCGGTCAAAAAAGTAATGTTAAATATCTTAAACACCAAACCAGCACAAACGTTCATTTTTGCGGCACAAATCAGCAAAAACGTAGCACAAACGAATGGCATAGTTTTGGACATTATTTCTTTTTATGGGGTGCCAACTTCACGGAGGTGTTTTACCTAGCAACTTTTTAATTCTTACTGTTCATTAAAAAATACCCAGTTACTCTTATTTAACATTTTAATAAAACTTTAATTTGAACACAACCACAGCAAACAAATCAAATAACCTAAATAAAGGGAAAAGTCTTAATATATATAATAAACATAACAAAACACTTTGAGAAATATGAGCCTCAGCTTGGATGGGCTGATGCGATTTGTCCTCTCTGTAATTGTTTGTCCTGTTTTTTGAGAAGACTCTCTCTGTCGCTTTGTGTAACTGGCCTGTACCACTATTAATGACCTGATCGTCCAGAATGTTTTTTAGCTTTTCTTTATGTTATAAATAGATTATGTTTTTTTTTTTTTTAAAGATAAGAATCTGCTTAATGCAAGTTTTTGTATAAACCTCTTGTTATTTATTGGAAATATTAATATCCATAAATGTAAATATACTAATTGTAAACCCCACTTTAACATCCTCAAACAAGAATTGCATTTGTATTTAAGTACAATATCTACCTCTGTTAACAAAAAACCTATAAAAACGTCAAGAATTTGTGCTATGTTTAAGATTTTTCCTTAACACATAACTGTATTATTATATATGTGCCCTGCTGTTTCTCTCTCTCTCTCTCCCTCTCTCTCTCTCTCCTATTTACATGATCTTTTACTTAATAAGTGATATTGAACAATACTTATTTTGTTGTTGTGGACATCCGTCATCTTGTTCTCTTTATGTGTTCTGTAATTTGTCTGTTATTGCAATAAAAAAAATATAAAATTGTACGATTCTAGTGGGTCCTCTCATGTGATTAGCCGTATGGTGTTCCCAAATAAAGCCCTGCACCCCTAATGGTAGGAGAGTCGGCTCTCCCTGACAGGAGTCTGCTCTTCTCGTTCGTTACAAAGAATCGGCTCTTAGAGCCGGCTCGTGCTCGATCGTCACATCACTAATGAGCAATAAATCTTCTCTGTTTGATGGACTCCGCGTCTTCCTGCCTTCTTTGCCCGCTGAGAGGCGAGGCACAGCATGACAATTCATCTGTAAAAGTGAAGTGAAAAAGAAAAAAGGTTCAAAAGTTTAAAACAAATGAACAAGATTGAAGTTTGATTACCACAATACAAAAGTACAAGAGATCTGGATTTTGTTTTATCTTCTTTTTCATAAAGTATTAACAAAAAGGTCTTAAATTCAGGGTATTTCTGTTTAGGAGTCTTTGGAGAGATCTACTTCATCAGTGTTATCTACTGTCCTACAGTAATACACATTACACCACTGTTGACCTGTGAAGATCTGCTTCTGTGGTGGTGATAATAAACGATAAGAAAATAAAAACTATTCACATGTTAACTCAGGTTATACTCAAACCTGAGCGGGGTGTTTACAGGGACTAAATTAAACCATTAAAAATGCTTTTAGAAAAATAAATGTTACTAAAATCCGATAGAAAACTAAATTGATTTTAGGTATACATGCCAATATTTATATTTTTTACTTCTAAAATTGATATACTGCAGTAATTTATTAAAAAGAAAACTGTATAGACATTTAAACACAAAAACTAATAAACATGATCCCAATAATAAAACAAATAATATAACAGAACAGCAATATTACTAAAATATAACACCAGGGCCATTACACTTAACTAAAACCATCAATGGAAAAATGTATCTATATTATTTTTAATGATGTTTCCAAACTAATTTCGTCAGGAGCACACACGGCTGGATCTAATTTCACAATCATGTCAATATCCTATCAGGGTGAAAGAAGCCTCTATAAACTGTACAAGCCCCTTACCTCTGTATCTCGTTCATAGCATCTCTGATCCTGTAACTAAATTAAACACACATTACTTTGGTTGACTATAATAAAAAACACAGATTTTTCACATCTTTTAAGATTATTTTTACACAAAGAATTCCATATTTTCATCTTGTTAAATGATCTGTATGTGATACTCACCATCTCGCCCTGTTTTAGGACGCTTGAGATAGTACATCACACCAACAGCAGCAGCCACCATCAGCAGCACAACAACGATTCCTGTTATAGCACCTGGAGACAGACCTGAACCTGAAAAACATGAGGATAGACTGTCATTTAATGATAATCGGAGCAGTATTTGACAATAACTCTCTAAATCTTTCTACTCTGTACATCAGCTGTATGATAATGATTTAAATGGAGTCACCTGGTAGATACTGTTTTTAGAAACGGAGATTAAAACAGCAACATGAGCTGAAAACTGTCTCATTTTATGCTTTTTTTTTGTAGAAAACATTAGACTTGAGAACAGCATGCGGCCGACGTACTGTTTTGGACTATGCTCCATTCAGCTTAAACACTCTCAAGAAACTCCAGGACACAAATTATTCATTTCCATAAAGTTTACTGAGAATACTGTGAAACTGTAATACAATACAAATGATACGTATATTAATATTAATC
>JAUMHG010000059.1:325390-343035 GCA_032359395.1 Enteromius anoplus | reverse complement strand
CTGTATGGGCTCTCCTTTGCTGTGGTATTTTCATGCAAACTCTCCTCTGTAGCCTGTAGCTCGGTGGCACGTGCTGCTCCAGCAGCACTTGACTGTAGAGTATGGTCCCTTGATCTACCACTGGATGCGTGTGACGAGGACATGTCGGCTAGCTTCCAATTAGCTCTGCTTTAGCTCACTTGCTTGATAGGCGTCGTTTCACTGTGCCATGCTCGATATATTAACTTAATATCCTGACGGCCAGCTAAACTTTTTCCCACACCAAGACTCTGAAGATTAATTCTTAGTTCCACAGGTTTATTGGAGTTAAGGAAAGTAGTGAAACTGCAACACACAAAGAGCAATGACAAATTACACATGAATAAAGGCTATTCTGCACAATTACAGTTGAATCTTAGGAGTACTCATTTTAACACTAATAAAAGAAATGCATGAGAACTATATTCTGGTCATATAGCACCTTTACTGTGCAGCTCGTAACAATCAACACGTGAAAGCTAGAATATGCATAGCCGAAATTAGTTCAAAACCATCGACAGATGGTTACAATTATTGACAAAAATAACAAATAATACTTCCAGAATAATCTCACAAACCAAAGTATACATACCGACGATGCTATGTCAGAGGCAAATAGGCAGATGCGATTGAAAACCATGAAATAAACACGAGCAACCACAGAAAACGCTCCTGAAGTGCGTGAGTATTTACTTCCCCACTACGGGTAGCGTAATACATTTAGACATTTAGAACAGCGCGATCTTAAAGTGACCATGACCTAAATACAAACACGTAAGAAATACATATTCCTGGAACACATTAGAACTGTGGAAGCTGCTTATTTAAATGTTCTTACTCATAATAACAGCTGCACTAAAGCTGAATCAATGTTTCGAGCAAACAGCTCTGCAGACAAAACTCTGAAACAAAAATCTCTAGGTGACAGTTTTTGATAGTTTCCAGCCTGTTTCAAAGATAGCTACAAACCAGATAAAAGCCATGAAGACGATTTGTTAAATTGTAAATATGCTTCTCTCTCTCCTCACATATTGACGAGATAAAATTAGATTTGTGCTAATGGATAGATTCTCTTTGGGTTTTAGTGCATATCTGAATTAATTATAGCCTCCAAAATCACTTTCGACTCGCACCTCTGGTGAACCTTGGGGAATAACTAACCTAACAAAGGCTTTGTTTCACTCTCTAAATTGTCTAAGCATAAATTGAGGAGAAAAAATAGAACTTCCTTTGTCCTGATTAGGTGAGTGCCATCCTCATATTTAGGACGGGGTCTTCGAGCTACTAAGATTGGCCTATTTCAAGTGTTCTAGTGTGTATTATGACAAAATACAGTTTTGCAGAGAAATGTTTCACCTGAGAAATGTTGTAACCTTCCTGACATACTAACTAGCAATGTTATCAACGTCCATTATTAGTGGTACATGCTAAACATCACTATCACTATCAATTAAGCCATAATATAATTTATCTTAAAATGGGGTCATTACAGAATTTTATGTTTAAGGGGTTAAGGTTACACACACACACACACACACACACACACACACACCAACACAGTTTCACTCCAACTCTTCACATTTTGATGCTTGGTCAAAACCCTTTTGCATAGCTTTTTGAAGATCAAGGTACCCCTTTTTAGTGCCCCCAGACCCCCAGTCTGTGCGTGATTTCAAAAAATACAGCTACACAAATCCTTACGTCAACGTTGGTTGAGAAATGCCATTGGCTCTTGCGTGTCTCGCGATTGATTGCGTCATCCTGTTGTGAAATACTACTGGTTCTTGTGTTTCTCTTGATCGATTGCGTCATGCTACTGGACTGGAGTATGTTATCTGAATGAGATGACAGCGCGTGAACAGAGCAGGCATTTTCAGTGATTAAAACCTTGTGTTTTACTCTCTTCTTCGCATAAAGACTTTGTATGGCTTCCAAAGACTTGGAATGTGATACAACCTATTTGTAATGTATTTATACTGCTTGTTTATGATTAGTTTGTGCAGTAAATAACTGTGACTGCATTTGCCTGTGTGTGTGTGTTTATATTGTTCATAGGTGGGTAGGTTTAGGGTAGGGGTGGGGTTTGGTGCTTCAATAAAAGTAAAATATTATATAATACATTTATATATGCATGCAAACCATTACATCAAGCCAAACAACTGAGGACCCTTCACGTCGAAAAGCGACTAAAAAGGGGTACCTTGATCTTCAAAAAGTGATGCAAAAGGGTCTTGACTAAGAGTCAAAACTTGACGAGTTGGAGTGAGACAGTGTTCCACACATATATTAAACGATGCATATTCTTTTTGAAGAAGTAGAAGAAGTAAGCAATGACGGTAAATATCATTTAAATATAAAAATAGGGGAAAATTAGCATTCGCAATTACATATCTAATACACAAGAGTTCGTAAGACTTTAATTAAAGTATGAGCATGCTGAGGATATTTAAGGAAATAGTAATAAACAAAAACTTTCTCATTCAGTTGCTCAAAAATGTAAAAATCAGGCATGCATTTGAATACTTTTATACTTATATATATACTTTTATACTATACTATATTTCTAAATATCTCTAAAGATATGCAATGTTTTTGGAGGTGCATTACAGTTTATCCAAGGACAGAATAATGTAGGTCAGTACTCACAACAGTACTGGTTTGGTGATTGATGAACAGACATCTGTTATTAGGAGCACACATCTCTGATTTACATGGAATAATGGTCTCGACTGGGGTGAGCGTTGTTGTATGAAGATTTCAAACAGGGGAACTTTAAGCTATGAAACACCTAATATTTTTAATGTGTGTTAACAGAAGCAAAATTTAACTAAAAATTCAAAGGCAAGAAAGGTCAGTTATTCTCATACAACACATTGGCTCTTTATTAGTATTTATGAAGCACATGTTCTGCTTGACCATATTCTACATCCCAAACCCAACCCAATACCTAAATTAAACAACTATCGCACTAACTATTATTAAACAGCTAATTAGTAGTTGATTGAGGCAAAGGTTGTAGTTAATTGTCTGCTAAAAGTGAAAATTGGCATGAATGTAGCTGCGTGCACTTTTTTAGCGAGACACAAAATATGTACCAGTAAGTACACATCAGTGCAGTTTCCACTAGAGGAAGTACAATTTTGACACCTTTTATTTCTTTTCACAAATAAATTCGCTTAATAAAGTGTAATTTTCAAACAATAATGTGACTTCAAAACAATATGCTGGGATATTTGAAAACTGATGCTTCTGAATGTTAGCATCACACATATCCAGCTTCATATCTGTGTGTTTTCATAGATGGTAGGTTTGTTCGTTAGCTCATGGAGTACAGAGGTGTACTTGAGAGGCGAGGAGCTCTGGTTTGAATCTTGTGTAACTACGGTTCAACAAAACAGTTTAAACCTGTGTAAAAGGAAGTTGAAATGACAGGGTTGCATCAACAAATTACTTTTTTATATCAGTTTTGCATTTGTTGACACTATCAGGTAGGTTTAGGGTTCGATTAGTGTAGGGTATATTTTTTATCATGGTAGAGAATTATCTTTTAGCAACAGTCCCCGGATTTTTAACATTAAATCCTGGGACTACATACCTATATTAACGACAGGTGTATGGAATCAGCTAATAATCAAGGTAAAACAGGAACAGAAACAGGAGCAAAACACAACAAAAACAGTCCATGATCCTGACAATTACACATTTAGTCTAAACCCGTTAGCACACGTATTAAAGCTTCATTTGTGCTAAAATCAAATCACACAATTTGTTACAGAAGTTGTGCTGTTACTTTTCTAAGCCTTTAGACTTAGAATAAATTGGAAAGAAACCATATTTTTAAGTCCAGAATAGATATTGAGGGTTTGGATAATTATTTTAAGATGTACTGTGGGCTGTTGTGATGCTTTACATGTTATTTTTCCTGTAAACACTGTAACTATTCCAAAATGTTAAGCTAGTGTTGAATAATGAAGAATAATCGGCCATACAGCATGCCAAATCCCTCGCTCACAATCTCTTTCTCTTGCACTCACACATTCAAACTCTAGACAAATTCTAATGTGTCACCATTCGGCAGTCATACAGCTGCGAGGAACCCACTGTGCTCAATCTAGATGGGTAATTACAGTCCAATATTGAAGGAGCGCTGTCAGAGAATGAGCAGGGTGCCCGGGTGCCCGGGTGCCTCTGTTTAATCTGTAAGAACACTGGCACTTACTGTAATTACAGCCATGCCTTAGAACTTCAAGCTTAGACATACACATGCTGAGTCACCATTAACTAAAATAGGCCAACCGTGCATATCAGTGGATTATACTTTTGGACCTATGTTGTTACCAGGTAGGGACCAGAAGTAAAACTGTGTTACCTAGCACCAATGCTATCGCTTTAAGCCACAAATAAGCTTTCATTTTGACACAAGGAACAACAGAAGACTTTCATTTACATTCACATGCACAGCATTTGTTTCTGAAGCCACCTGGCCAAAACAATATCTTAAAAAAAGGGCTAATCTCATTGGGCTTTCTTAAAAGCGACAGAGGAATAAAGATATTGTTGAGCCCTCCGGTGAGACTGAAATTCAAGAGGGCTGAGAGAGATGTTGTCTGCGACAGTCTTTTCCATAACACATTGCAGTTTGCTGACAGCAGGAGGTTTTGCCACTGAGAAACAAGATTTTCTGAAGTGTGGCTGAAGTCCTTATTGGGGAAGATGATACATTGACTTGACACTGAAATGCCAAACAACTAAGTAGGTCAAACAAAAAAAAAAAAAAATGGCAAAGGCGTATCTAGTCCAAGCAAAAATATGTAACATTGACCTATCAAGTATAAATTAACTATTTAAATAATAGTAATAATAATTAATCATCATCTTCTTCTTCATCATTTAATACATTTAAGCTATTCAATCACCGTTTTAACCATTATCCTTTATGCCTTTGTTTGCTGGTACTGATGTAAATTATTTAAATATATGATGAATGAAAGTTCATAAAATTATATTATTGTAGGAAGATGAGAAAAATAAAGTTGTTGAAGCAGCTGAGTTGCACAAAATAGAAATAGCATGCAACTTTTAGTGAAAGATTCATCCTTAAATTCAATAAAAATTGCATAAGTTTGTCTTCCTGCGATGTCAGCTATGCAAGACTGTGTTGTAGATAAGGCAACTGTATCAGGAACTCTGCTTCATCTATAGTGTGCAGTGCTCGCCTCCCATAGTCCAGTTAACAGGAGACTGAAAAAAAAAAAAAAAAAAAAACTCATACCCTAGGTTTCTTGTTCGATAGCAGTTTTACAGGTATACATATAATAATAAAGTTGGTCACAACATTCCTCACTTGATGATCACAGGAGAAGTTTTGTGGTGCAGACCAGAATTAGCGGTGTTTCATTCCTGAATAAATTAGTGAATGATTCAGTGATTTAATGACCAATCCAGCAAGTGATTAGACAAGGATGAGCATTCGAACAATCTCATTGGTGGACCAACTTAAGTGATTAGTAGCTTGCATTTTATAGTCTGCACGTGTACTCTAAAAATCCTGCTTATTTTATTTCAACCCAAATTAAAAGTTTTCCCTCAATAAATGCTGCCTATTAAAATATAGTAAGATTGTTAAGTTTAAGATTAGCAGTGTTGGGAGTAACGCGTTACAAAAGTAATATATTACAGCAACAAATTACTTTTTGCTGTAAAACAGTAGTGTAAGCTATTACTAATCAAGTTTCAGTAATATTTTACTCAGTACATGTTCAATAACGCTTGCGTTACAACACACTCTTAGCCAAAATTTTAATTGTTCAAAAAACAGCAAGAAACAAGATATTAATGTATAAAAATGCTGTAAGTCAGCTCTATTTTCTGTTTGTGGTCAGTTATTTTCCATGTGTGGTGTTAAGGTTTGTAAATGAATACTAAAGGACAGCTTCTAATATATCTGTGTAGAGCGATTTGTTTAATTGATCTCGCTCTCGCTGGGGTAACCTTATGTGTAACACGTTCAAGTGAAGGCATATTTACTGTAGGGCAGGTTTTACAGAAGTGTCGCAAGGCTACTGGCCCAACAGTGGAAATTATTTCAGCCTCTGTGTTCCAGGTCCGAGGCTTATAGCTCCTCCCAAATTGCACTGGACAGTGGTCCTTCTACCAAAACAGCTCATAATGTTTCAGCTATTAAAATAGTTCAGTTTTTTTGTGAAATGGCAAAATAATAATATTTCGTTTTTTTTAATTAAGTTAATTTAGAAAAACGCTTGGAGCATTTTTGTTCATTAAATATAAGTTTTCGTTTTTTTTAAATAAAGGCATTACTTTTAAATAGCAGTAACAAGTTATATATAATATATTACAGTTTGGAAGTAACTTGCACAACACTGAAGATTAGGGATGTAGGATAAGGTCAACATAAACATATTACTGTTTAAACACGTACACAAATTAAGTGACAAATAAGAGTCGTAGGGCACATAATGGGTGAGGATATGAAACTTTCTGAAACTTGTAAACACACTGGGATACCCTAAAGTCTGTAAGATACAAGTGCTCATAGGACAAGGCCTAAAACAGTCACTTGCATAGTTCCTGTTTGAATCTGAACTGCTGAATGAATAATTCACTGACTCACTCAGAAATCAGTCATGTGCTGCCACCTGCTGGTATAATGAAGCAACCTTCTGATAACACAGACCATTGGAGATATACTGGTTGCTAGGTTTGATGTTCAGTGATACACAGAACCAGTGGGTAAAACTTTATTGTAAATAAAACTTGATTGCTATTTTCAATCAATCAGAATTAAGGACGGTAACTAACCATTTTATAACAAGTGATCAGTCATCAACACTGTTAGAACACCTCTCATCCAGTCAGACTCAAAGACCAGAACTGTACAAAATGTATTAACTTGAAAAAAGCAGAAAGTTCTAAAACAGTTACAAATTTTAAATATATAACACTTCTCCATCCTAACTCTCCAAATTTTAATAAAAGCTTTTTGTACACCAAATATTACTTTCTATTCTGTTGTGTTAATAGTTCACATAAGCATCTCTGCTTGTACCACAGCTGAAAGAACTTCATCCTGTGCTGACGATATCAAAGCACTTTGAAAGCATCTATGCCTTGCACTTAACAAGAAACCTCTAAGCCTCTAATGTAGCAACTATAGAGGCTACAGCATATACCAGGAAGAGAAAGCATATGTAAGAGGCCTCAGTTCCAGTGGCTGTGTGATGCCTCACTTAACCAGTGCACTGGTGGGATTTCCCCATGGTGCTTCATAAATGGCATGGAGGGAAGTTTATTACGGCTGGGTTTCTCCAGTTAGCCACAGGATCTTTCACGCAGAGCCCACAAACATGATAAGCATCATTTACGGTGTGTCATGTCCCCATTATTTAAGTTTATTTTCATTATTTTGCCATGGCTGATTTTTGTCCCCATTAATTTATGAAATAGCTCACAGCAGGGATTTATCTAATACAGAAAAAGCATCTCCAGTTATTGAGCAGGAGTCTTCATTTCATCTATGTGTTTTATAATGAGTGACAAAACACTGCCGGAATTAATATTTTTTTAAATGTTTTTTATCAGTAATGGAAAACAATCTCTCCACTCTCTGTGATTTTTATCTTACCTCTATCTCAGCCTTTGTATCTCATAATTTCAACTTTTCTTATTTTTTTTCTTGTGATTTCTTGTTATTGCAATTTCCCCTCGGTCTGAATATTCTAAACACAGTACATTTAATAAAAAGCATGGCTGAACTCTGGGGAAAAATAAACAATTAAACTATGATATTTGATTTGTTATTTGACCACATTGTGATTAGTTGCCGAAGGTCACTGGATGTGATGATCACACAGTGTTTCACAGATTTACATTACCTGTGTTTTGCATAATTATTTGTCTAATACATGGTCAGTACATTGCTTGAGAGATGGCTTTTTTAAATCTAAATTCAGAAGCAAGTATCGCATATTTATTTATATGACACTTACATGACCAGGGTTGCACTTTATTTTGATAGTCCACTTTAAACATTTTACTAACCATAAGTAACTACAACTATATATATATATATAAATAAATACCCTAACCCTGGATGACAGTAAGGTGTCGCTAGTCTGTTCTCTCTTATCTGGAAAAGCACTGGATTGGGTAACAGCCTTATGGAGGGGATGTCAAATGGCCTTTCCGTCTTATCAAAGTTTTCTCCATCAGTTCCGTGAAGTTTTTGATCATTCAGCAGATGGAAAGAACGCCAAAGACGAATTACTCGCTCTAAAACAAGGAACCCAATCAGCTGCGGAACTCTCCATGACTTTCCACACCCTAGCGGCACAAACTGGATGGGACAGTGATCCTCTCAAGTCTATCTACCACCGTGCACTTCGAGAGGATCTCCAAGCAGAGCTCGGCAACCGTGATGAGGACAAGACACTCGAACAGTTCATCGATCTAGCTATTCGCACCAACCATTTCATCCGGTTCCGCCATCCTCGCCGTCTACCAGCACTTCCCTCAATCTGACCAAGTCAACCTCCAGCAGAACCTATGCAGATCGGAGCTACTCATCTCACATCTGAGGAGCGAGACAGGAGACGGGCTAACAATCTCTGCATGTACTGTGGCAATCCTGGACACATTCGGGCCGATTGCCCAATTCGACCACCTCGCGCCTTGACCTACTGGGTGAGTGCAGTTTCATTGTCATCCGCCCATGAAGATTGATGTGTGTGTGGTTAACCAGAGCCAATAAATCAAAACTAGAGCGTTCATTGATTCAGGAGCAGCAGGAAATATCATTGATGTGGAGTTTGCTTCTAAACATTCTCTTCCTCTCCTTGCATGTTCTCCCACTGTGGCCGTGGCAGCCCTCGATGACCGACCCCTAGGTCAGGAATAATCACCGTCCAGACTCCTAAACTCACACTAATCACCAGCTCTCTTCACTCCGAACGGATCAATTTCTACGCCATTTCCTCACCCTGGCTGGAACAGCACGACCCATCAGCATGACCCTTGGTCAACTCATCAAATTATTCAATGGTCTGCTTTCTGTCACACGCACTGTCTTCACCAGATGAAAAGGCCCATCCACAGTATACTCACCACATTTGTTGTTTCACCAGACATCCAAGATCTACCAGCCCAGTATCACGATCTCCAGAAGGCCTTCAGCAAAGAGGAAGCTTCTCAGTTACCTCCACACAGATCCACTGACTGTGTGATTGAGCTTCTGCCTGGAACAGTTCCACCTAAAGGTCGTATCTTCCCCTTGTCACAACCCGAGACTGAGAGCATGGAGAACTACATCAAGGAAGGGTTATCAAGGGCTTCATACGATCTTCCACTTTCCCAGCCTCGGCAGGCTTCTTCTTCGTGAAGAAAAAGGACGGAGGACTCAGATATCCCTTTCCTCTAGTTCCATCTGCTCTGGAGCAACTCCGATCCGCCCGTTACTTCTCCAAACTAGATCTCCGCAGTGCGTAGAACCTAATTCGGATACAAGTGGAAGACAGCCTTTTCTACCACCAGTGGGCACTACGAGTACCTCGTTATACCCTTCGGGTTATCCAATAACCCGAACTTCTGTGTTTCAGGCCTTGGTAAATGACATCTTCAGAGATATGCTTAACCGTTTCGTCGTTGTTTATATCGACGACATCTTGATCTACTCCAAAGACTTTGAGTCACATGTTCAACATGTCCGAACAGTCCTGACCAAGCTTATCGAACACAGACTCTATGCCAAGGTCTCCAAATGCGAGTTCCACCAGACCAAGACGTCATTTCTGGGATATATCATCAGCGCTGAAGGGGTCGCTATGGATGAAAAGAAAGTCTCCTCAGTCATTAACTGGCCTAAACCACAGAACCTGAAGGACCTACAGCATTTTTTGGGATTCGCTAATTTCTATCGGAGGTTTATAAGGAATTTCAGCAAAGTCGCAGCCCCCCTTACGTCCATGACTCGAAAGGGTACCAAGCGCCTACCCTGGAACCTCGAAAGTGAAAATGCCTTCATGGAACTCAAGGAATGATTCACTACAGCCCCCATTCTTCGACATCCTGACCCGGAGAAACAGTTTGTGGTTGAGGTGGACACATCCAACACCGGCTTAGGGGCCATACCCTCTCAACGCCAAGGCAATCCACCCAAACTCTTCCCCTGTGCCTTCTACTCCCGCAAGCTAACACAGGCAGAACGCAAATATGATGTGGGCGATCGTGAATTACTGGCACTCAAGGCAGCTCTTGAGGAGTCGAGGCACTGGCTGGAGGGAGCTAAGGAGTCATTTCTGGTACTTACAGACCACCGAAACTTGGAATACCTACGCTTATCCAAGAGACTCAACTACCCTCATGCCCGTTGGTCGCTGTTCTTCTCCCGGTTTAACTTTCAAATAACTTACCGTCCTGGATCTAAGAACATCAAAGCCGATGCCCTATCACGCCAATTCGATAACACCTCACAGGCCAACCAACCCGAAACCATCCTTCCCTCCATGATCATTGTAGCACCGGTTCAATGGGACACTGAAAGAGAAATCACTGATGCTCAAGCCACTGACCCGTCTCCTCCTGAATGTCCTCCGGACTAAGTTTATGTTCCTGTACCCCTGCGGGATCGTCTGCTCCATCTTATCCACGACAGTCCCAACGCTGGTCACCCAGGTATCCTTGCCACATTAGATCTCTCTACCAACTGCTTCTGGTGGCCCAACCTGTCTTCAGATGTCACCAAATTCGCCAAAGCCTGCCCGCTATGTCAAGTCTCCAAGTCATCACGTCAGTGTCCAGCAGGCCTATTACAACCTTTACCCATTCCTCATCGTCCCTTGTCTTACATTGCCTTGGATTTTGTAACAGATCTGCCTTCCTCTAACAATTATACCACCATATTCACTGTCATAGACCGATTCTCCAAGGCCTGTCGACTGGTTCCTCTCAAAAAATTATCTACCGCCTGGGAAACAGCTCAAGTCATGCTAGAGCAGGTGTCCAGGGGTCCACAGTTGGACAGGCAGAACGGATGAACCAGGAACTTTTTCGTTTCCTCCACACTTATTGCCACAACAACCAGGGCAATTGGAGTCAATTCATCATCTGGGCAGAGTATGCTCAATACTCCCTGAGGAAACCGTCCACCAACATAACTCTGTTCCAGTGTATCCTTGGATTCCAACCGCCACTTTTCCCCTGGTCCGGGGAACCGTCAGACTTACCTTCAGTAGATCACTGGCTCCAGCGCAGTGAACAAACTTGGGACGCTGCCCACACTCAACTCCAGAGGGCCATCCAACGAGTCACCGCACAGGCCAATCGTCATCCCCATCCAGGTCCACCTTACAAACCTGGGCAATGGGTCTGGCTGTCTACCCGGGACCGCAGGCTCCATCTTCCCTGCGGAAAGTTCCCAGGTACGTGGGTCCATTCAAAATCTTAAGACAAATCAATCCTGTATCATACCGTCTAGACTTACCTGCCACGTATCGAATCTCACCCACCTTTCATATTTCCTTGCTTAAGCCCGCTGCTGAACCTGCTGGAGAGAGGGACCAGGACGAGGTCGCGACACCCGATGTCCCTCCCCTTGCTGAAGACCAAGAGGACATCTACCAGGTCCGCGAGATCCTGGATTACCGGCACCGAGGCAGGATACTGCAATACCTGGTTGACTGGGAGGGGTATAGACCAGAAGAATGGTCATCGGTCGATTAACCCTGGTTGTAATTCTGAGCGTTTTTCTGTATTGATTCTCTGGTGTGACTTTTGGACTGTTTATCTGGACTTTTGATTTTCTCTGCCTGCCTTGACCCTTTTGCCTGTTTATCGGATTATTGATCATTGCTGCCTGCCCTGAACTGTTCTGCCTGTTATCTTACTACGATCTGCTGTCTGTCTTGGATATAACTGATTGCCTGTGCATGAACCGACTTCCACCTGTTTGACTACTCTTTAAAAAAGCTTGCAAATGGATCTGAATGACTCCCGTGATTCATCACATCGGGTAGGTTTAGGGTTGGATTTGATGTAGGGCATATTTCCAACATGATAGAGCACTATCTTTTAGCATCAGTTCATGGATATTTAACATCATAAAAACACAGCAATATGTACCTATATCAACATAATAAAAACGTGGCAGGGTTTTACATATTAAACCTGTGTCAGTGGACATTTCTCTTTGAAACTGTGGCAAAGCATAGCGGTAGTGATAGCGGCGTTCCACAAAAAGTGCACAGAGGTATGTATTTTTGCAAAATAAAGTGTTTTCTTAAAAGAATAATTAAGGAGGATCAATAAATTATGAATATTTACTGCCATTGTGTGAATAATAGGTATCAATGGGATTTCAACCAGCACATTATATAATTCAATCCACTTACCTGCACCCTTTACAAAATAAACATCACATATTGTAGCTGATCACACATTTCTTTACATTAAATATTGTAGGCACAGTCAGCTAATGATTTGCTATTTATAGAACTATAACAAGCAATTTCCCATTGCTGATCCACTGTCATATTATTTCCCATCTGAACCCCAGTGCCAGAAAGCTGTAATATATTTTTAAAGTGCCTTTCCAAGACTACCAGACTAATCTTTCAAAAGCATGAAAATCAATGCCCTCCTCGGCCCCCCTCTGCAGGAATTATGCACAGTCTCACACTTTGCTTGGCAAGTGCAGTGAACTGATCTAATACTCCTTGACCTGCTAATGTTAGAGCAGCAAAAGTTCAAGGCTTTGCCAGCTGGCATTAAATATGTGTTCAGGAGAAATGGAGGCCCAAAGTCATGCGTTAACCTATCAGAAAGGTGAGAAAAAGGTGAGTTATGTTCATATGTTTTTACTTTTTTGGACAGAACACATTTGACTACAAGAACAACTAGCTGCACTTATCCTGAAATAAAAGATTTTCAAAGAGCTCAACAGAAAGCGCATTCATTACATTAATGTGCTAATATTTGCATCGCGTGCAATCAGCTAATTGTCTAATACTATACAGACTGCAAGTGTATATGCATAATGGCCATCTTTGTAAGAAACCTTTTAGTATAGTGTAGAACATATAATGCAATTGCAGCTACAACCTACATGAGCGAGTATTTTTTTTATTTATCCAAATTCATCTAAACTCTCAGGTGGCAGCTGGAACTCAAAAACATGCTCACAGCAAGCACAGGTC
This sequence comes from Enteromius anoplus, assembly GCA_032359395.1. Classification (NCBI taxonomy): domain Eukaryota; kingdom Metazoa; phylum Chordata; class Actinopteri; order Cypriniformes; family Cyprinidae; genus Enteromius; species Enteromius anoplus. The sequence goes on along the minus strand of JAUMHG010000059.1, from coordinate 329,812 downwards.
CCCAGATAAAGCAGAGGAGGCACCATTATGAAATGAACTGGAATGCAATGCTTAGAATTCTCTTCTTCATTATGTATTTCATCAGTAAGTAATAGGTATGTTTTATAAACCTCTACTTTCAATGCACTGTTTTGGGGTTCCTCCATTGTTTGCAGTGGGGTGAGAGGCAACACAAATTCCCAGATTACAGGGCATACAATTTTGCAGGTCTGACAGAAATCATTCATGTAAAACCACCACCAACACCCAGCTATGAAAACTATTCATGCCGCTTATCAAAAACAGCAATACTGTATTTATGCATAAACCACTCAGTGGTAATTTTAACTCTATTTAAAGAGGCATGAGGGTCACTTCATGAGGGCAGGTGTGTTGAGATCACATGACCTTCTGAATACTCATCTTTTCCTGAAATCCCATCTGTTACTAGACTAACTGCTAATAATGCATTTCTACCGTATGCTCCCAACTGGTTACCAGATGTATTTTTTTTATTAAAGCTGAACCACTACTAACTAACTACTAGATGAATCACAACATTACAAACTTAAAAAAAATATATATACTGGACAAAAAGACAAAGGTGGCCGGATATTTTTTCTGTACCTAATAGCTTTAAAAAGCTATAATCCCATAAAGCATTGCAAATTTCAAAAATTAAAAACAATGAAAAATACTGTCACAACGGAGACTGAGACGTGCGGATCCAAATGCAAACCTCTTTATTTAAAACACACAGGGTAGTCACAGGCAGGGTCGATGAACAGCGAACGGAGACATCAAAGGCAAAGACAATAGAATAATCCAATAAACTTAGCGATAGTCGGGCAAATGGTGAACAGTGTCCAAGGGTTGGCTAGGTCAACAACGGAAATCCAAGAGCAAAGTGAACACTGGGAAACACGGAGGGCTTAGGGGAAGACGCAGGGTACATCCACGCAATGAACAGCCGAGTTCGTACCTGTATCTGGGTGAGTGGTCCCGGCAGCCAGGTCAGGTCTGGGTGAGAGTACGATGGCTCCTGGGCCTGGTTCAGGGCAGGATAGAAGTCCAACGACCTCCATGGTTGATTCAGAGCAGGGCGAGAGTTCAAAGGCCTAAATGACAAGTTCAGGGCAAGGCAAAAGTTTAAAGGCCTCTGTGGCCGGTTCAGGACCAGGCAGTGACTCCAGGGAAAAGTCTTGGGGAATCACAGGCAAACTGGAGGTCAGTGCAACCTCTGGTAGAGCCTCCAAACTTACTGTAGGAACAACTGAAACCCCAGAGGGAGGTGCAGCCACCAGCAAAGCCTCCAGGGAATCTACGGCAGGAGCCGACCTCCCTGGAGGCCATGCAGTCATTGGCGGAACCTCTGGGGATTCAGTGTCACTGGCAGGTTCGGGCCATGGCAAATCAGGCATACAAACAGTCTCTGGTGGTTCGAGCTACGGCAAATTACTGTCATCGACAAGCTCAGGTTCACAGGAGGGTTCAGGGAAGCAGTGTGTAGCCCACACACTCAAAATAGCTGCCACCATGACGGGAAGTGCAGTGGATACAGGAACAGACTCTAAGGTGGCCATTTTGTGTGAAGACGTGAATGTGGTGGCCATTTTGTGCAAAGAATTAGATTTTGCAGCCGATTTGTGCAGTACCTGAAGATCGTGGCCATCTTGTGCAGAGATTCGATAACGGAGTCCATCTTGGGCGAGGACTCAGGAGCGGCAGCCATCTTGGGTGCGGACTCGTGATCGACAGCCATCTTGAACGCTGGCTCCGGTAGCGGCATGGCGGCCATTTTGAGCGCTAACTCTGGCTGAGTCCTCCGTCTGATGAGGATGAGCCGAGGTCTCTGCCTAAAGCTGCTGGATCCTTCTTGGCAGTTCATTCTGTCACGACGGAGACTGAGATGTGTGGATCCAAATGCAAACCTCTTTTTTTAACACACACAGGGTAGTCACAGGCAGGGTCGATGAACAGCGAACAAAGACATCAAAGGCAAAGCCAATAGAATAATCCAATAAATGTAGCGATAGTCGGACAAACGGCAAACAGTGTCCAGAGGGCAAGGTTAGAGTGAGAGTCCGAGAGCAGGCTAGGTCAACAACGGAAATCCAAGAACAAAGGAAACACAGGGAAACACGGAGGGCTTACAAAAGGGAAGACGCAGGGTACATCCACGCAATGAACAGCGAATGTAAACACACAGACACGTCCTTTATATACAACACATAACAAGGTAACGAGGGGGATGAACTAATCTGTAGGCATGACAACACACAAGCGAGGTGGAGACATACAGGGTTGGCATGAAGACAGCGGGAGACACTTCATAATACAAGTCCTTAACACAGAACGGAGGGATAGAAAAACACAGAACAAAGTCCGGGCTGGAATGCCCTCTAGCGACTTCCGAGGACAACTCCAGTGCCACTCATGACAAATACAAGACTTAGCAATAACTCAGGTTTAAATATGCAAACTTTAAGAAACATCTTAAAAATATATAATTATAAGTGTTTGGGCCTCATATTGGACAGATTTCAAAATTTCACAGCATGCATATAACTAGCATATTGGCTAGTTTAGTGGCATGATTAGTGCTTATTGTATTGCCTTATTCTGCATGACAATATTTTAGATCCACCACTAAATTTTTATACCTCACTAATTGACCTTTCGCAAAACCCCGCCCCAAAACGGCCATTGTCCAATCACACATCGTAGCAAAGGTTACTAAGAAAGCAAGGTTCGTCAAGCTGCGGGCCTCTGGCAAGCCAAATGGTGAAGCGATGTGCCTATGGCACATGTAAGTCCGACAGTAGGATTAAGCAGTGTGGAAGGCCCCACTCCCAACTAAATGTCAAGAAAATAAACAAGCATACTTACGTCTGCTCAAAGGTAAGGCAAGTCTAGTCTAACGCCATAGCGACAGCTAGCTAGTAAGACTATGAGCAAGACGTTCATATTTACAAAACTGGATATTAAAGTTATTTTTACTGTCAGCACATATTGTATATCACTAGTATAGCATTGCCAGAACGTTAGACTAGTTGCTAGACGTATTAGTATTAGCTCACGTTAATGAACTTAATTTTAGCCAGCTTGCTAGCAACTTCAATACAGACACTATCTGCCTCCTCTGTGTGTTTCATGTGAGGATTAGTACACCTCATTCCAAGCTGTGCAATCCTTATAGGCTGTTTCACAGTCGAGCCGCGCGCTCAGCTGACTCTCTCACGCTCTCATCTCCCGACGAGATTATGTATATAGCCCTCCATTGCATATTGCAACCCCTTTTGCCTCGACCTGGAGGATATTTAGTGTATGTTACTCCAAAAGGAGTCACTGACACCGACAGGTACACCTCTCCCAGCCATGTTTTCTACTACTGTCTATGGTTGACAGTCCGTCGTTGTCGGTAAGCTTGACGGGCTAACAACCGTAACTAAGGGTGGCGTGGCTTTTGCGAAAGGTCAATTATTAACAAGCAGCAGATTATAAGATTTATTATGGCAAAATTAATAGTTATTAGTAAGATAACAGTGAGAACTGGGCCACAAACTAAAGTGTAAACCGTAATTTATTTTTTATTATTATTTTAAACCATTAAACTGTACTTCTGTCACGGTGCGTGTGTGATGAAGCATGAAGGCTGAGTCAAAGATATAATCCAACAGCGATAGTTTAATTAATCCAAGAAGAACAGACAGGCAGGGTAGTACACACGACGACACAGCATTACAACATCAATGACCGGACAAAGGGAGTAAACTGAACGTGGCTTAAATAAGACAGACAATCACACTAATAGACGAGACACACCTGAACGTAATCATCAACAGACAGAAACTGGGTCACAGAGAGCACATGGGGAAAACCAACAACAAACAACAGTGCAGGGGCGTGACATTACCTCCCCCTCCCGGAAGCCACGTCCTCGCGGCGTAAACAGAATGGAAGGCAAAAGTTCCAAGTCAGGAGGAGGTTCGGGAGGAGGACGGGCAGCCAGGAGGAGGACAGTGACCAGGATCCAGGTTGGAGCAGACGGAGGGAGGACCCAGGGAGGAAACAAGAGGGAAACGGAGCAGGAGAAGTCCGGGAGGACCCAGAACTCAGCCCTGGCATAGACCCGTGAAGAGCCCGACGCGGAGACGAAGAGCCGAAGGTCGAGGACGCCAACGAGGATCCAGAGGCCCGAGGCGGAACAGATGGCGCCGGCAACCGATGCGGAGACGTGAATCCGGAAGGCGGCGGCGAAGCCAGAGCGACAGCGGACTGAGGCGTAGTCGGAGGGAGCGAGGAGCCTGACTGAGCCGGCAGGACGGAGGGACGAGGCGCAGCCGGAGGAGTGGAGCCCCGAGGTGATGGATGGTCGACGACAGACCAAGGCGGAGCCGGAGGGACGATGGAGCCTGGTGGAGCTGATGGACTGACGGGACA
>JAUMHG010000059.1:295959-316747 GCA_032359395.1 Enteromius anoplus | reverse complement strand
ATGTTTTAGTCCAGACTGCTGTTACATAAGTGCCGCCTACTGTAAGAGAGTAAATTTATATTTATATCATCTGCTGCTTTTGTTCAGATCAATGTGAATATCAAAAAAATTAACTTGTAAATGAAAAAGAGGCTACTATGCATTTTAAAAATCCAAGATTATAAAGAAGATTAATTTACATATTTTGAAGTGCCCACAATTAAACTGTATACCACACCAACACTGTCACTGCATTGGAAAAGTGCTTGTGAATGCCAAATTAAATGAAATCGACCATTTCAACTACACCTTTTAGAAAATCATTACCATTTTCCACCATCACTTACCATTGTTTTGCTCAATTACTTTCCTATTTCTCCTCTTTTTTGCAGCAGATTGATATAGCTGACTCTTTTATTTCAAATATTAATGCACATGACTGACACAAGCAAACCACATATTTCGGTCTGAATGCCCCTGCTGGCTACAGAGGCTTATGCAACTCATTATGCCACTTATTATTAATGTGGCCTGATTTAATAAAACAACATGTTGTGGGAACAAATCCTTATTTTGTGGCCACAGTTAAATTACACCGGGGGAACAAAGGCTTAATTTCCGGCCACAGTAAACATATTTTTGTACAACCAAGCAAGGACCAAAGTCATGGTGTAAGCTGAAACTTTCAGTAGAAGTACTTTTACAGTAGCTCACATGTGCAGATAAACTATCTCCACACCATAAAACCACCAGTAAGATAACTCTAAACGCCATTCATCCTGCCATTCAAAAGTCTCACTGAGAATATTTCTGCTGCTTTGAACTACAAGATCCTCGCTGAAACTATAAACCCGGAATTGACCCCTAAATAGTAAAGACTTGCTATGCACAAATACTTCCACGACTGACTGACAATACCTCTTCAAGCTGAAGGAATTGCTCAAATGCTTGCATTTAATGGCAGATATTCCACTGAATCTTTTTCATTTGATTCTTTTTATTGAGTGTCAGTTGTCAATAACATAAAAGAGCAGAAAAAAAATCCATGAGTGTACGTCAAGTGTGATTATAGGCTCAGATAGAGGGGTTTGATGAGCGCTATTAAATAACAGTTGCTCAATGTCTCTCAAGCTTAAGCAAAGCCAGTTGGAATGTGTGTGTCCATTTGCTTTGAGGAGAACAGGATATATTGAAACTACATTATGGTACAAGCCTTTCCCCCCTCGCTTTCAAAAGACCTTGCTAAGAGTTCCCACAATACTCTGAGGACGACCTTAAGGAGAATTTCATGTTCCTGGCTTGGCACTCTTCAGCTCAAGTCAATAGCTCTCCTTGCTGTTTCCAACCAGCCTAATTAAAATGTAATCTTCTCTGCAGTGGGCTGTTACAAGGAAAAGGCAAGGGACAGAGATGCGGTTTCTATAAATAACAACTGAAATTAGCGTTATTGTGGAGATTGCTCCTTTAGAGGACAATAAAGAAGACCTGGCTGAGTGTAAGGCATGGGGGCCGGGGTGTTAGAACAAGGCTGATGTAGTTGTGAAATCACAATTGCTGCTATAGGAGTGAAACGGTGGATGTCAAGGTACTGCTGCTTCACTTTCTCAGGCAGAGCACGACTTTTAGAATATTTATAGAGGACTGAGCAAAGAAATGTAGGTGTCCAAGACAGGCAGTTTTATGTAATGTACAGAGGGAATGAGTTGCTGGTGTTATGCTTCAGCCGAAGTAGCCTAGTTTTAATCCCTAAAAAAAAAAAAAAAAAAAAAAGACAACCTTTTTGCTGTCCTAACTTTCAACTAGTTTCCAATGTACAATTATGCTTTTAAACCCAAAGCAATCAGTAATAATTGTAAATAATAAACCAAAACAGATTTCTTAAACCTCTTTGCATGGCAACATAAAATTAGGAATTAAGTATTAATTACTCAAAATGATAAAATACGAAGTTGAGTTGATCTGGAAAATCCATAAACCTCTGAATAAAACAAGAGATCTGATGAATAATAAAGCTGAATCTGGTAAACTTGATGAGTTTTTAAAAATATATATAATTTCAAGTAAACCTTACTCTTAATACAGAACTTTTCAAAAGCAATTTCTTTGCATGCTAAAGCAAGTTCAAGCAGTACGATTTTATAGTGTGGTTAAATTTATTATCCTCTTATAGCGCTTTTATGGTGACTTCTCACTTTGACAACATGAGACTGGCTCGTCTAAAAGAGCTTCCAGCAGGGACGGAGTGCTGAGTCATGCCACAGGGACAGCGGCCTGTTTTATTACTGACTTCACCCTTGCTTTACAGATTACAGATGGATATCACATAATTCAAATGTTGAATTCATTAGCCTATTCCTGGATGAGACTCCCGGCCAGGATGAAATTTTGTCCCAGATGGTCATTAAATGAATATTTGTAAATATTTGTGGCTTGAAACAGCTGCAGCTCTGTTTTGCTATTTGGGGGAAGATATTAAAGTTAATAACAACTATTAAAAAAACACTTTTGTTATAAAGCTGGATTAAAATAACAGAAATATAAGCATTTACATGAACTGAGATTTTTAAGAAATAGGTGGGCCTAGTCCTAGTCACAAAATAAATTTCACTTTAGACTAATAATTCACAGAAATAAAATAAAATCTTTAGTTTTTTTAAAAGTAGACCCTTTATAGTTGCAAAATGATTCTGCTGTAATGAGAAACAAATTCAAGTGATCACGATCCAAAGTACAATCGATTGCATTCACCCAAACGCTGCACATATGTAGAATGATTTACATGCAGTGAAGTTCAAATCATAATCAATAATAGTTTAGTATTGAATATGAATAATGAAAACATTTCTGAGTGGATTTTGTGCCAAATTTGAATTAATGAATGCATTTGTTTTGGGTTAATGTTTAACTACTTTTTCATTTTTTTTTTTTTTTATACTGTTAAATTTAAAGGATGTGCTTTGTAGTGAAAAGAACTAAATTGCTTTTAGTAGGCAAATGTTTTATTGTATTTTATTTGTATGTGGGAAAAGTAGCCTAATTGCTTTTGTCACTTCTGTTTTTATTTTTTTTTTTTCTTAACCCACCGGTAAACAGTTTATCTTGTTTTAAGCATAAATCTAAAAGTTATTAACAAATGAAAAATAAATTGCTTCTCAAAAAATTGCTACTTGTTGCAGGGATCTTTGTAAGAGAAGAGAAAAATACGATTAAGAAAATGCTTTTTGTAGCAGTGCTGCTTCATAAAATCTTGATTATATTATTAGCAGCTAACTCTCTCTAGCTGAGCTCCAGTGATGTATCTGCCCTGAGTTATCATCACGGGTGCATTGTGTTGATGAGAGTGATTGTGGTATATTGGTTTGCGTCATTACTTTAATATCATTTCATTACGCTCTGTGATAGGATTTTAAATCAGCAGAATCCAGCATATTCTGTTCTTTTCTAATATGGTGTCTGTAAGTGATAGTTTGCAGTGTCTTCCAGTGCAAATGAATTAAAAGCAATGCAAATATTCACAGGCAGGTGTACCTGTTTTGTGGTAATGACTGACAAATTATGTATTCAGGGTCAGGGTTTTTACAAGATGTTCTTTTTAAACTGTAACCCTCTATTTAATGGTGCTTTAATTGCTTGTTTCTATAAAACATATCAAGGTCACAAATCCCACAACTCATCAGCAACCAAACTATGCTCAATTTAGAAACTGCCATACTCTCTCTCTACAGTATATATAAATGTATATGTACATTACATCTTGAGGCATTTTCTCAGAACGGAGAACTTGAGATACACGATATATCTGAAGAGATGTGCTTAAAAACATTATTTTAGAAAAGTAATTTTCTCTTACATGCATAAAATGGATCATAACAAAAAATAGTGTAATAGTTCATTATGACACACTTTGATTTGCCAACTGGAAAATGCAATTTTAGGCTCCTTAAACTGAGCTTTTCCCAGAAATCACCAGCTCTCTGAAATCCTCTAGATGAACATATTTTTATTTTTCAAAACCATGTATTTTCAAATGTGCATCCACACTGTAGGTGACAGTTCAAGATGTGCCAAGAAGTTATAATGTCTCTAAGAAACAATTTTTAAAAAGACATTAAAGAAAAAATGCATGTCATACTATTTTATTCCTTTTATTCTATATAAGTATGCATTTCAAACGGTTTTATAAACGCATAGTTAATTTTTATTTGAAATGTTATTAAATTACAGTATATTTCCCAAGTCTTTCCCAACTTTAACACATCTTGCAAGATGCATTGCTTTTCTAAAACTTTAAGTTGATAGATCCTGACATATAATTATTAGGCCCCCTTTTGCTTCTATTGCACAGCTCTAAATCCAAAACAGAAACTATCATAAACCAGGCAATGTAAAAGTTTATTATTGTGTATAGGCATTGCACTTGCAAATTCTTCTATGTACTGTAAATAGCAAATCCGCCGCTGACTCTTAAAGAGAATGCAAGCTAGGCTCATTGGAAATACATGCCTCTTCATACATTTCTGCAAAACTGAAAAAAAAAAACTTACCTATACATTAAAATCACTGCAGTTTCCAGTTGAAATGAACACTAGAGGCAGTAAAACAACTCCCACAACTTTTATTCACACAGAAGTATGATTTGCAGGTACATTTTTGATTAATAAAGGCAAATTTTCATGCAATAAGTTGCAGAATATGTTAAGACTTCAAAGCACTTTTAACATCCTGCACAATTTGAAAACTGAGAATTTGAACGTTGTCGTCTCATATACAGCTTCATATGTGTGAGTTTTCCAGTTCAGTAAGTTTACTTGGTAGCTCATGTGATACGCCATTGCACTTGGACATTGAAAAGATCTGGTTTGAATCCGGTGTAAAATGGCTTTACCAAACAGCTCAAATCAGTATAAGGAAGTTAAAATAGCATGCCAGCATCAGCAAAAAATGTTTTAATAACTTTTGCATTTGTTAATACTATCAGGTAGGTTTAGGTTTGGGTTTGGTGTAGGGGATGTTTCCAACTTGATAGATATATTTGAATTCTGAACGGCCACAAAAACACACAGTATTTCAAGCAGCATTAAAAAAACACTGCAATACGGACCTGTATCAACATATTACAAACGTGCCGCGGTTATGTATTAAACATGTGTTTTAGGGCCACTCTCTGGACATTTCACTTTGAAAATGCAGCGAAACGTGCAGTAAGGTACATAATTATCAGGCTGCAGAAATGTAGAGGCACATATTTCCAGTGAGCATGGGTTGCAAGACCCAAAACATGCAGTGAACTGTCTAAATGTGCAGCATTTTAAGGCACTCACAAGGCTGATCCAAAAAACAGACTCTCCTTTGAGAAAGCTTATTGCCAAATGTGGTATATGTGTATTTTATCATATTATAACATTATGGTAATGAACGTTTCACATCTAGTTTAGCAAGATTTTGAAATAATTTAGAAGCCTCTTCAATGAAGATCACTATTTCTGACAGACAGAGTTGCTATAACCCAGTCTCAGAGGAAAACAACTATTTTAGAAAGTGTGTATGAAAACGTGCAGTTTTTAGAAGAAGAAAAACCTTATCTCTCAGTATATCCTTTGGGAAAATGCATGTTACAGAGAGCATACATAAAGAGATTTTCACAAACTGCATGTTTGGGAACCAAACGCTTTTCATTAGATACAGCAGGGATGCTTGCAAAAATGGATTACTGTTGGACTCGAGGACATCACACTACACTCCCTTACTTTTATGAAGTCCAAATAACATACTCGAGGCTGAGAGGCAGTGTGACGTCTTCCCACTCACAGCATACCCACTCACCCACCAAGCTAACCTTAAAACCACACCACATAATTTAATGAAACAAAGTCTTCTTTATTTTGTTAAGGTCCTTATGGTGACTGTCACACTTCAGCTATTTCAGGCTTGGCGATCTCTCAAGGTACGGAAGATTAATGCAGAGCGCTGCAGTGCAACAAAAACGTTCACTCTTAGCTAAACACTAAGTCTTTTTCAAACTTTATTTTAGGGCAGGTCTCGGCTGAATTGTATTATAAACATCTACAGGCCAGGCTGGCACAAGATGATGAAACCACAAGCTATCAAGCAACCTGTGTTGATGGGAAAATGAAATATTTGAGTTTATAATTACAGCCGTGATTAGGGGACACTGTCCTGCCGTTAAGACTCTGAAACTCAGAGACACTAACCAGATTAAAATGCAGTGCTCTTTTTTTGAGATGGAGGTCATTGGCGTATGGAAGATTAACCACAAAAGTGATTTTCTAAACTGAACACGTGAGAGAGTTTAAGATCGGGTTGCATCTTGGAAATACCTACTGGAATCGTTTGGGAAACTGGGGCACTTGCCATAGTCAAGTACAGTACTGTCACACCCAGCTGGAGCTGCCAGCTAAAGACTGTGTTTGGCACTCCAGCTTTTTATGTACTCTGTGTGTTTTGTGTCTGTTTTCATTCCTGGACTCCATTCCCCAGAATGCACCTCTGCTCACAGCTGTTGCTAGTTTGGTTCAATCATTCAATCAGTTCCATCTGTATACATACCAGTCTGTTTGTCTGTCTATCACGGATCATTGTCGATGTATGTCCAATGTTTTACCGTCAACCTGAGCCTTGTTTATTCATGTTCCAGTGTTCTTTGTTTCCGTATTTTGGATTACCTGTTGCCGAAGTTTTGCCTGTCTCCTGGATATTCTCGTTGTCTCTTCCCCTGGACTGATTCACAGTATTGACAATTGCTTTGTATACGTTTCTGCCTCTGGATATGCCTTCATTGAAACTGCTTGCCGGCGATCTACTTTCTCCATGTTATGACTCTGAGCTTGATTAAACCTTTTGCATATGAACTTGAACGCTTCCTCACCTCATTCTCGTGACTAGTACAAACAGTGCTCCTAAATTTAGGTGGTCAGAAAAAACCCACTTTACATTTTCTTAAAGAAGTATGAGTAATGCTGTTCCCTATACAGCTCAATGCTAAGCTGCTGTCGGCTGAAAGAAAAAAAAAACTAACAACATAAAAACAGCCCAGCCTTTACTTTCAACCACATAAATATTCCTTCAAAGTAAGTTCGATAAGTAAAAATCACAGGCCTGATTTGAGAAACCCTCCAGCTCCACCTGTCTAGATATGCATATTTATGTATGTTTGCTGCAGCAACAGCAAACAGTATGTTACATGCTCACAACAGTGTGCCTGTGTATCTATTGGCAGTAGCAGCAGATTAACATACAGTGGGTACGATAAAAAGTATTCAGTCCCCCTTAAATTTTTCACTCATTGTTATAGTGCAGCAATTTGTTAAAATCATTTTAGTTCATTTTTCCCCCCTCATTAATGTACACACAGCACCCCATATTGACAAGAAAAAAACAAAATTGCTGAAATTTGTTGCAGATTGTTGCAGGGTCATTGTCTTGTAGGAATGTAAACCTTCGGCCCAGTCTGAGGTCCTGAGCACTCTGGAGAAGGTTTTCGTCCAGGATATCCCTGTACTATTAATCTTTCCCTCGATTGCAACCATTCGTCCTGTCCCTGCAGCTGAACAACACCCCACAGCATGATGCTACCACCACCATGCTTCAATGTTGGGACTGTATTGGACAGGTGATGAGCAGTGCCTTAGAATTAAGGCCGAAAAGTTCTATCTTGGTCTCATCAGACCAGAGAATCTTATTTTTCACCATGTTGGAGTCCTTCAGGTGTTTCTTAGCAAACTCCATGTGGGCTTTCATGTGTCTTGCACTGAGGAGAGGCTTCCATCGGGCCACTCTGCCATGAAGCCCCGACTGGTGGAGGGCTGCAGTGATGCTTGACTTTCTACAACTTTCTCCCATCTCCTGACTGCAGCTCTGGAGCTCAGCCACAGTGATCTTTGAGTTCTTATTTACTTTTCTCAACAAGGCTCTTCTTCCCCGGGTTCTGGTCGTCCTAAACGTCTTCCATTTAAGGATTATGGAGGCCACTGTGCTCTTAGCAACCTTAAGGGCAGCAGAAATGTTTTTGTAACCTTGGCCAGATCTGTGTCTTGACACAATTCTGTCTCTGAGCTCTTCAGGCAGTTCCCTTGACACCATAATTCCCATTTGCTCTGACATGCATTGTGAGCTGTAAGGGGTGCTGTGTTTACATTAATGAGGGAAACAAATGAAATTAAATGATTTTAGCAAATGGCTGCAATATATGAAAGAGTGAAAAATGTAAGGGGATCTGAATACTTTCCATCCCCACTGTAGCTATATCAATCAACACATTAAACTTGTCATGATAACAATGTGGGAAAAGTAAGAGTATGCAGTGAAATACTTACTGTACATAGGAGAAATATCTTTAAACTATTTTTGTTGTTGCTGAAAATATTACTGGTGTAAGCCTTGCAAAGTAGCCTCCCTTATTAATTCAAAATGTCCCTTTAGAACTAGTAATGAAGGAATGTTTCATAGAAACGTTGAATACTCATTGTATTAAAATCTCACTGTATTATGTAAAGCATTATGAGAGAGATATGAACTCAAGTGAGAGAGATATGAAGCAAGTGTGATTATCTGATACAGCATACATTTTTCATCTCAGTCTCATATTTACAATAAAACATGACCGTTAGTTTCACACAAAACTAGTTAAACTGAACGTTTAACCATACAGTATATGCCTGCTGATGCCCTGAAGCTCACATCTTCAAAAACTTCAAGAGTAAATTTTCAGATATCATCTTTCAATTTCATTATCTTAAAGTCTAAACAGCTAAATTCTTGAAAAAAAAACAACATTAAAACTATAACTACTACTAAAACTACCTTATGTTACACAAAAACAGCATTATTTATAAAATTATTGTAGGTTTGGATGGTTTGCAAGGTTCCTCCATGACACTTGCTGTGAGAAATACTGCAAGTGAAGTAATATAGATGCAATACAAACAGTGATACAATACAGTATGTGTGTATAACTATATATTTATATGTGTGTATTACATGAAATGCAGATGTTTATAGTTTTTTATAACCCAGTGCATGTAAAAAAGGTTTTGCAAGCTGTTTGTGAATGGCCAAATGTCAGCGAAAACCATGCCAAACCAAACACCATTTCAGCCAAATGACCAAAGCACACCTGTTTCCTGACTGTGATTATGAATAATTCTATATTTTGGGAATTCAGAAAACATGGACAGATGTACTTAAGCAAACTCATAAGCAAACAGATTTTTAAGGCTTTTTTGAGACTGGATAAAAGCAAATTGGGCATTTACTGCACCTTAGAAATTAATTAAATAATATTCTGTTTAATTAACAAAATAACATTTGCTGAGAAAGTCCCCACAAGCAGACAATTCAGAGATATTACAATATTGTGGCAATCTTGTAAAATGCCCAACATTACAAAAAAAAAATGAATTAAGAATGTTTTATTATAATGTGCATTTCAACAGAAATTATTAGTTTTTCTTGATTGCTAAAACACTTTAACCAAGCTTTTAAACTAAAATTTCAAAACCATAACACTATTTTTCTTAAAGCACACCCTTTTCCCTGAACTAGAAACACTATTCCCTGCTTTGACACAATTTGGTGAACTGTTCTACACACAAAACTCTACACACAAACCCCTACATTTTTCAGTGCTTACACCATGTACTCATTTAGAAAACACTAGCATTCAATAATGTTAACTCAGTTCTGCACAGCTTGAGCTCAGGTAGCACACATTTACCCAGGTGGAAACACTATGAGTCAAAATTGATCACACACCAATCAGAACCTTCGATGGAGATAAAATGACCAAAGTCAGCTTACAGTTATTCTCAGCGGCTTTGGTCCATTTCTCAGATCAAAAATGAAATTCTTTGTTCTACCTAGTCTCTTGTGTAGATCATGAAACATTTCTAATTCTTTTGAACAAGTTGCCATTGCTCTGGTACAGTCATAGAGCTGATTATGTATATTTGATTTTGATCTGATTATGTACACAGTGACATCTAGTCATTACTGTAATACATTGTTTAAGTCATTACAGTAAACACAAATTAGTTGATCCACAGTAACTACGGTCAACCAAACTTTCTACACATTTATTTTCATATACAGTCTTTTTCAATCAACATCCCATCACAACCTGAAGGGGACAAGCCACCCTTTTCCGGCTGAGAACCATGGCGTCAGATTTGGAGGTGCTGATTCTCATCCCAGCCGCTTCACACTCAGCTGCAAACTGTCCCAGTGCCCACTGTAGGTCTTGGTTTGAAGAAGCCAACAGGACAACATCATCTGCAAACAGCAGAGATGCGATCCTGTGGTCACCAAACCCGAACCCCTCCTGCTCCTGACTATGCCTAGAAATCCTGTCCATAAAGATAATGAACAGGACCAGTGACAAAGGGCAGCCCTGCCGGAGTCCTTAGCAAAGGGCCCTGACCCCGTACTCCCAGAACACCCCACACAGGACACCGTGAGGGACACGGTCGAATGCCTTTTCCAAGTCCACAAAACATTTGGACTGGTTGGGCAAACTCCCATGAGCCCTCCAGTACAGTAAAGAGGGTATAGAGCTGGTCCAGTGTTCCAAGACCAGGAAGAAAGCCGCATTGTTCCTCCTCGATCCGAGGTTCGACTATCAGACGAATTCTCCTCTCCAGTACCCTGGCGTAGACTGAGGAGTGTTTTCCCCCTGTAGCTGGAACACACCCTCCGATCCCCCTTTTTAAAAAGAGGGACCACCACCCCGGTCTGCCAGTCCAGAGGCACTATCCCCAACCTCCACGCGATACGGTAGAGGCGTGTCAGCCAAGACAGCCCCACAGCATCCAGACACCTAAGGTACTCAGGGCGGATCTCATCCACTCCTGGTGCCTTGCCACCGAGGAGCTTCTTAACTACCTCGGCGACTTTGGCCCGGGTAATGGTCGAGTCCGCCCCTTGGCCCCCGGCCTCTGCTTCCTCCGCAGAAGACGCCTTGGTGGGATTGAGGAGATACTCAAAGGATTCCTTCCACCCCCCGACAATATCCCCAGTCGAAGACAGCAGATTCCCACCCCCACTGTATACAGTGTTGGCAGGGCACTGCTTCCCCCTCCTGAGGCGCCGGACAGTTTGCCAGAACCTCTTTGAGGCCGACCGATAACCTCGCCGAACTCCTCCCATACCAGAGTTTTTGCCTCTGCAACCACCCGGGCTGCAGTCCGCCTGGCCCACCAGTACCTATCAGCTGCCTCAGGATCCCCACCAGCCAACCAATAGGACTCCTTCTTCAGCTCGACGGCATCCCTTACTTCTGGTGTCCACCACCGGGTTCGGGGGTTGCCGCCACAACAGGCACCGTAAACTTTGCGGCCACAGCTTCGAACAGCCGCATCGACAATGGAGGCGGAGAACATAGTCCACTTGGACTCAATGTTGGACTGGTTGAAGCTCTGCCAGAGGTGGGAGTTGAAGACCTCCCTGACAGGGGGCTCTGCTAAGCGTTCCCAACAGACCCTCACAGTACGTTTGGTCCTGCCGTTTCTGTCCAGCTTCCTCCCCCGCCAATGGATCCAACTCACCCCCAGGTGGTGATCAGTTGACAGCTCCGCTCCTCTCTTTACCCGAGTGTCGGAGACATACGGCCGGAGGTCAGATGAAAACGACCACAAAGTCCTGGCACCAGGTGTACTGATGGACACCCTTAAGCCTTATTTGGACACTAC
This sequence comes from Enteromius anoplus, assembly GCA_032359395.1. Taxonomy (NCBI): domain Eukaryota; kingdom Metazoa; phylum Chordata; class Actinopteri; order Cypriniformes; family Cyprinidae; genus Enteromius; species Enteromius anoplus. The sequence goes on along the minus strand of JAUMHG010000059.1, from coordinate 305,066 downwards.
ATGGTGTGGAGCACAGTTGGAAGTAAACTCTTTAGGGCTGCAACCCTCCAGGAACTGAGTTTGAAACCCCTGGCTTAGACAAAGGTGCATGGATTTCAGTGTAGGTTTTTTAAGAGACAAATTAACATTCAGCAGATGGCAAGATGGGTAAGATTGGTTAAAAGTCATGAGGAACCATCTTATTTGTTTCTGTAAAAGCTGAATATATGAGTGTGTACTCGTGAGTGTCTGTTTGAGAATCACGTCTGTCTTTTAAAGTGAAGAAAGTGGATATATTTCCTGGAGGGTCATAGCTAGCAATTTTTAACAAGTGGTCAGTGAAAGTGCTTAACCTTTAGCAAATGTTGTTCAGCCTCAGGAGGGCAATCTAAATATTAAATGAGCCATTTTATTTTCTGTTAGTTTCATGAGATTTGCAGCGGTGTGTTGAGGACTGCAACCCTGTTAACAAAATGTTAAATCTAAATACAATTTAGAGCCATGGTTTGTTATGTGCTTTTAATTCTATTTTAACATTACAAAATATAAGCAATAGACAAAATGTGTATTATTAAGAAGATTAATAAAAGAGGTTTGCAAATGACAGAGCTGCAGATAATAAACTGTCAATCAGTATGCCTGACAATGAAGGTTGTGGCGCGTTCAATGGCTGAGCCTGATGCAGGTGCCGGCCACCGAGAGAGCACGCTTTCTCAACGCCCCCATCTTCCAGGCCGGCCTATTCGGCGACACTGTCGAGGACTTAGCCCAGGAGTTCTTCGCATTTCAGGAGCAGACTTAAGAGGGTAGGGGATCTGCAAGCCTTCTCTGTCGACGAAGAGTGCCATCAGTTCGGCCCGGCTGATTCTCACGTTATACTGAGACCCCGGCCCAGCCATGTGCCCAAGGTTCCTACCACGCCTTTCCGCGATCAGGTGGTGAACCTGCAAGCTCTGCCTTGGGAGGAGGCAGACCCAGCCTTGGAGTTATTGTGTACTGTACATGCGCTGCGCCTCTACATCGACCGTACTCAGAGCTTCAGACACTCTCAGCAGCTCTTTATCTGCTTCAGTGGTCAGCAGAGAGGGAATGCTGTGACCAAAAAGAGGTTCACTCACTGGGTGGTAGAAGCCATTTCCCTGGCTTACTTATACCAGGGAGAGCCTTGCCCCATAAGACTGAGAGCTCACTCAACAAGGAGTATGGCCTCGTCCCATGCGCTGGCTCATGGAGCCTCTTTAGCGGATATTTGTAGAGCTGCGGGCTGGACGACACCCAACACCTTTGCCAGGTTTTATGACCTCCGCGTAGAGGCCATGTCTTCTCATGTCCTTGATCAGGACAGCAGGTGAGCGAGAAGCTGGTGCCGGCTTGCCGTGCCGCTCTCACGGGACCCGCGCTTAAACATCTCAGTGTTCCCTTCAATGTGCGTAACCTGAGTCCTCCCTTCCCCGCAGTCGAACTAGAGCGGAGTAGCTCCGGCTGAGCTTCCTCTGGGTCTCCTTCGCCCAGAGGTGTGGCAAAAATTTTCCAGAGTCAACCAGAAGGCTTTGTTTCCCTTCAATTATATCCATATTCTATCAATGTATTGAATTTTTATTGTCCCGCATGCAATAGTTCATACTTCATGCGCTCTGCCCTCAACGGCTTGCTTCAGCACCACTGAAAGCAACTTCAGCGAAAACCTGCATGTGCATTCCGCTCGTGCCCTCTTATACTCACGCAGTGATGAGGTGCACCTGAGCACAATTAAATGCACGCCAATATTAATTGGCCTTTTGTATAAAGCTCAAAGTGTTCCCCTATGTACCATCTCCATTCCCTCCTTCAGGGAACGTGTTACGTTAGTAACCTAGATGTTCTCTGTGCATACTCTGATTCTATAAATTGTACGCAAGCATATCTGAGAGATGATCGTAAGATCAAATTAAGAATGTTTTTTGAGCAGAATTTCATAATTGAGCCCCGTAATAGTTTGAGTAAAAGGATAAAATGGTTGAGTTTGATTAAATAGTTGATTCATTTATATCAAAGAAATGGAGGGTGAAGACCAGAGGCAGAGGACCACCAGAGCGGATCTAAGAACCACCACGGTGGTGCAGACGGAAGTGAAGTTTCGAGCTGAAGGATGGAGTTGATGGTGCAAGATATCTACAAGGATCAGGCAGAACCTGAACATAAACCACAAACTGGAAATGAATGGCCTCAGCGGCCATAACAGGACTGGCAGACAGTTCAGAAATATAACAGGCCATGCAGAGAGTTCAGTGTCAGCCCTTTTGATGGTGGCTGCAAAAGAGTTTAGAAGTGACTCTCATGGTCAGAACAGGACAGACTAAGAGTTTAGAAACAACCTTCTTAGCAATAACAGGATAGGTAGAGAATTCACAGGTGGCCTCCATAGCCTCAGTCACGCCCATAGAACGTCTGAACGTTGGATGCATGTGGCACACAAAAGTGGAAACATGGTAGGGCTAAAGATTCTATCACCAGCAAGCACAAAGAATGATGAGGAAATCTGGTGATGCAATTTATGATTCCATGCAAAGGATTATGGGAAACGGAATCCTGGGTAAAATGGCAAAAGTGTCTGTAGTGGAGTGACTTTGAGCTTCACTAGAAATGGAGAGAGATTGTGAAAGGTGCAATCCTGCTTCAAAACAATTTTGACACATAAGCTCAAATAGGAGGGCTTTAATAAAAAAAAGCTTCCCAATTCAAGTCTATCTTCCATTCCAAACAAAGAAAATCAGATTTAAAGGGTCATCATGTGTTCTTCACAGCTGAAGTACCAAACACTTAGTGGTCTTACTCATCCTCATCCCAAACTAACCCGTGCAGAGTTAACCAGCTCTTGTCTGCCAGAGGCCAGGGGCATACGCTTACCCCCACCATGATTCTGATTATCTCTCATCTGAGTTTAGAGCAAATGTCAACACTCATATTGAACAACATGTGACAATATATTCATTTATAAATCACATTATATGCATTTTATATTTAGGGATGCACTTAAAATACGATATGGTACTGCATGTGTACAAATAAATTGAACATATATTTACTCATGCAGTATATACACACATATATGGAAATATATTTCTTATTTTTAACAATCATTTATGATAAAGATCATTCATATTTTCAAATAGTTAGTTTTCTATAGCAGAAGCACACCTGCTCATACTAAACACCTAGTGAACAGACTATCACTGTACAGATATCAGCCCTGTACAGCCCGCAAAACAACAATAGCAGCTCTTATGGATGCAGTGTTTATGTTAATGTGGTGGTAAAATAAAAGGTATAACAGCTTCTCTTGACTTACGTGCCATTTTTCCTCCTCTGTTTTCCTCAAATAAGCAAGGAAAGCACCTTTGGTGATAGAAAATATAAAAAATTACTTTTGAAGTTGTTGAAGCTCTAAGAATTCTCAGATGAACATCAAACATCCACATTTGCATTGAGCATATTCCAATTACGTCATTTCATTAAAAGTTTTAAAGCATGGATCAAAAAAGCTAAACTTGCCACTAGGAATCATCCCAGTTCTAACATTATCCAAAACCAGATTGCTTTAAATTCAAAAGTAGTTCATACAGCTACAAAACAGTAACGTTGCTTCATTTTGTAACGTCTCAAAATCACTTACTGTAAATACTAAGTTGCATTTGGGACATATTGAAGCGCTTGTCCCTAAAAATTCATACTTATCCATGGCTATATTTACAGTTTTTCCCAATTGTTTACACACATTTTCTGAAAGCATGCCTCATATTGTCAGAACTCTACACACAAATAAAAAAACACGCAAACAATGGGTAAAACCCTTAAATTTTCCTGCAAAATGAAACTATACTTTCAAAACAATTCAATTTCTTCTTAAAATGGTATTTTGCTTTCAAATGACACACAAAAACCATCAAATTAATTGACATTTACCAGAGGGCCAAGGGTAGCATGGTCATGGATGACGTGCTGCAAACATTGTGATGTTCGCACCACCCTGGCCAATGACATTCCTTCCCCGCCTTCGTCTTTTTGTGAGGTTGAATCCAACCTCATCAATAAAGAGGTACTGGTGCTCCACTACAGCCACCTCTTGCTCAAGGACTCTCTGAAACACACATGATACGTAACACAGACTTGGAATGGTCACTATTGTGAGGCACAATCAGAGTATGATTACTGTACAGTACTGAAATATGCATACTGGAATTTATACAGTGTTGGGAGTATGCATCAATTGTGGGATTGTATGGGACTTACTTGCACATAGTTATATCGCAGTTTTTGGACACTTTCTGAATTGCGTTCAAATGGCATGCTGTAGACCTGCTTCATCCTCAGATTATTTCTGTGCAAGACATGGTCCAGTGTTGATAAGCTTACCCTATCAATATTTTGAAATATGTTGTTGTTTTCTATTATTTTTCTTTGTATTTTCCGTAATGTTATGGTGTTATTTTCTAGAACCATGTTTATGATTTCACTCTCCTGTTCCTGTTCACCTTGTGTTGGTAATCTTTCAGTTCTCCAACACAAAAAGTAGACTGTAAAATACTGTAAATAGGCCTACTGTGTAGGAATACATTTCCCAAATACTGGAAACATACTTTACAGTATTTTCACAATTTACAGAACAGTCCACAGGCAATACTGTACAACAGTAAAGTACTCATTGAGTGCAGTGAGATTTCTTACTCATTTCGGAAAGTCCGGATGATGGATGCTACGGTGTATCTGCTCAAATTTGGCTGTACTCTTTGCCCAGCCTCCCTCATTGTTAGACCATGGTTGAACCGCATGGTCAATCAATATGGCTCTGATCTCATCAGAGATTACGTTCCTTGGCCTTCCTCATCCTCGTCCTCCTCTTTTACTCCTCTGGCTCTGCCTCTGTTTCCAACGTTAGCATCCATTGTTCCAAAGCAGAAAAGCTCACCTGTTGCCCTTTTATAAAGCTCTGATTTCTAAATTGCAAGTATGTGTGACAGGTGTTACCAATGTTATGAGTTAGTATGCAAAGTAGGGCAAGTGACTTTACAATTTTGAATTTTGTGTTCCTTGTGAAAACAAGAGATTTTCTTAATGGAATTTTTGCCAAATGCAGAGAACTGTGAGCAGTGTTAAAAAAAGTGTGTTTTAACCCCCAGAGACCCACGGTGGTAATATTACAACATCAGATTTAAGTCTATAGAAATAAACCTTCCCCATTTTTCCTTCTTTTTAAAACCACATTTACATTAGTAATATGTCCTATTGTTCAGTTCTGCAACACTAAAATGTGTAAATAGGCCAGTTTATCTGGCCATGAAGTCAAACAACCTGGGAGCCAGCCATGGAGAACATCAACTTGTTGTTTTGAACAGGAGGAATCAAGACTCAAGTAAGTAAAAAGCTTTAAGCATTTTTTTCTGTGATAATTGATATGTGTAGATCATGCAGATTTTATGACATTGTGGAATATACTGATATTGTGAGATTTTGAGCTTGTTTTGTCCATGCTGTAATTTTACAACAGTGGGTCATAAAAGTAGCAAAAGTTGGGTGTGCACCTTTACATTTGAGCCAGTTTACTTTCCACTTGTTTGATGGTAAAAATACTTGGATAGATATTACTGTTTTATCAGTTTGTAATGTTTTTGATCAATTTTTAATGTTGCTACAATTTTGACCTCTACAAATTTGATGTTGGATCAAAATACAACTTTTTGTTGTACTAATATAATGTATTGCATCATAGTAGTAATTAGGAGATACATTATAATGAGAAAGAATTGAAAGATTTATGTAGCATGATTTGAAATATACTATAGTGCTGGTTCTCTTTTTCCTGGGCTCTGCTTGGCTGCCAAAATAGCTGCTTTTTGAATGATAAGGTGATAATGATCTGGGAGGTGGGGGTATAAGTGCTCATAGCATGACAAAGGGAGCAATAGGTATACCTGATACAATTGCTGATCTCTGGAATGTGTGAATCTTTTGTGTTGGCATAGCTACAATTAATTTGCATTGCAATCACCTGGCCTGTAAGCTCATCTGTTATTGTAACTTTCAGAATGCCTGAAACCAGGAAAAGCCACATCAGGTACAGTGTCCAGGATGCTCTTGATGCCATCCAGAATGGAGACAGTGACTTGGAAATGTCATTTGAATCAGATTCAAGTGATGAAGAGGAGAATGAAGTTATCTGTGAAGTGGACAAGGAAAATTTGATGCCAAAAGCTGGCATCATCTCTTATCCTGATCGGCACAAGTGTATCACCATCTTCAAGCCCAGTGTCATTGAGGGGGAGCCCCTTGACTTCCCACAAGAGGCTGTTCACAGATGATGAAGGTTCTCCAGCTGCCAAAATGCCCAAAAAGTCAAATGCACACATTTCAAAGGAAGTTTGCAAAGACATGATTGGACATTGTCCCATCAAAGCCGACAAAGGACGGTGCAGACACTGTGCTAAAGGCTACACAAACACACTTTGCAAGAAGTGCAATGTCCGCCTCTGCCTTTCAGAGCAAAATGACTGCTTTTGGGACTACCACAATTGAATCAAACAAATGAAACCTGTTTCATTTAGGGGAACATTAAGTGTGTTTTTTTTTCCTTCACGGTTTCCACATACAGCCTGGATCCAGTGCTTTTTAAATATGATATAATTTTTTATAATAAATTGGGGGTGGGTGCATCAGTTACATGTTGTGGTCATTGTGTGTCAAGTACAAGTAATTGTGTGTAAACAATTGGGAAAAACTGTAATCATAAAATAGAATTACAAAATGAGATAACTCACATTAAAACTAATTAATAATGATGTTTAAAAAGTTTGTTAGTAGCCTTTGTTAACAAATGGTTACATTTTGCAGACTGTTACTGAATATGTTGTCAAAAGATTCCTGTGCAAATGAGTCCATGCTCGCAGAGCTTTATGAAAAATATATTTTATCTTTTAGGATTAAGTTAAAAGGATTGTTTTTATTCTCATAAGGGGCAGTAAAGTTGTGAAATGCTGCTTAAATGATTCCGTATCCTCATCCCAAACCCCCGAATCTCACATCTCTGTCACATTGACAGACTTCAAAGCAGTTTAAACCCAGGGACTGTAATCGTATTGTGAAGCCTTTGTATAATTATAATGGCTTAAATAGAAGAAGAAATGCTCTGAATAAAAGTGCTGTTATAGGGGACCTGAATCAGCTCATATATTTGCAGCCATGCCAAATTTTATCCTCCTTTACCAAAAATATTAGCAAGTAAGGAAAAATAAATAAATAATGTAAATAATACAAATAAATAATAATATGTTCCAGATAATGATGTGAAATATATGAAGTTTATTTGCAAAAACATTTTTTTAAACAATTTTCAAAAATCATGTTTTTTAATATGTTATAATGTTTTTTATTACATTTTATTAAGTTAGATGTTAGCTATTGTTGGTCTCTTAGTAACATAATTAAAATAACCCAACTGATTAATTAATTGGATTTCACAGTGAAAAAACATGATTTTTGAAAATCGTTAAAAGCAGAGTTATCTATTTTTAGCAAATAAACTTTTTGCTGTACTATGTCTTTAAGACTCATGCAAAAATATGCATAACAGAGACAGAATTAAAGAAGCCAATCAGCTCTATATGGAACTCACCCCCACACTTTTTTTTCACTTCACTTTGGTAATAACTCTCAAACTCCTCCACTATTCATATTATCTCAGACATGTTTTCCTTAATAGAAGGAGCAATCCAAAGATAGAGGCTGATGAGTTAAGCAAATTAGCATATTTATTACACTATGAGTCAAAAAGTGACAGCATTAAACGCTGGTCAAATGTACAATTTTGGCCCGTACCAGTGAGTGAAAACCTGAACTGTGGATTTTAAAAGATTTTTGTGAGTCCACATGTGTTTCAGTGTAAACTCACTCCCTGGTGCCTTGACTGCCAGATGGTTGAGTTAGTAAAAGCTACCCAATACTTTAAGTACTTCCTGTGTTGACAGCTGCTTCAGTGATTCGTCTGGAATGCTTTATTCTTTTTATTTTTTTGTCATGTCATCTTCTCGCTCCAATGAAATGGGTTTTCGGGCCGCTAAGGCAGACATCATGTTGACAGACTGTTTAGACTAGCAGGTGCAGCCCTACAGATGATTTATGGTGCATCAATCTACTGACAAACATGCGCTCCGAGTACTAAAGTAACAATTATACAACCTGAATATGTCTGATTTTGCTGCAGAAGTGCAATTTTGCTCCTGTCAGGTTAACTAGGCGAAAACACTTACGTCTATCAACAGCAGTGATGGAGGTCATAACACAGAATTGTTTCTGTATGTTTTGCAATTACAGCCTCAATTACACCATCATTTATTTGGGGTTAGTATGCTGGATGGCAGGGTTTTATTAATTTATTTTTATCTGAATATAGAAAATGTGTATTTTGTGTATGTAGGCTACTTGCAAGAGCCAAATCCTTAATAATATAGTTAAATAATGGGACAACCCGGACATTTACTCACTGGTCTAAAAGGCATATAAACTGGAAAAAAACGTCTCAGGTTATGCATATAACCGTGTTCCTTGAAGGAACGAGACGCTGCGTCGACGGGACGCTTTGGGGAACGCCCTCAGCGTGACGGCTCTAAATAGTGTGTAGAATCAGCCAATGATGAATTGGGACCAAGGTTATTATAGTTTTGCATTTTTAAATTACTTTTTATTTTAATATTGTTTTAGTTTAGTTTTAGTTTGTTTCATTAATGGTTTTCTTAGTTTTCGTTTCGTTTTTATTTTGTGAAAACATTTCTGTTTTATTTTTATATATTTAGTTTCAGTTTTAGTAATTATAGTTTGGTAAAGTTAGCAGAACACTTCCAGTAAGCAGACCAAATAAAGTTATTTTTTTTTAGTAACATTTAGTGTTTGCACAGTTGACATTTAACTGTGGTTAACTCTGAATAACAAAAATAACATGAGGGTTTGAGATACAAAAAAAAATAACCTAACAAATTTAACTTAAAAGTATAAAAGAAAAGCATAAAAAATAGATGAATAATTCATAACAATGAAATCCTGTAAAAAATGTAGTTTCCATTTTTACATGTACAGTATAACAGTATCAGTGTGACCACTGG
>JAUMHG010000059.1:273565-287139 GCA_032359395.1 Enteromius anoplus | reverse complement strand
TTGTTCTAAATAGCATTGTTTATTTATTTATTTATTTATTTATTATTACATTATTTTCATTCTTAATTGTTGTCATTGTACAGAAAGGCCAAAAGCCAAAGTGAGCATTAAACCTGATCAAAATGTATTCAGAGGAGAGACAGTCTCTCTCAGATGTGACATTGATGCTGAAGGAGTCACTAGCTGGCAGTACAGATGGTATAAAGATGCTACAGTCAATGTTTTTAGTGATCAGGAACACACATTTTGGTTTGTCAGTAAGTCTGATGCAGGAAGATACTCCTGTTATGGAAGAGAGACTAAAGGATCACGTACATCAAACATCAGCGATGCCATTACACTGACAGTATCAGGTGAGTTCAATCGTCTCTTCATATAAACACATAATTTTAACATGTTACCAAGGTGTGATTTCTCTATTTTAGTTCCCAGAGCAGTTTTAAGTGTTTCTCCACAGAAGTGGTTGACTGAAGGAGATCCTGTAACTCTGATCTGTGAGGTTAAAGGCTCCTCTACAGGCTGGACATTCAGCTGGTACTTTGTTACTGTTTCATTAGGTAAGATATGTGGTAACTTCTAAATAAACTGTTTAAATGTAAAATAAAAAAATAAAAATATGACTCAGTCAACCTAAATGCATTGGATTACTCCAATGTTTAAAACTGCCATCTGCAATTTCAGTGTTGCTATAGTGTTATCAAACTAAATGGCTTGCTCAAACAGAGCAATGTTTTGCTCGCACCACAGTATTATTCTTTGGTGGGAAATTAACATTTTAACAATTTTTAGTCTTTGCCTGTAGACTGCAAAAATAAATAAACAAATCCTTACTGGTAATGTTCTGCCAGGACGTTATCCAGTAGTTTTGTAGATATTTCCATTAACCTGCTGACAAAGAAAAATGTTTGGAGGGGTTCCGAGTGTTAGTTTGTTCTGTTTATTGTAAAGAAGCAATTGTACTATATATGACCCTTTCTTTTGCAAAAGCAATAAAAAAAACATTCTAAATGCTTAAGTCACTTTTTAAAGGTCAGGTAGAATTGCATATGTAACAACTGCACATTTTCACTTTATAAAGGCAATATACGCTATAAGTTAGTCTCAGACAGCAGCAGAGGAGCTGGAGGAAACTACACTGTCAGTTCTGCTGCTATAAATCACACAGGAGTTTATATGTGTGGAGCAGAGAGAGGAAGACCAGCGTATTACACATGGTACAGCAACAGACAGTTAATATGGGTCACTGGTGAGTTGACACTGAACTTAAAAATGGTTTATCTTTAATAGAGTATTTTAATGCTCATATTTGAGATGTGATCTATTTCTTAGGTTATTCTTCTCCAGCCTCCAAGCTGATCATCAGTCCCAACAGAACTCAACACTTCACATCTGTCTCTCTCTCTCTGAGCTGTGAGGACCAGAGTAACTCTGACAGATGGAGAGTGAGAAGATACTCAGAATATGTATGGTTGCAAGATTGTTCTTCATCATACTGGGGATTACAAACAGGATCTACATGTACAATCAGCTCCATCAGAACATCAGACACTGCAGTGTACTGGTGTCAGTCTGAATCTGGAGAGAACAGTCATCCTGTTAATATCACTGTACACTGTGAGTCAATGTTTTTCTGTCTCTCTGTTTCCCTTGTGACTTGTGGCATTTCCCCCCCCCCTAGTAACCCAGTAGTTACTTTGATAATGATATCAAAATTGTACTTTTACTATTTACACTCTGCTCATGTTTCTCCTGTTTCTGTAGCTGGTTTGATTCTGGAGAGTCCTGTTCATCCTGTGACTGAAGGAGATTCTCTGACTCTACACTGTTTATATCAACATTCAACTCCACCAAACCTCAGAGCTGATTTCTATAAAGATGGGTCACTCATCCAGAGTAATACTACAGAGATGATCATCTCTAATGTCTCAAAGTCACATGAGGGTTTCTACTACTGCAAACTCTCAGAGAGAGGACAGTCACCCAAGAGCTGGATCTCCGTCAGAGGTGAGAGTCTTTTTTTTTTTCAGTAAAAAGAGATATTTTGAAGAATATTACAGCTGTTGTTGCATATATATAATGAAAGTCAAATGCAGTCCAAAACACAGACCCAGTTCACACCAGGGCTGCTAAAAATCCATCATAGGTTTTTATTTACTGATTTAATGCAATGTCAAATCAATGTGTTTAAATTAGTCTGCAATCCTCATAATACCACTCACAATGCCAGAATGACTGAATTCAGTGAACTAAATAATAGATTTTTACACAATATGCATGGTAGTCAACTTCTAGAACTGTAATTAGAGCTTTTGCAAGAATGCATAACAAATATTATTTATTTTTAAGGGGGGTTGGGGGACTGCATCCCCTTGTTAAAAACAATGACAAAGAGCATCCCCACTGTAAAGCCACCAACCCCCCTTGCCATCCACATCAGACTAATAATGCTGTGTATTATATATAATTTATTGTACAAAATAAATAAAAATACAAAATAAAAAAACAAAAAATTAAATACAAAATAAATGTAATATTCTATTTGTATAATAAAGGTGATTTACCAAGTGTCACAAGCCGCGCCTCCGTGTCTCTCTCCGGGACACAGCAGCGGAAACCTTCGCCTGAGTTTTAGTTCCACCCGGACCCTTATTACCCATGTACCTGGACTAACTTCTTTTACAGGCGTTTCATATTATCTGCTCTATTTAAACAGCGATCTCACGCTAGATCGGTGCGAAGTAATAACTACTCAGGTATTATTTCTGAGCGTTTTTCCCTGTTTGATTCTCTGGTTGATTTTGGACTGTATTTTGGACTTTGATTCTCGCTGCCTGCCCTGACCACTTCTGCCCGTTTTTGGATTATTGATTACTGCTGCCTGCCCTGACTATTTCTGCCTGTTTATTGACCATGATTTGCTGTTTGTCTCTGATACTACTGTTTGCCCGTGTACCGACCATTGCCTGTTTGACTACTCTCATTAAAGCTTGCAAATGGATCCTACTGACTCCCGTGATTCATAACAGATGACTTCGCCACCCCAGGATCCAGCGGGTTTATACCAAGTGTCGCCACCGGGCAAAGACAACGCAACAAGGGAACTGTGTGCAAGCCCCGAAGGGTGGATTTATTAACAATAAGTGAAATTAAACAAGGAACCAAAGTGAGTGACGGTGCTCTGTGGCTGGCCTTCGGTGAAGCGGTGATCTTCCTCTTCCCAAAGTGAAGGTGATCCGTGAAGCCAAGTGTGATCCAGGTGAGTTGTTTTAGCGAGGCCAAGCTGTCATGGGCTGAGTTCTGAGGAGAGAAGACAACAAGCATAAGCGTCAGCGATTCCTTGCTTTGGAGTCAGTGCTCAGTTTACCAGCTCTTCTGTGGCTGCTTTTAAACCGTGTTTTCCCATGACCGATTGGCCCGCGTGATTGAATCCAGGTGTTCCTGATGATTGCCAGGGCGACGCTGATGACATACGGGGAATCCCGTCACACTCCCCCCCCCTTAAGCGGCGTCCTGGTCCGGGTGGATCTGCAAAGAGGGGAAATAGGGGGTGGGTTAGGAGTGTCCCCTGACAGACCTGAATAAGCTGCCCAGATCCGAGAGAGTCCATCTGCGTTGGCGTTCAGGCGTCCGGGGTGATGTTTTACATCGAAGCGAAAGTCCTGGAGCGTCAGGAACCACCTCGTGACCCTGGCGTTGGTGTCTTTCGCCCGGGCCGTCCACTGTAAAGGAGCATGGTCAGTCATTAGAGTGAACTTATGGCCTAGGAGGTAGTTCCTGAGCTCGAGGACCGCCCACTTGATGGCCAGGGCTTCCTTTTTGACATCGGTGTATTTCTTCTCGGTCTAGGACAGCTTACGGCTGATGTAGATGATCGGATGCTCCTCTCCTTCCTTGGGAGAGCACGGCCCCGAGTCCCATGTCAGAAGCATCCGTTTGCAGAAGTCCGGGGCCCAGAGCACCCGCTCCGTGGTGAGGGCCCTCTTGATAGCTTGAAACGCCTCCTCTGTCTGGTCGGTCCATTCCACCTTCTCCGGATGCCCCTTCCTTTTCAGGTCTGTCAGAGGGGCAGCTAAAGAGGAGAAGCTGGGGATAAAACATCGATAGTAACCCGCCAACCCCAAAAAGGCCCGTACCTGGGTTTTGGTGGAAGGCCTTCCAGGTCCCACGGTGAAACCCAGGTACTGGGCCTCGGAAATGGCAAGGTGGCATTTGTGGGGGTTGGCGGTGAGCCCGGCCCTACAGAGATCTGACAGCACCCTCCGGAGCCGGTCCAGGTGGTCCTCCCATGCCTCCGAGGGGATCACGATGTCGTCTATGTAGGCTGCAGCGTAGGCCTGATGGGGTCGGAGGACGACATCGGAGAGGCGCTGGAAGGTGGCTGGAGCTCCATGGAGGCCGAAGGGAAGGACCCGGTACTGCCAGTGGCCTGAGGGAGTGGAGAAGGCCATTTTGGGCTTGGCATCTTTGGACAGAGGGACCTGCCAATACCTGGGGAACCTCACGGATACAGAACAGTACGTACGGGAGGAGCCGGTCCCAGTCTTTCCGGTCTTCGGACGCCACCCGCCTCAGCATCTGTTTGAGCATCTGATTGAATCGCTCAACGAGCCCGTCGGTCTGGGGATGGTACACGGTGGTCCGTAGCTGTTTCACTTTCAGCAGCCGGCAGAGGTCTGCCATTAGCAGGGACATGAAGGGGGTCCCCTGGTCGGTAAGGATCTCGGAGGGGAGGCCGATCCGGCTGGCCAGCAGAAACAGTTCCTGGGCTATGGCCTTCGACGTCGCCTTCCTCAGGGGGACGCCTCAGGGTACCGGGTGGGGTAGTCCACGATGACCAGGATGTGTTCATGCCCCCGGCCGAACTTTTGCAGCGGCCCCACGAGGCCAACCCAATCTGCTCGAAGGGCACACCGATGATGGGTACCGGAATGAGCGGGCTGGGGGGAGGTTTCCGTGGTGACATCCGCTGGCAGGTGGGGCAGGCCTGGCAGAAGCGCTTGACTTTTGCGTCCATCCCTGGCCAATGGAAGCGATTGCGGATGCGCTGAATGGTATTTTGGGCTCCTAGGTGACCTGCCAGCGGATGAGAGTGCGCCAGCTCCAGGATGATGTCGGTCTTCGATTTGGGCACCACAAGGAGATGCTTAACCTCCCCCCTCCGCTCCGCGACACAGTACAGCAACCCATCTTTAAGCCCTAAAATTACCAACTTTGTCAAGGCATGTGCAGTTTGTCAAGTGTCCAAGTCCTCCAGGCAGTGTCCAGCAGGGTTACTGCAACCTTTACCCATTCCTCACCGACCCTGGTCTCACATTGCAGTTGGTTTTGTCACTGACTTACCACCATCTAACCAGTTCCCCACCATACTCACCGTTGTGGACAGGTTCTCCAAGGCTTGCAGACTAATACCACTTCGCAAACTACCAACCACCTGGGAAACTGCTCAGGTTATGATGGAGCAAGTCTTCAGATACTATGGACTACCCAATGATATCGTTTCTGATAGAGGCCCACAATTCACCTCCAGAGTTTGGAGAGCCTTCTGTACTCAAATGAACATCAACATAAGTCTTACCTCAGGTTATCATCCAGAATCCAATGGACAAGCTGAACGTATGAACCAGGAACTGATTCGCTTCTCCCGAACCTACCCACCTTTCATGTGTCTCTCCTCAAGCCCGCTGCTGAACCTACCGGAGAGAGGGACCAGGACAAGGTCGCGGCACCCGACGTCCCTCCCCTGGTTTAGAACCAAGAGGACATCTACCAGGTCTGCGAGATCCTGGATTCACAGCGCCGAGGCGGGACGCTTCAGTATCTTGTCGACTGGGAGGGGTACGGACCCGAAGAAAGATCATGGGTCAATTCCAACAACATCCTGGACACTTCTCTAACGGAGACTTTCCACTGTACCTACCCAGACAAACCAGCCCCAAGACCCCGTGGAAGACCTCGGCGTCGCCAGGGTCCTCGCTTCGGGAGCCGCTCGCAGAGGAGGGGCTCTGTCACAAGCCGCGCCTCCGTGGCTCTCTCCGGGACACAGCAGCGGGAACCTTCGCCTGAGTTTTAGTTCCACCCGGACCCTTTTTACCCATGTACCTGGACTAACTTCCTTTACAGGGGTTTCGTATTATCTGCTCTATTTAAACCACGATCTCACGCTAGATCGGTGCAAAGTCATAACTACTCCGGTATTATTTCTGAGCGTTTTTCCCTGTTTGATTCTCTGGTTGATTTTGGACTGTATTTTGGACTTTTACTCTCGCTGCCTGCGCGGACCACTTCTGCTCGTTTTTTGGTTTATTGATTACTGCTGCCTGCCCTGACCCTTTCTGCCGGTTTATTGACCACAATTTGCTGTTTGTCTCTGATACTACTGTTTGCCCGTGTACCGACCATTGCCTGTTTGACTACTCTCATTAAAGCTTGCAAATGGATCCTACTGACTCCCGTGGTTCATCACACCAAGATTTACATAGATTTATTGTGCTTAGAATATAGTTTTAAAATGCATCTGAGAGCCTTGGCCAATGAAAACGGCCATGTATTCCAAACTTTCAGCTGTCATTCTGAAGGTCTGGCTACACAAGACTAATTAGAATGCAGTAATGCCTCTGTAACTCAAATAATAAAAGGAAAAATATCCCTGTTTGTTATAATTTTTTAAAATTTGTATTTGATATAGTTAAGTAAAAGAAATCAAGAATCTGGATGTGTGTGTACTCACAAATATTAAATTAAAGGTATAGTTCACCCATAACTGAAAATTCTGTCATAATTTATTCACCCTCGAGTAGTTCCAAACCTGTATGAATTTCTTTGTTCTGCCGAACACAAAGAAAGACATTTTAAAGAAAGTTGTTACTGAAGAAGAATTTTATTAATCAAAATATAAATTAATCATATATAATCTGTGTAAATATAGCCATTTCTGTATCATGTTGTTCTACTATTATAATCATGCATCTGTCTGTATGTCTGTATGAAAAGGCCTGCATAAAAGGAATGTGCTGACATATAACAAAGCTGCATGTCCTGTTGTGCCTTCAGGCAAAATATATATGAAGGGACCCTAACATATACTGAAAAAAAAATTAAGACCTCATGACTGAATATGAAAGATGGAATTATGAATTGGCAACTTTTTCTTTTTCAGTAAATCAGAAATTGACCACATGCAAAACCAGCTAACATTATCTATTCACAATCTGAAGTAAAGTTCTGTTTGTGTAAGAGGACCAGACATCCATATATATTGTTTAATGAATGGCAAATGCAAGTTCAAAGAATTATGCAAGAGAATCAGCTAAATTGTTCCATGATTCATTGCTAGCCTGATGTCAACTGATGGTAAAAATATAGGATGAAAAATAGGATGTGGATTAAGTGATTAAAACTAAATTCAGAGTAACAAAATTACAGCAGTAAGAAGTCTGTGTTGGCTGAATATATTTAGCAACTTTTACAGTTAAAGATAAAACTTAAAAGTCCCAAGGTCGCAATGTGTTCACTGCAAGTGTTAATTTCAATGCAAATTGTTGTTGATGTACAGAAAGTCCAAAGGCCAAAGTGACGATTAAACCTGATCAACATGTATTCAGAGGAAATACAGTAACTCTCAGATGTGACATTGATGCTGAAGGAGTCACTGGCTGGCAGTACAGCTGGTATAAAGACGGTTCAGTCAGTGTTTTCAGTGAACTACAGGAACACACATTCAGCTCTGTTATTGAGTCTGACGCAGGTAAATACTCCTGTTATGGAGCAGAGAGAGGAGGATCACGCAGATCACACATCAGTGATGAAATTACACTGACAATATCAGGTGAGTTTGATCATCTCTTCATAAACAGACACAATGTTATATTTTTTTTAATCAGTGATTTATAATTTTCAAATTAATCTCAGTTTTAAGTGTTTCTCCACAGAAGTGCTCAACTGAAGGAGACTGTGACTTTCTATCATCAAAGATTGTAAAATACATTGTTAATTGGCCCAAAACACGATCTTCAACACAGTCTCACAAATGTTCACAAGTATTATATATATATAGAAATACATACATACATACATACATACATTTTGTATCCAGTAATTTGAATATGGTTTTCAATCCAGAAACCTAATGTTATTATTACAATAAGCGGTATATATTGCACAATAATGTTCTTAATAAAATTGGGATTGCACTTTGATGATTGTTATGACAAATTCACAAACATCTAAAACACCTCTTATTTGCCATTGCATTCACATGCTCAGCAGACTTGTCTGTGATGGGCTACAATAACCAATGTTAAAAAACGATAAAAACTTTGACCGACTTCAAAGAGTTAAAAAAATAAATATCATGGAAATGTTTAAAAATCAATTCACCATCATCAATTCAATCAACACAACACAGTCTCACTCCGACTCCATTTTGATGCTTGGTCAAAACCCTTTTGCATCGCTTTTTGTAGATCAAGGTACCCCTTTTTAGTCACTTTTCGATGTGAGGGGTCCTCTGTTGTTTTGAATAGGAAACTCTTAGTATAATATTTTTTTTTTTTATTGTCATAATTAAAATATATATTAGGTAAAAACAATGGCATTGTTGCATCTATGAAGGGGTGTGATTTTTCGATGTAAACCGTCAAAACAGTTTTATTTAAATGATATAATTTACACATTTATGAGCACATAACCCAAACCCCGCCCCTAAACCTACCATCTATCCAAAAAACACAAGATATAGCAGGCAGATACATACACCGTCATAATTTATTTGAAAGATATTAATATTCCAAGTCTTTTGAGGCAAAACGATTGATTTGTGAGAGGAATAGAAGCGTTCGCTGTCATGCGTCTTCCGTTTACTTCCTGTGCGCTGCTGCAGTCTGTGAGCGATTTAAAAAAAATGCCGCTACAAGAATCCTTATGTGTACATTGGTTGTGAAATGCCATTGGCTCTTTTGTGTCTCGTGATCGATTACATCATGCTGTTGTGAAATACTATTGGCTCTTGTGTATCTTGTGACCGATTGCGTCATGCTATGGGATGGGAATATATTTTCTGAATGAGATGACGGCGCGTGAAAGACTTCGTATGGCTTCAGAAGACTTGGAATGTGACTTTGTAATGTATTTATACTGCTTGTTAATTATTGGATATGTATATGTATCTATAGAAGCTGTATCCTGTCCTCTTATTCAGTTATGGCAATGGGCATTTTGTTTTCCGACACACAGCAGTGAGGGCTCATTGAAGAAGGGGTTTAGGCAGACTGATTCTTTGAACTGCTTCACACGAGTCGTTTACGAATCATTTAGAAATTAGGTAAAATTAAATCTATTTTTGGAGAAGTGTTTTTTGACCTTGCATACATGTAAACCTGTTTTAAGAGACTCATAAAGCAATATAAGAAACCTTTAGCAACAACACTTCAGTCTAAATATAAACATGTTTATTTTACACTCAAGTAACTGTTCACACAGTAAAAAGCATATTGTTTTCATTGTGAATTGTTGTCATTGTACAGAAAGACCAAAGGCCAAAGTGACCATTAAACCTGATCAACATGTATTCAGAGGAGAGACAGTCATTCTCAGATGTGCCATTGATGCTGAAGGAGTCACTAGCTGGCAGTACAGCTGGTATAAAGATGGTTCACACAGTGTTTTCAGTGAACTACAAGAACACACTTTCAGCTCTGTTACTGAGTCTGACGCAGGTAAATACTCCTGTTATGGAGCAGAGAGAGGAGGATCACGCAGATCAAACATCAGTGATGCAATTACACTGACAGTAACAGGTGAGTTCAGAATGTTAACAGATCCTTGTGCATATATGCCCTTATGATTGGTACATGTCTGTGGATCTGAAAGTTGCTTACTTTTAGATCCAAATAGCATTCTTGATATTCCCTTGGAAAGAGTGGCCTATCAGTACATGGTCAATCCGTTTGGACTATCCCTGACCCCTTGCACTTTTACAAAGCACATATGCGCAGCTCTTTTCACTCTGAGACAGATGGGAATCAGCTTTTTGAACTACCTCGATGACTGGTTAGTGGAAACTGAATCAGAATGGAAAATTGCTGCACACAGGTTGTTATTACTCAACCACAAAGAGCGTCTTGAAGTGGAAAATCAACTTACCCAAGAGTTTTCTGACTACCAGATAGCGAGTGATCTTTCTGGCAACAGTCATTGACTCTGTGAGCTCAGATTAGTTAAAACTATTACTACTATTAGTTGATAATTGATACCGCTCAAAATAGTTTGGACAGGGGTATGTTTATTATGATGTAGCATATCCTGTTCTTTTCAAAACAGTTTGAAGACGCCTGGGCATCGATGTTATGTGTTTCTGGAGTTTTGGTTTGGGAATTTGGTCCACCAAATGTTCTCAATAGGTGAAAGATCTGGACTACAGGCAGTTCAGCACTGGACTCTTACCACAAAGCCATGCTGTTATAATAGCTGCTGTATGTGGTTTTGCATTGGAACTTTAAACCCACATAGCTATAAACACACTATTAACCACTTTGACACTTTATGTAAAAAAACTCAATGAGCAAGCATCATTAAAATTTTATTAGAATACTGTTTTTATTATGTCACCAATTACATTTTTACTATTTACCAGATATGGGGATAAGTCACATATCAAGTCCAAGCAAGTCTCAAGTCTTTACCTTTACTTTAGAATTTTTGAGTCGGGAAGTTCTAGATCTCACGCTTCTGAACCTACATCCCGACAGCAGGAGTGTGAAAAAAACATTTTGAGGATGGAGGCAACTCTCCTATGGACTCTGCGCTCAAGTCAAGGGTTCACCCTAAGCAAGTCAAGTCAAGTTGCAGTACTAAAATAAATGTATATATTTTGCATCCATAATGGACAGAAAGTGAATGAAGTGCTTGTTGTCAGCGATAGACAGGGGCATGTTGCAATTAATGATTAGATCAGAAATTAGTGCTCCTATAATGGCTTTTTTTTTTTTTTTAATTGAAGGAATAAAAACACATACCTGTACAATATAACAGTTGACATTACAATATCCTACTTTTTTTTATAACAACCCCACCCCACAAACCTAAAACACCCCAAGGCAGCAAACAAAATAAATAAAGGCCACATACGATCATTACGTGGTAACCATGCATGTCATATTATAACAATAGTGATGATAATAGGTAAATAATTGTTACAAATATATGTACTATATTATGCATTCCTGCACACAAGGAAAGAAATTAACCATTCTGCAAGACATACCACCTTAAAAACAAAAACACTGAATAAGGACTCATGGGGATAAAGAAACACAGAATGTGTGTTCATATATAATGGCTCTTCGTCGAGGGTGGTTGACTGGATATTTAGTAGTCTGGGGCACAATGAACTGCAACATGGATGTGTATCTTTGAAATATTCATCATATCTGCATGGATAAAAAAAATACCAAACCAATCATGGAAAACTGGAAACATTAAAGGTAAATTATTTTTCCTGTGCACAAAAATGTATTGTTTCATAAATAATGTATGGAAAATAAATTGTAAATATAAATAAATTTTAAGTGATGATCACTTGTATGTGCTTTAAGTTACAGCAGTTACAGATTTTCATTTTTACACACACAGTAATGTAAATACTGACAGAATGTAAAACTTTATACAGGATATGAAGTATTATGACTTAAACTTTACCTAGTACTGTATATGTTTTATATATGATGCTTTAATACTTTTGCTGTCCATTATAAGGCACAGTAGGGAATTTATCCACTCTTTTTCACCTAGGTATGGGAATCTCGTTAATCAAAATGAATGGATCTTTTTCATTTCAGCAGAATATAAAGTTAATATAGCCCAATGATGAAGTTATGAAGCTTAATCTTCGTCTCTGCGGTGGACGCGCAATATACACGTTTCATATGTAACATATAATCTGATGTAACGTTATTTGTTTTCTATTTGAACTGGTTTCATTGTTATACAGCACACAACATTTTGTAAATATAAATGTAAATATTAATATATAACCACAACAACCACAAGTAACTGACTAGGACTAAATGATCAACTAAATAAGAAAAGGCACAAAGACATCAACACAAGAAGAACTAAAATGAGGAAATAAAAGAAAGCAAATTCAAACTAAAAGCAAGAGAAAGAGCAAGACAAAACAAGAAAGTACAAAGGACTAGACAAGACAAAGACACAAGACTTACCAGACAACACTCAGCCACAGACACAGGGACAAAGACCAAGACCAAAGTAACAACAACAAAGTGTAGGACAAGACCAAAGGGAGACAAGACGAGTGTGACAACACAAACCAACAAAGGACAGCAGGGCCAAGGGTACAATAAATAGGGAGGAAAGCACACAAGGGACAGCTGCAGACAATTAATGACACAAGGGCTCAACAAGGCTAACGAGAGGGTGTGGTAGAGAGGAATCAAGAAGGGAGGGACTAGGGAAGCACATGGCTGACAAAAACAAAACCATGTGCTGACACTAGACAAGACACAAAACAAAAAGACAAAGATGCAGGCAGGATCTTGACATTACCCCGCCCCCAACGGACACCTCCTGGCATCCAATGTCACCAGACCAGCCATAGTTGTAGGTAGATGGTGCAGGCAGTGGTGTGGGGTAAGAGGCCTAGGAGGACTTGAAGTCAGAGTCACAGCAAGCAGGGTAGAGTGGGGCAGACAATACAGGCATTCCTTTGGAGATCTTGAGGGGAGGGCGGGTGGGACCACCATAGAGGGACCATAAACAACAGGAACACACTGTGAGGGACTCGTCAGAAGCAGCAAATAGCTGCGAACAACCTCTTCGGGTGGAACCCAGCAAGCCGGAACATCCTCCAAGGGACTCGTCAGAAGCAGCCCTGAGCTGGTCTGGTATGATCTCAGTGGACAACTGACTAGCAGAAATAATCCAAGAGAACTTGACGAGACAACAACCCTCAATGGCTATGACCCACTGGCAAGGACATCTTTCAAGGGCATAACAGTACCGGCAGGAACAATTTACATGGCCCAGAAGTACAGACAACATCAAGGCTTAACAGGAACGATCACCAACGGCCATGACCCAACTGGCAGAACATCTTTCAAGGTCATAACAGAACATTTTACATGGCCTTAACTTGACCGGCAGGAACATGGTCTACGGCTACGACCCTTCAGGCAGAAATGACCTCAGTAGGCGTGACTGGGCAGGCAGGAACATTTTACATGGCCGGACATAAAGGTTAGGGTAGTCTCTGAAGGAATAACTTCACAGGAATACTCCACAATCATGACTGGTAGAAATCACTGCTGTTGACTTGACAATAGACAAGATTCCTGCTTGCTGGCTTTACTTGACACGACTGACTGGAATCTTTAAAGGTTGAGACATGACAGGCTGAAGTGAAATCCGGGGAGGGCTTGACATGAAAACGAACAACATCTTCTACAATTCAATTCAATTCAAATTTATTTGTAAAGCATGATATTTCATGATACATATCATTGCAAAGCAGCTTTACACCAAAGTAATGTTTTACAGTATGTGTAGTAGTAGTTTGTACA
>JAUMHG010000059.1:256930-273465 GCA_032359395.1 Enteromius anoplus | reverse complement strand
CGAGTTCCTGCCTCCGTGTCCTGCCTTCCGTGCCTCGCTCTTCGAGGAAGCGAGAGCGCGAGCACACAGCGCGCGCATCGTGACAATTATGCTCTGCAATAAAACTGTTGCAAGTACAGTTATTTCCATTGTTTATGTTAATGTTGAATGCTCTTAGTCCGACTGCGGGGCAGGAGGAGAGATTCGATTTGGCATCTGGGAACCGTTAAAGGGCACAGCAGCAAGCCAAACCCAGCCGGTTAAGACACGGGAAGACACAGCCTCTTCGCGGAGGGCGTAGAACCTGGCGAAGGTGTTTGGTGTCGCCCAGCCCGCAGCTCTACAGATATCTGCTAATGAGGCACCGTGCAGCAACGCAGAGGTGGAGACTACACTCCTTGTTGAGTGAGCTCTCAGACCTAAGGGGCACGGCTCTCTCTGGTATAAGTACGACAGGGAGATGGCATCCACCACCCAATGAGCCAGCCTTTGTTTGGAGACATCATTCCCTTTCTGCTGACCTCCAAAGCAGACAAAAGAGCTGCTAGGAGCATCTGAAGCTCTGGGTGCAGTCAGTGTAGAGGCACAAGGCACATACAGGACTCAGCAACTGTAAGGCTGGGTCTGCCTCTTCCTGGGGCAGAGCTTGGAGGTTCACTACCTGGCTTTGAAAAGGTGTGGTAGGAATCTTGGGCACATAGCCGGGCCGAGGTCTTAGTGTTACGTGAGAGTCGGCCGGACCGAACTCTAGGCACTCTTCGTCGACAGAGAAGGCTTGAAGGTCCCCGACCCTCCTGATAGAGGCCAGAGCAATCAGGAGTGCTGTCTTTAATGACAGGTATTTCAACTCGACTGACTCCAAGGGCCCAAAAGGAGCTTGCAGCAGGCCGGTTAAGGCGACGGCAAGGTCCCAAGAGGGTACAGAGGACGGTCTCGGGGGATTAACCCGACGCGCACCTCTGAGAAACCTAACGATGAATTGGTGCTTACCTATGGATTCTCCATCCACTGCATCATGGTATGCTGCGATGGCAGCAACATACACTTTAATAGTTGAAGGGGACAGTTTGCGCTCCAACTTTTCTTGCAGGAAGGCAAGCACAGCTGCAATCGGACATCTCTGTGGGTCCTCGTGGCGTGAGGAGCACCAGTCGACGGACAGACCCCATCTCTGAGCGTAGGCCTGCCTTGTTGAGATGGTGTTAGATGCTCTACAATAATATGTGACCACAATGAGTTTACATGTTTGTATTTTTTAGGAAAAAAAATATTATGCTGGGTTAGTAAATTTTGTGAAAATAAAAGTAGCTGAAATAGGGCCATGAAACTCATACTGAATAGTAACGCACAGTACTGAGAGTAACCAGTCTATTAGGTTAGAATATTTACTTCTCGATGTGAAAATCATTCCACTTACTTTTTCAGAGAAAACAATATAGTGTTTTAAATTTAAAAATTGTTTCTTTAGGCTGCCTCACAGCATTCTACCTTGATGGGGGAACATTAGCCAGTGGGGGAGTGTCTTTTGTCTCTCCAGGTGTGAATTGCATAAATATTCATAGCCATTGCCACTCCCACGCATACAGCAGTGCTGACCCAAAAACTGACTTACAAAATTTAAATCATTGTAATGTTTTCTGTGAATGAAAGAACATAATACTTTTCACATAATTGTGAAGAAAATATTCTAACCTACAAGACTGGTTACTCAAAAGTCTTATTCAGGCCCATTCAGTGTGTTTTTTTTTTTTTTTGTTTTTTTTTTTGCCTTATTTCAGCTATTTTCTTTTTCTCCAAAACTTACTAACCATGCATAATATTTTTTTCTACAAAACATAAGCATGTACATTTGCCTTTCTCGTATATTATTGTAGCACAGTTTGTGCTGAATACAAAAAAATAAAATAAAAAAATACATGTTGGCCAATACAATGTAATAAGTAGCTGACAAAAGCACAAATGTCAGGTCATGTCAAGACATCTCAGGGGCCCCAAAATCACCTTGGCCTCCAGAGGGTTAAAGCTGCTTTGCAATGTATTGTAAAAAATTATATAAACATAAACTTAAATGGAATTGCACACCCAGCATAGACTGCTCTCCAAGTTCAGGAAATAGTCCTCAGTAAATGTGCAGAACACACTCTAATATTTGTGGTTAACTCTTCAGGAACATTGTTGTTTCACTTTCATAATGGCACACAGTGTCTCCAGAACATGGACACCGCAGCAACACTACAGCCAGAATAATTGTTCTTTTTTCTTTGCGTTAAAATTACTGTTTTTTTTTTTAAATAAACCCACTCTGTGATGTTGAAGAGTGGGATTATGTGTAAACGTGACGTTTTAGGGGGGTGTGGACAAGTCATAACTGTTATAAAGAATATCTCTTTGGTTTTGAAACTTCAGTCTTTGCAAATTTAGGGATCTTATTTATGCACTGCTTAAATACAACAGCTTGCAACACTCCAAAGACAAAGGCAAACTTGATTTAGCATCTTATGACTCCTTTAAACATGTTATTGTGATTTATGATTTATGACCTTTAAAGAGCTATTCATCCATAAAAAGAGTGCAAATGGCTTCAAGTTTTTTTCAGTCCAATCTGGATTTTACATATTTATACATTATATTTATAATTTTAGATAAAAAGTGTCCTGCTGTATACTGATAGATAGATATATATAACATCACTGATACAGTTCTCTCAAACAGTGAGGACAGTACAGTTCTGTTTACTGTGACTGTTTGTTCACCTCTTTTAGTGGAAATATATAAGCTTTCAGGAAAGCCAATCAAAGTGTCTTATCTAAACTCTAAAGGTAAGTAGGCCAGAAAAAACATGTCTCTCTTTATTAGTCTTCTGACAGAATGCTGTTAATTTCTGTCAATGTTTCTTTTGTCCTCAGAGGTTCAGGTTCAGCTTTGAACGGCCTGCATTAGACATGCTCTGAGGAACCTTCTTATTAATTGAAGGCAACTAGAGATCATGTGGTAAAGGACACACTTACAAAATAAAAATTTGGGCTGCGGAATAAAAACGACCGGGACCTTCTGTTTAAAAGGGTCAAATTATTTCCTCTTAAGTCCACTTATAACGTTAGTCAAGGTTTCCTGCACCAAAAGCCTTCATGATTTAGTTTTACATCACCCTTTGTTTGACCTTTTGAAATAAATGGTTCATTTTCTGCTGCTGCACTTTTAAGACATAAAGACTGGTTAACTGCACTATTGTGAGGGCAAATTATATGTTATATACAGTATATAAAAAAAAAATATATATATATACATATGCATACTTTATACTTCAAACACTAGTTTCTAAAAATAAATAAATACAATCTTGCCATATTATTGTTTACTAATAAATTTTTTTCAAAATGTACATTTAAATACTTAGAATCAGCATCAATCTGCTCATTGTAAAAAACATGTAAACTAAGTAAAAAAAGTATGTACAAACTTTTTTTCACTACGAGTTATGTCGTGACGACATGAGGTCTTGCCTAGAGCCCTGATTCGCTGTGCTTAAAAGAAAACGCCAATGAAAATTGGCAAGTGGTTAAGCAATCCTGAGCCACTCCCCTTCATCTGGGTATAAAGAGGTACAGCCACTCATCAGATTTTGCTTCGGAGCCAAGAGTTTATGCCTGCTGCAATGAAGAGGAAGCAAAAGTTGTTCTCCGTGGCGTCGACAACAATCAGTGGTTTCCCTGCCAAGCGAGTCCCCTGGGTGTTTCACAAAAGAGAAATTTCTGAACACGGTTACTTTGCGTTTTTTTAGATGCTGTTTTGGCTGTGTCTTCTTGGGTGTGGGCGTCACCTGTCTCCCAGTGATGGCCACAGAGGCTGTCTTCACTGTATGGGTCTCCAGCATGCTGAAGACGCCCTCGCGAAGGAAGGATGTCCTCATTGCAAAGCCATGCCCCTGGCAGCGCTGCGGTCCCGCCTTGCCGTCCTTCGGGATGAGCAGGCAGCCTCTGCTGCCACCCAGCCTGGCTTCACTGCCACTGGCAGAGGACCGCCGGCTGCCACTCTGGGGGATCTGAGGATGACCGTGAGTGCCACTACTCCGGTTCCAGCCCCACAGACCACTCACCCCTCCCGCTGTCCTGTAAGGCCTTTAAGCGATTCGGAGGGGCCGTCCAAGGGTAGTCTTTATGTTTTGTTTGGAGCGCAGAGGGAAGATCAGATGTCGCTTGCTGCATCGGGGGATGGGCTATTGTCCACCGAGGTCTTGCTGCTACCACTGAGTCTGATCCAAAGTTGATGGCCATGCTTGCCCGGGCCGCCGTGAGCTTTCATGGCTGGACAATTGGTTCCTAGGTGCTGACCGTGATAGCAGATCATGGCCCACTCCAATTCCTTTTTTTCCGCAAGTACATGAGGAATTGAAAAAGTCATGGATTGCTCCTTTCACAGCCAGAAGCCTTTCGTCACCTTCCTGCATCTATGGCTCAACCTGGCTGAGATGAGGGACTCGGACAAGGTCAGGTTTTTAGATGCCCCCATCTCCCAGGTTGGCCTGTTTGGCAACATTGTTGAGGATTTTGCAAAACAGTTCTCGGCAGTCCAGATGCAGACAGAGACGATCCAGCACTTCCTCCCCCCGTGTGATTCTTCATCTGCCACTGCTCCGCCATGGGTCACGCCTTGGCCTGCTCGTTGCCAAGGGCACCTGCAGGATCTGGACAGGGTCCCGTCTGCTTTGGCACATCAATTGCCTAGAGCTGTTGGCAATGTATCTAGCTCTGCAGCATTTCGGACACATATTGGTCCGCTCGGACAATACTGCGGTTGTATCGTACATCAACTACCAGGGGGTCTACAAACACACCGCATGTCACAGCCATGTCCTCCCCTCAAGTCAGTCACAGTTCAGATCACTGCACGCTGTAAATATTCCGGGGGAGCTCAATCGTGCTGCTGATACGCTTTCACGACAGCTCACATTTCCTGGAGAAAGGCAAATCCACCTCAAGACAGTCCAGCTGATTTGGAGTCGATTCAGAGAGGCTCAGGTAAATCTGTTTGCCTCTCATGAGTCCTCCCACTGCCAGCTGTATTTTTCCCTGACCAAGGCTACTCTTGTTACAGACACACTAACGCACAGCTGGCGGTGTGATAGTTTCTTCCTGTGTGTTGGGTAACAGGTAATTGCCAGGAAGAAGGGGCCAGTGTCATGCTTGCAAGCGCTGTTTACTCTTCCAGTAAGTTCCCCAGGTGGAAAACCATGGTAGAGCATCCTCCAGCATCCGCAGTAGCCCGGGATCCGGTCAGCCCCTGTACTGGGCTCGATGTCCATATAGGTGATTCCCTGTGGGTTATCCTATGTGTGTATCCTCCATGGTAAGGTTTCCCCAGGTATACTTATGTCTTCCTGTGAGAAAGTACTCTGTCCATCTCTACTGCCAGTCGTTCCACTCCTTCCTTGGATAGGACCAGCCATAGAGATAAGATTGTATGTTGTACTGCCCCACTGCAGGTCAGTCCATTCTAGGGTTCCACATGTCACCTTCTGGTGGTAGGACGTTGTCTCCGTAGCACCCCTTTTCAGAAGGTCCGCTTCCCCATTGTCAGGCCAGACTGTAACAGCAAATACAAGAGGTTGCATCCCCTCTTGCGGAAGGTTGAAAACCCCTCCAGGAAATAGAAATTTCTTCTTCGGGAACAACAGTTTTGGCCTCTCTGGCAGCTGTGTCCTCACTCTGTCAGCGAATCTGCTCTGGGGCAATGGGATGGTTACGACCTTTGCATAAAACTTATCTAACACATATCTCTTGTAAATATTTGTAATGCTACAAGGTTGTAACAGTTCAGGTTGTGGCATATTTCATTGGGCCCCAGTTTGTCGTCATAAAATAACTCATAGTGACTGACAGATAGGGAACATTTCGGTTCTGATGAGTGGTTGCACCTATTGCCTCTTTATACCCGGATGGAGGGGAGTGGCTCAGTATTGCTTAACAATTTGCAATTTTTATTAGTGTTTTCTCTTAAGCAGAGCCAATCAAGGTTCTAGGCAAAGACCCCAGTCTGTCGTCAGAACATAACGTCTTGTGTTTAATAGTACAATCACATAAATCTTTTGTATTTCTCACCTGTTTCATTTATGTAGTACTGCAAATATACATCACAATAAATGTACTGTTTTATGGTAAAACTGTGTAATGCAAATGGATGGAAATTGTAAATGCAATTTTTTTTTTTTAATTGGTTCATTCGTTTATTTTTTTTCCTCTCCATTTATGCATTATAATAATCTGCAGTGACTGGTTTTGAAGCAAGTTTTAGTTAATGGTGTTTTTTGGCCCAAGAAATGAGTTTGCGTTTTAAATATGACAGCATATTACACCATATGACCTTTTTAATAAAGCTGCATTTGTCCAAATTTGTGAGCATCCCACACATGCACTCATTTTAAAACTCAGGGGAGGATTTTCTGCAGCAAAGGTCTCCATTAATCTGTGGGTGTGTTAATGCACAGTTCCTACCATTTGTGTGCACAGTGCCAGTTATAGGTTATATTGACTGGAAAGCAATAATCTGAACAGATGGAGTGGGCATGAGCATAAATCCTTTCAACACCTACTGTACTGTTTACCAAATATAACATGCAATGTCAATAGCTTTTAAATCTCAATTCACATTACATGCAGTTTGATTATACCTGGTATGTTGATGTTTAACAGTACTATATAACTTTTACAGAGCCAAACTCTACCCAAAGTGCAAACTTTCCTTCTGATGTTAACAGAACTGGAGGGGTTTTGTATTCAAGTCTAAATCATTACCCCACTTCATCTCAGGACTGACATGACAGCATTCCAATAATGTAATTTAAATTACATTTATGCATTTGACCAACGTTTCATCAAAAGTGTCTCACATTGCATTGAAGGTATGTATTTTATCACTTCTTGCAAGAGGTGCTGATGTGATGGCCCCATCGATGGCTCTGAATTGGATTTGGACAGTAGTCGAGCATCCATTCATTAACATCCTGTAGATGCCCATGAACCCTGAACCAATGGGCTTCTTTTTCCAGGCACCTGCAGGCTGGGAGCTAATTTAAAACCAGGCTGATGGTGTCTTCTGCATTTTTAAAGGTTGCTGTAGATCTATGATTCCCACCTGCTGCTCAGCCCCCTTCCTCTACTGATTATATTGGCTTGTTCTGTTGAGGCAGAATTGCCAAACATCCTTCAAGATATATGAAAATCAGAGTGCTGCATGGAAGACATATTTTTGTCTACCAAAATTGAGAAAAGAATGAACATTTTAGCTCTTCTGGTCCCATCGTCTTGAATAACGTCAATGGTAAACACACACACAAAAAAAATAAAAAAATAAAAATAAGAATAAATTGTATTCTATGCCATGAAATATATCAGTAATAGATTTTACTTTAAAAAAACGGCCTAAATGGGACAAGGATTGCTGGCGACATTAACCATGCACTTTTACATTGTGTCTGTCATAGCAGATCAAGTCACCTTTTTTAATATAGCGCCTTTGAAAATTCAGATTGTGTCAAAGCACTTTACGCTTTAAGATTTCAGTGGCGCTTAAAAAAATATTCTTACATTTTAAATAAAGTCTAAAAGAATAGTTAGAAGCTTAAGGATAATGACACTGAAGTGAGGTGGTTCTGCTTTAGTCTATTTAGGTCCTATGTTTAGCTTTTTGCGTCTAAAAATTGTCATAATGCCTGTTCTGTAAGGCATTTTATTTAATTAGGGGGCGCTGTTGGCTTAAGAAATAAAACACATATATAACATTAAGTTTGTGTTTCTGGTTAAATTGATGTCAAAGATTGACTTGATCACAAGTATGCTTTGATTCAGAAGTTGTAGAATGTGGCTAAAAATCACAAACATAACACTTGTAAATTAAATTATTTTATTATATGAACAGATTATTAATTAATTACTTTTCACGAAAGCCTATTTCCGCCACTGAATAAAAAAAGGGGAAAAAAATGGTTATTGCGGTATTTTTATCTCAAAATTCTGACTTTTTTTTTTCTCAGAATTGTCAGATGTAACAATTTTGAACAGTGCATGGTAGACACTCGCAAATTTTATGCAAAAGTCGTAAAATCTGAAAATTTTAAGCAAAATTAAAAACAATTGTGAATAAAGCATCAATTTTGACTTTTTTTCTCAGAATTTTGAGATATAAACTTGCAATTGCTAGTTATAAAGTCAATTAAAAAAAAAAAAAAAAACAAACAAAAAATGTCTCAGGGTTATGCATATAACCCCTGTTCCTTGAAGGAACGAGACACTGCATCGAAACGCTTTGGGAACGCCTTCAGCGAGACCATGCTCTGAATCTGCTGTGAAATCCGTCTAGATTACAGTCACTGCGTCGAAACGCTTTGGGAACGCAATACCTACGCCTCCAGACCCACAAGTCCCTGCCTTTTGTGGAGCAGCACAGCTAAGGCTAAAGGACAGCCGAGCCTGGGGTATTTGGGCGATCTAGCCCGTAAAACCTAGCAAAGGTCAAGGGAGAAGACCAACCCGCTGCGTTGCAGATGTCCAGAATCGGAACACCCGCTAGAAAGGCTTTTGAAGCCGCCACACTTCTAGTTGAGTGTGCTCTGACTCCCTTCGGCGAGGAGAGACCAGAGGATAAATAAGCCAAAGAGATAGCATCCACGATCCACCTACTTAGGGTCTGCTTAGAAGCAGGGAGACCCCTCCTCGGAGGGCCGAAGCAGACAAATAATTGGTCCGATTTCCTCCAAGATGCAGTTCTACGAACATAGTAGCCAGTGCTTGCACTGGGCACAAACAGTGTAGTCCTTCTTCTCCCACTCCTTGGCTGGGTGGAAGGGAAAAAGCCTGCAGCTGGACAGGTGCAGATGGTGCTCTAGGTACCTTGGGAATATAACCCGCTCGCGGGAATAGAAAGACTTTAGCCAAACTGGGTGCAAAGTCTATACAAGAAGGGGCTACTGAAAGAGCCTGCAAGTCCCCCATTCTCTTTAGAGAGGTGAGTGCCACTAAGACCGCAGTCTTAATGGCGAGGACGCGGTCTGAGACCTGCTCCAGAGGCTCAAAAGGAGATAGGTCCGCTAGGTCCCAGGTTAGAACTGGGGGTCGAGTCACCGGCCTCAGCCTAGGTGCACCCCGGAGGAAACGAATGACGAACGGATGTCGTCCCAAAGACCGTTCGTTAACTGGGGAATGAAAAGCTGATATAGCTGCTACTTACACTTTCAAAGTGGAATGAGCCAAGCCTGTAGCCAACCTTGACTGCAGGAAATTCAAAACTGTGCCAATCAGGCAGTTTATGGGATCTTGCTGATGCTCAGCACACCATGAGGTGAAAAGTTTCCATTTCAGGATATAGAGTCTTCTTGTAGAAGGAGCCCTGGATTGGAGAATAGTTTGAACGACCTAATTCGATAAACCGAACTCTATGAGTTGCGCCCCTTCAAGGGCCGTACCCATAGGTTCTTTATCTCCGGGCGGGGGTGCATGATTGAGCCCCCTGCTTGAGAGAGAAGGTCCCTCCTGATCGGAATCTCCTAGGGGGAGCCGTCGAGAAGGGAGACCAGGTTCGCAAACCATACTCGGCCCGGCCAGAATGGTGCTACTAACAGTAGGCTGACCTCGTCCTGGCAGACTCTCTCCAAGATTCCTTGGAGAAAAGCGACTAGGGGGAAAGCATACAGCCGGAGCCTCGGCCACGTCTGTACCTTAGCATCCACTCCCAGTGGAGCTGAATGAGCTAGAGAGAACCAGAGGAGACATTGTGCGTTCTCCTGAGTCGCAAAGAGGTCCACTTCTGCTCGATGGAAGACTAACCAGATCTTCTTTACCACATCTGGATGGAGTCTCCTTTCCCCAGGTCTTGACACCTGTCTCAAAAGGCTGTCTGCTGCTCGGTTGAGGTATCCCGGAATATAGACTGCCTTGAGAGAGCGGAGCCTGCTCCGTGACTAAGTCAGGATCTGGTACGCCAGCTTGTATAAGGGACGTGAACGCAGACCCCCTTGATGATTTATGTATGACTCTGTTGCCATATTGTCGGATCTCACGAGAACATGCCGACGTCGAAGGCAAGGGAGAAAGCACCTGCTTGGAATACTGCCAGCAACTCAATTTATATGCTTTAGAAGTTGGCTGCCTTTCCACTGCCTGCAGGCCGAGCGATCCCGTAGGACCGCTCCCCATCCAGTGAGGGACGCATCGGTTGTTATCATCACGCGTTCGAGGTGCGCGCCCAGCAACGGTCCTGAGTTCAGAAATTTCCACATTCCTCCAAATATCATAGCTCGCACACAACGTCGGGAGACTTGTATCATACGAAACGGATTTCCCTTCGGGGAATATTCCTTTTGTTTGAGCCACCATTGCAGGTGTCTCATATATAATAGGCCAAATGGGATCACATATGATGCCGCTGCCAGAAGGCCTAGGAGTCTCTGACATCTCGAAGTCTGATAGCCTGGCTCTGAGAATGTGCTAGTATCAGCCAGTCGTCTATGTAGTTGAAAATGCGTATACCCTGAAGCCGCAGCGGAGCTAGGGCCGCGTCTATCACCTTTGTAAAGGTGCGAGGCAAGAGAGCCAAGCCGAACGGAAGCACTCGGTACTGATAGGCTTTCCTGTTGAACTGTTGTTTTAAATGTTAAATGCATTCTTTGAAAGTCACTGGAGTCTAAAACAACACTAAACTTTAATTGGATGGACAAATGAACCAATTACATAAATGGTATTATGTAATATTACATTATACTGCAAAGCAACACTGTGACAATATAACAATAATGAGTGGTTGATTTGTAGGGAGATCATAGACTGGAGCCTTCTAAAATGCCGTCTTTGCAGGTTTTTGTAATGCCTTATATTCGTCCGTACCTTATATCAAGTCTGTTCTTTTTTCCCACACATTCACATTTCAGCTCACTGTGACTCATCACCTGGAGGGAAGAAAAACAAAACAAAACAATAAAGGCTTCACATTCCAAGATTTTAAATGCAAAACAGTGAATATTCACATGCAAGTATTTGTTTTCTGACATATACAGTATGTATGTAATATATAGTCACAGAATAATTCATGAAGCATTCTCATGCTGCCTTGGCTCTGGCTCACTCATTTTCATCCACACTGTTAAACACACACCCTTCGTTTAGTTTTTTCTCTGATGCAGTGCATTGTGTACAGCTAATATTAATGGCCTATTAAGAGAAAATGTAATCGAACTTAACATTATTCACCACTGCGTATGCACTTTGATTCAATCCGGTAGGGGATGCTGAGATGTTGCACCATAAGCAGTGATATATAGGAATGCGATTAATCTTTTTTTGGGGGGGGGGGGGGGTTCCAGAGTCTCTGTCCAAATGAATGTGTCTTACTGATATACGTGATCTAAACACACGGTTGAACAGTGTAATGTGTTGATACCCATATAAAGAAGTACAATAACTTTTAAATAACTTTTACTTATTGTGAAAATATTACACTAACTTGTGAACTTTTAAAACTAAATTGTATTTGTTATAAAGTGCACTTTGTAACAAATACAGAAACATAAGGCCAATACTCACACTTGAGGTCTCTGCACTTGACCACTTGTCAACTTGAAAGACACATTATTACAGTCAGAAAGGGTAATTAGTTTTGCTTAATTTGCATGCACACACACACACACACACACACACACACACATAATAAATACACACACACACACACACACACACACATATACATTATATATATATATACATATATATATGTATATATTTTCTTAACAGAATTGTTTTATATAATCTTAAATGTCTTCACTGTCACTTTTGCTGAACTGAATGCATCCTTGCTCTGACTTTCACCTGTTTTTCTGTTGTGATGTTAAGCTGACTTGATCTTTCTGGGTAGAGAATAAGAAAATGTGCTCTATGTTTGGAAATGGAAGAGACACATGTGACTTCATTGCAGTCGTAGTGTGAACACTAATGCATCCTGATGCGTTCTGCACAATGACGAAGGAATGCTTACTCCACTAACATGCAATCATTCTGCAGAAACAAGCACTTTAAACTTTGTGAGTTTTGCAAACAAGAAAACCACTGTCTGATTGATAAAATATTTAAAGGAACTTGTTCACTGTGACTGACAGCAACATAGACTATGTGAAGCACATCCAAAGTTCTTCTCTAAAATTCACAAACAATGAGCATTCCATAAACTTTACATCTGAGGTGACTATTTCTTCTAGCTTCATTTATTTTTTATTCTTCTTCTTTTTTTATCAACACTTGTAAAGTTTGTATTAGGATGTAGAGATACTGCACTGGTATTTCACCAATGTAACAAAATAAATAAATATAAATGCAAATTTCTTGTGCGCACATTGTTTTCCCCAGATATTTAGCATCCTCCATTCAACTGTATGAAAAGTACAATAATCCACAAACGGAAAAGATTTCAGGCCACTGGCAGTGTGTTCAGGATGGGACATCCCACCTAAATTCAACTCAAAAGCATACAGTATCACAGCTTGTTTCAGGAACTTTTCAAGAACCCCAGGAGGTCAGCAAGACATCAGGAAGAGTCAATATCAATAATTGTACTCAATGTGCACTTGTAGTGTTAAAATTAAATAAAAAAAATAATTAAAAGCAGCATTGTTCATCATATTCAACTCACATGCCATGAATTTGCGAGATGTCAAGGAAAACTTTGCAGTTTGTATGTAATGTGTAAAGTGTTGCACGTTTCACTGGTACAAAGATATATATTATAGAGTTTGCAACTGCTTTTGGATGTACCTTTTGTAAGCGTTTCTGTGGTTTCTCTGTTTTGAATTATTGTTCTCGCTCTTGCATCGCCCCTTGGAATACCGTTTGCCGTTTGCCTGACCACTGCTACGCCCATTGGACTATTCTTGTGTTTTGCATTTGATACTCCTGTTTGCCGTTGCCACTACTTTGCCTGTTCTGACCCTGTATTTATAATAAAGTTTGCAAGTGGATCCGCTTGTTCACGTCATCCCTCTGATCCGTGACAGAATAATCAGCCACGCAGGATTCAGTGGCTTTCCCCAGAGTCCACGGCAAGATTACGCTCAGGTTCCTCTGTCGCCACTCTGTACTATATTTCAACGGGGTCATTGAAGATTACGTGCAGGAGTTTTTGGTATACAGTCATCGAGTCCTAGAAGATGATAGCAAGATTAAGGACTATTTTCTGCTTGGGTTAGACCCAGAATTCTTTAAATATCTGCCAGGGGACGATCCTGAGTGGTCACTGATTGAACTAATAGACTTGGTGCTGTTGTATTGTGGATCTACCGTCACTGTAGGAGAGGTGGAGGAGGAGGTAGGAGTGATGCACAATGAGACCCACATCAAACAAACATACCAGTACCACAACCGCAGCTCAAGATGGCCGCCATTCCCCAGCCAGAGTCAGCAGACAAGATGGCCGCCGAGTCACTGCCCAAGATGGCCACCATTCCCAGAGTCACTGTACAATGTGGCCGCCAATCCCAAACTTTTACACAAGATGGCTGCCGGTCCTGAGCCATTGCTGAAGATGGCTGCCATTCCTGAACCACTACACAAGATGGCCGTCAAATGGAAGGCCAAAGGTCAGTCCTCAGCTTCCCCGGATGTCTCCTCTCTGTCTCAGGGCATCATCAGAACTGCTATTGAGGGCACCTCAACCTTTCCCCGATGGAGGGGATTGGTGACCAGTTTGGCGGACCCTCCTGTGATATCAGTACGGGCGGCAGATGTTTATAGGGTCCCCTCTGCTCAAGGCTCCCTTTCTGAACCCCTCTGTGATTCTGATCCGCCTGGCCCGATCCGCCATAGCCTGCCAGTGGTCTTGATCTGCCATGGCCTGTTAAACAGAACCTGTGGTCCAGATTCCCCTTGGGTTCCGCCAGTGACTGTACAGGTTCCAGAGATGTCAGTTCCGGCCGTAGATTCTCTGGAGGTTTCGCTGGTGGCTGCACAACCCGCGGAGGTATTGGTGGTCCCCGCAGAAGGTCCTGCCTGATCCGCCCTGGGGGGTGTCTCCGCCGTCTGCTCAGCCAAGGTGGGCTTCTAAGCCGTCGGCTCCACCGCCAGCTACAATGAACAAAAAGCAGGTCCTGTCTCGGCCGTAGAGGGCTTCACTAACCTCTCTATGCTCCCCGTTGCAGTCCTGCCTGATCCGCCCTGCTGGGCCTCTCCGCTGTTTGCTCTGCGCTTGGGGGCACCACTGGCTCTTGCTCCGCCCAGGTGGGCATCTCCACCCCGGAGAGTCACCCCGGAGAGTCCCACCACCATCTGGACCAGTATGGCTCACTAGTAGGACTATTTCACTTCAGCTCCTGGCCTACAAAACAACAAAAAAACTAAAAAAGAAAGATTACAGGGAAAAGTATTCAACCAGATCTCCTCTGTTCCTATTTTTTCACCACTAGTTTGTTTCCTACTCTGATCATTGGTTAAATAATTATGTTCACTTGCCCTTTCTTGTTTGTAGCCTATATATATAACCCTCACTGTCTGTTGTTCATGATCCATTCTCATTATTACCAGTGATGGGAATAACAGCGTTATAAATAAACAGCATTATTTTTTTCCAGTAACCAGAGGTATCACTGTTTCCCCCATTACAAAGCCGTTAAGTCACTGACAGTAAAATGCGGCATTACTATAATTGATTATAGACTCAGTTCATATTAATGGATGCACCATGTAACATTACGTTTAGTATTTTGTCGCGGCACTCCAGTGTAGACAGTGTAACATTGGTCCTGCTTTGTTTCGTAGAACTTGTTGACTGGGTTGCTTAAACTACGTATGTGTGGGGTGGAGCTATCAAAGGGGAAATACCCTTTTAGGGTAGGGGCGTGTTTGTTTCTCTGGTAATGGGCGGAGCTAATGCACAGCCACTCACCTATTGCCGTCCCTGTTTTGATTTCAGTCAATCAGCGAGTGAACGCAGACTGCGTGATTAATATTCATGAACCCAGCAGCTCATTAATCCTAGTGCATTTTATATTGTTATTACTAGTAGAATTTATAGTATGACAATTTTGTTTATTACAATTTTTTTTCGTTTCCCCCTTTTTATAGAAATGCAAATACACATTCATGGTTATTGCAATTACTAAATAAATACATCAAATAATGCTAAATTAAAATGCATAATTAACGTATTATGATGCTATAAAAATACTGTGACGATTCTATTCCCAAGGTGTCCATAGAGAATTTATAATATTTACAATAATATATTGAATTTGATAGGTGTTTCCAAAACTGTCCCAAAGAGAACAATGTTTTTAAATAATAATTTAATTTATTTAGTGTTCTTTTCATTAATTTAACATATTTATATTGGGGACATCCAAGTTATTTGACATATTTGAATAGTTACTTTCATGCGTTAGTGGATTCTTAATTCGATTTAAAATGTTCAAAACTTAATTTTATCTTGTTTTAATTATTTTTATGAATAAAGTACTGATTAAGAAAGGTTTTTATTGCCTTGGAGGTGTGAAAGGGCCCTTCCTGAGGTGAAATGTGATTCTGCGAGGGGCTGACGTGTTTTTGTTGATTTGTGTTTACTGAAGTGTTTGTCAGTAGGTGTTCTTGTGTGAGGTAGAGAGGGGGCTGCTGGTGACTAATGGGAAGTGGGTGCCAGAACTTCCTCTTATGTCAGTCCATTCATTCGAGAGCCCCATCAGTGTGATGACTAAGACTGGACCCATCTAGCCGAGGAGCTTCAAGCACCTCCTCAGTAAGCTCTTGTGCTGTGCTCTAATCAACCGCGGTCCCTGCATTTCACAGTGAAAAACAGCCTACCTTTTTATTGGAATCAAATGTGTAGGTTTCAGCTTAACAAGTACCCTGTCAACATTCTCAACCCCCATAAACAAAAACAACATTGAGACATTTAATTTGTTCCAAATTCTGCAGGAACTTCATTTGAGCTCAATGTTTTAAGGCTTACGAAACTGCATGGTTGTTTTGTGTTAGACACACACTGTAAAAATATTTGCTGTAATTATGCAGCTGGATGCCAGTAACTTACTGTAAAATTATTTTTATCAAATTTATTGGCAACAGTTTGTTCAAAGATAAATGAAAACTAAACATTAAAAGTCTTTATAGTTACAGAAAAAAAAAACTATTCAAAACTGCCTCATGTTATTTTATTTATTTTGTACTGTAAAGACAAAGAATTTTTAATGTTAATGTTCATTTGTCTTTGAACAAATTGTTGCCCATAAATAAAATAATTTTTTACAACATTATACAAATTCAACATTACATATAACATACAATCCTAATAAACATAATTGATCAGAAAAAAAAAATTATAAATAAGAAGAAACATCTGTTTCAAATAAAACAAAATCAAAATGAAACCAAATTTGAAAAGCTATGCAGGTACTTCATGGTTTTCAGGAACTTATTACATTTAACAGGTTTTTGTACTGTAATATTGTAGAATTGTAAAAAAACTTAAAGGTGCCATAGAATGATTTGAGAGAATATTTTAAATTGTTCTCTGATATGTACATAGAAGGTATG
>JAUMHG010000059.1:172994-186431 GCA_032359395.1 Enteromius anoplus | reverse complement strand
AATAATAAAGTAAATGCCTGTAAAGAAACTTTTGATCAATTTAAAACATCTTTATTTGATTAACAAATAGTAATAACTATTAAAACATTATAGTAATATTATAATAAAAATAGAAGAAGTTATTGTAAATACTGTAAATGTGTTGCT
Source organism: Enteromius anoplus (assembly GCA_032359395.1). NCBI lineage: Eukaryota > Metazoa > Chordata > Actinopteri > Cypriniformes > Cyprinidae > Enteromius > Enteromius anoplus. The sequence continues at coordinate 186,284 of JAUMHG010000059.1, read as the reverse complement.
CCGCCGCCGTATGTGACGTCATGGCTGGGCGGGGCTTGTTTTCAAACCCAGACGCAGGCTCACAGCAATGAAGATGGCGGCGCTGGGGTCCGCCAAACCCGCTAGACCGGGGCAGAAAAGCGCTCCTCTGAGTCTGGAGGAGGTCCGGTGCCCGGTGTGCTCTGAGATCCTGCTGGAGCCGGTGACGATGCCGTGTGGACACTCTGTGTGCCTGCACTGCTTCCAGCGCACGGTGAAGCTGAGCACCCTATGCTGTCCGCTGTGCCGGCTGCGGGTGTCCAGCTGGGCCCGCAAACAGTCCCGGGAGAAGAGCCTGGTTAACGCCGAGCTCTGGGAGCTGATCCGCCTCAGTCACCCGGAGAGATGCAGGCGGAGGATGGAGCAGAGGGACGGGCAGAGCGCCGATGGAGGTTCGTGGAGCTCGACACTTACATAACCATTAGTTTGAAGTCATTATTTACGCTTCGACAAATCGCGGCATGACAGTTATCCAGCTCCACTGATTTCAGTTGATAACGTTAATTCGAAGAATAACAATAATATGTTTTATTTATTTTATATATATAATATTTTTATACTGGTCAACGTTGCAATCTAAAGGCTAAAACAAAAACAAGTAAGTGGTATTTATTTATTTATTTTAAATCTGGAAGGGAAAACAAGACCGTTTTGTTGGGGGGCGTTCACACATGACGCGTTCCGCTCGGTTTTTATGTTTGGTCTGCGTGCAAACGCCCAGCTGCGTCGCGTCGCGTCTCCCGCGTCGCGTTTTTAACTTCAAAAACACGTCTGGAGTACCGTGTAGTATTCCGTTCGCTACCAAAAAAACGTTAAACACAAGTGTTGGACTTTGTACACCTGGGTGGGTTTGATTGTGACGTTTTGCTGCTCATCTGTCAAACCGTTCAGTGTCGAAACCTGGTCAGATCGTGTAGAATCAACTATAATTATTTATTTTCGTTCTTTTTTAAACAAAAAAAAAAGCTATACTGTAAAGACTAACAAGACATTTGTCATGCTTGTTTTTATGCTGGTTGATTGTAAACTCGATCAGTTGTGGGGTCTTGTCCAGGCATGTGTGTGTCCAGTGGGCGGAGCTAGTGACAGAACTGAGATTGTGGAGAGGATCCAGTGTGTGTTTGTGAGTCAGCTGGCTATTATTTTGCTGATTGATGCTTTTGTTTCTTAGAAATCTTTCGTGCACCTGTACCGATTCATAAGTCTGGAGAAATGCGTCAAGAGTATGAGAAACAAAAGATGAAGGTAAGCTACTGACCTTTTTTTTCTTACATTTACTAATTAAATATGGAGATGTTTTGGTGCTATGCAATATGATGTTAACATATAAGAAAATTCCTGAACTATTCCAACAAAGTTGAAACATGCACAAACACCCTTTGTACGGCTGTAAAGTATGGCGTGAAATGATCTGACATGGACAAATGCAAAGCACTTCTGATTTCTAACAAGCTTGTTTGACTATATTCCCTCGTTAGAGCCTGAAATACAGTAACAGTCATATATAAAGCTCAGTGTTATCTCTTTAGGGTGGAAGCAGTGAAGAATCTGAAGAGAGGAAGAAAAAAATTCACAGAAAAGAAGAGTGGGGGATGCTTAAACTTTGTCATTATCCTGTACGTTCAAAACTATACTTTCTTGCATTGTTTACTTAAACCCAAAAATTACATTTGATTATAATCATTTAGGCACCCTTACGTTGTTTCAGACCTTCCAAGTTTCTTTTTTTTAATATTGTACACAGACGAAGATGTTTAAAGAATTTCGAAGAGCATTGACTTCTAGAAGTGAAAAACTAATTATGGAAGTCTATGGGGACCATATACTGTTCTTCTAAATATATTTGTTTATGTTCGACACAAGAAAGCAACTCATGCAGGTTTAGAACGAGTCCATGTCATGATAATAAAATGATCGCTTTTTGGATGAATTATCTCTTTAAATGTTTAATTGCTGCTCAATTATGTATGCTTATCTATTTGATGCGGTCAGCTCTGTGGGATGTCAGACTCTGAGAATGAAGAGCCGGTGGGAAAGAGGACCAGATATGTCTCTGCATTTGTGCGGAAAACAAGATGCTCCCCTGCTTTCAATAGAGGGTATTGCACTTATATTTACTTTATAATTGGACACGGTCATTTTCTGATTATTTTTAAATATACATATTTTCTTCAGTGTCCCTGGAGTGGAGGGTCCTAAAAAAATTCGTATGCGCTGCTATGCAAAAAATACTCTTTTTATTTGATTTATTTATTTTTTTATGACATTTCATTTAAAAAATATAAAATAAAACATCATGCAAATCAAAATGATACTTTATTCAAAAATGCCATTTGCCAAATTGACCAATATTCATTCTAAATGAAAGAAAAACGAGACTTATTTTAATATTAAACACCTTTATAGGAATATAACTGCTTCAAACTGGAGCTACCCCAAAAAAATAATACTAATAGCAGTATGAATGCAATTGTGACTTTTGATGTTTATCTCAATAAATTGTTTTCTGAATGAGAAGTGTTAAGAAGAGATAAGCATCTACCCTACGTTGCGCTGTATTACAGTCTTCATAGCAGTGCTGTTCAGAGGAGCAGGAGCTGTACAGATTCAGAAGATGGAAGAGGAAAAACCAGAGGCCACACACATCCTGCTGCTCCTGAGAAGGTATAATATTTCATGCTTGAATGAGTATTTTCAAATAATCAGTCCAATTTGTTGTTTAGGATGAATTGTTTTCTTATAAAAAAACATTTAAAACGTATATAAAAAAAAAAAAAAAATCTGCCGCATGCTGACCCAGGACTGGACACCCCTTTAGTGGAAAATAGCCAATGTTAAAGCAGGAATGGCACATAAATAATTTTTGTTGTCAGTGATGCTACTCTACCCTCTTTCCCTAGGCTATCATCACTCACAGTTACAATGCTGGAATCCTTCTCTCGTCTGAAAACAGTCGCTCTTTCTCAGCCCCGGTACTGAGTCTAGATAAGAGACACCACTGGCGGGGCATCCACACCTCGTCCGCTTCGCTTGTGCTTCAAACGAAACCAGAGAGGTCTATTAGCCCCGAGAGCAACGATAGCATATCGGAAGAACTCAACCATTTCAAGCCTATTGTCTGCTCGCCGTGCACTCCACCAAAAAGGTTGCCCGATGGGCGACTTCTGGAGCCTACGATCGTGAAGTCGACCCCTAGGAACTTGACACGTGCTCTGCACAAGTCCACAAGCTACGAAGCCAGCCCGACCATCCTGCAGAAGTGGAAGCAAATCGAAGTTGATCGTCAGTGCATCAAGGTGACCTCGAAAGGTACCGTCACGAGTCCGATCGCAGAGGATATAAGCCTTAAACTGAGTCCCGTTGAAGAGCGGGACAGTCGACTCTGCAGCTGTTCAGTGGCCAAGGACAGCTCGCAAGATCATCAGTGCACTTGCAAGACAAGTGCTAAGAATCGAAAGGATAAACCTGCAATCTGTAATAAACGACGGCTTGTATTTGATCAGTGGAACAAAGAGGAAGGTGCACAGCCTGCTAGCGCTCACATCAGGTCGACAACTCAAACCGTTGCAGGTACTTTAACTGCAAAAAGACGTAGCAGAGGTGAAGAACTTTATGACCCGATGCTTGACCAATATTCTGAACACTGTAATCAGGGTACGAAACACCCCGAGAACTTCGTAAATGAGCCCACCGCCAGGAGCTGTGTACTTAACAGACCTACCTCAAGAAGGGGCAAGAAGAGAAGCCACAAAACCAAACATTTGGAAGACAGCCTACTGACAAAAATGTCCCGGACAGGTGCCTATGACAGGCTCGATGATAGGATTGTCCAGAGAATGAATCAGGAAAAGGAGGACCGAGAACTGGCTCTGAAGCTACAAAGACAGTTTGACAGAGAATGTCAAAAAGCGGGCCGACACAAAATGAGTCGAAACAAATATGAACTTCGGTCCTGGGCTACAAATGATGGGACGGTAGGACACAATACACGCAGGTCAGGAAGGATCTCCAAAAGAAATGAGCACTTTAACCACAGCTGTTAAAGTGACCTCCGGATATGGTAGTCTTTTATTGTAATGATTTGTCGCAGTCACAAACATTTTCTTTGTTGAGGCACTACAGAGGCTTTCTAAGATCTGGATAAGTATTATATTAGTATTTACTTCTTTTGACTTTTTATCCAAAGCAACTTGTATTGTATTGAGTCCACCTGGAGCAAAGGTGCACAGTCCGTTCAGCTTCAACCCTGATCAAACACAACTGAACCAGCTAATTTAATAATTACAGACAGGTGTGTTGGATCAGGGATGGATCTGTACTCTGCAGGTAGGTCTCCAGGAGCAGTACCGGGCACCCCTGACCTAGGGCAAGCTGGGGTCAAGTGCCTTTGCTTGGTTCAAAAGAGAGGTATAGGTCAAGTTTGGAGCAACTTTCCCATTTATAGGAATCTGGATTTCAAGCTCTGTTACTGTTTGACTGGCTTCTGCTTCTCAAAAAGAGAAGAAACTATGTTAGGACTGGGCAATATATTGCACTATATATATATATACAGTGAGGTCAATAAGTATTTGATCACCCTGTGATTTTGCAAGTTCTCTTACTTTGAAATCATGGAGGGATCTACAATTGTCAGCATGGGTGGATTTCCACTGTGAGAGACAGCGTCTAATCTAATAAAGAACAATCGGGAAATCACATTGTATGATTGTTTTAACAATTTATTTGGGAATTACTGTGTCAAATAAGTATTTGATCACTTGAGTCAAACATTTTAACATCCGATACAGAAGCCTTTTGGCGCTTGTCCACTGCGTGGTATGACTCGGTTCGGCACGGCTCAGTTCGGCTCGGTTTGCGTTTCCATGAAGTTTAGTACCACTTTAGAGTGGGCGGGATTATTCACGTGTCGTTATAGTTCTCTACTGCTGTGACATCATCGTAAACGCGCCACAAACAAACACACAACAATGGAGCATTTTTCATTCCACGTCGCCCCATCAAGCGCTCGCTGGATCCACTCCTCGGCTATCAACTTCTGTAATTCCTCAATAGACCACGAAACAGCCATTTTTGGTTAATACATAAAGGTGCGTTCTTCAAACCAAACAGTTACGTCCGATCCTTCGCTGGCTGTGCTGATTTAAATCTAGCGGGTCTGTTGTGTCTCGTGTCGCAAGTCCAGCCAATCAGTGACCAGCAGAGTTTACACGTCACGTTTTGGTAACGGTTTGGCTCGCTTGGAACCTCGGCTGAAGGGGTACTAAAAAAGGACCAGGTAATGTTCCCAGTGGAAATTGGATTTAGGTCTGGAGAGATAGGCTCTAGGCTGGGCCACTCCAGAACCTTGATATGCTTGTCACGGAGCCACTCTTTGGTTTTCCTGGCTGTGTGCTTTGGTTCATTGTCATGTTGGACCACCCAGCCACGACCCATCTGTAGTGCTCTGACTGAGGGAAGGAGGTTTTTTGCCCAATATGTCACAATACATGAGCTTGCAAAATCACAGGGTGATCAAATACTTATTGACCTCACCTCATATATACTGTGTATATATATATATGCGCATCTCGTCAGTAAAGCCGGTTCTTTGATTTGTGGTGAATCTCAATCACCTGTTTTCAAACGGAGTGTCCGTTAATACACGCATGTCACTGACAAGCTACGCAATATCATGTTCGTTATCGCAAATAAATCACCCATGAATCTGAACGCGATATTGCGCAGCTTGCCAATGATCTACGGCTTTGTGTATTAAAACAGGTGATGGATATTTATCGCTAATCAAAGAACCGGCTTTACTGACGAGATGCAATAATATATTGTGCGATATATATTACTACTATGTTTATGTTTGGTGGAAGAAAAACATTCAGAATTATATATAAGGCTTTTTAATACTTCGAGCCAGTGATGACAGTACCCCTCACAATCTCTCTGTGCTCCTCACAATCATCATTGATCCTCAAGAAGTTTGTTTGCTTGTTTAAAGGTGATCATAGGACATTTGTTGAACCTGAAGGTATTTTGTACCATACTGTAGCATAACCCTTTTTTCTTCTGCGTTTCCCATTTCCAGCGATTTTGAAAGATTTCTCTTGACACACCATCGATCAGACAACTCGTACAGATATATTTTTTGTGAACAATTTACATTGCATTGAGTAAAAATTGTAGCCTTAGGCCAGAAAACTACTCGACACAAGTACGTAGATGCAAATGCTTGCTCAACGGTTTGTAAGACAACAGTCTTGTACGTAAGCTGTTCACCTTGTTCTTATTGTACTGTGGTGGAAACAAACCTCAGTACTCAAGGCAGTGATACAATTGCCTTCAAATATTTGTGCCATTATTTCTAAAGGTGCTGTTGACTTGAAATTTCCACCAGATGTCAGTAACGACTCAAGTAATCCATACAAACTAAACAAATTAAGTTTATAAAATAAAATGGAATGGAATGGAAAAGTAGGTGCAGAAAGCCAAGACGTCAGCTGAAATTGATCAGTAATTAGTAAGCGATCCTGCCCCTTCAGTTAGTGGCAGTTAAAGAGAGCTGCTTCAGACCTACAGCACCAGGATGATGAGGATGAACGGTGATCACAAACACAGATGAGGAAACTCTCGATTGATATAAAGCTGCTTGAATAGCCAACCAATCACCGAACTTGAATCCAGTAGAAAATAAGAAACTAAAGATCAGAGTTAATAATAGAGGCCCACAACCTTCAAGATTTAAAGACTTTTGTGTGTCAGAATGGGCCAAAATCACACCTGAGCAATGCATGCAACTAGTTTTTCCAACAGGAGACATCTTGAGGCTATCGTTACCAACAATGTTTGTACCACATGTAACATTTCAGTAGTTCAATACTTTTTCCACATGTCATTCCATGTTATTGCACATAACTTAATTTCTGACATTTCATGTCAACAACACCTTTAGAAATGTATTTACTGAGAATAAAAGTGACATGTTCAGTACTTATTTTACTCGTTGTGTGTGGCATATGAAAATAGGTAACTTGTGTTGCAGTACAAACACTGTTGTGATTTCATTGTGCAGAATCACTTGAGCAGCAAGGATTTTCATTTGCGTATTTATGTAGAGTATGTTTTTCACTATTAGGTAAAATAGCTAAAGAAATGTTTTTTTTTAAACGCTAAAAGACATTGTATAACAGTGTTGACCATATGTCATGTTTTCTAATTCTGTTTTATTTGGTTTTATTTATTTATTTTTCTAAACTAATCTGCATTTGGACAATTCTTCAAAAGCTATAGTACCACAGCAACGATCTAGCATGTTCACACAAGTTTATCCATATTTCACTTTAATGTTCACACTACTCTTAAGGGCTACTTTCATCTATTAAACTTTGATTACTGGAGAGATCTATTTTGGGATTTGTGTCAAGAAAGCTTTAATGTTACTTTTGCTGAAAACGGTTGGACCACATGTAAATGCACATATGTTTAATCCAGTCTGCTTTCGATCTTGATTTTTAAAAATATTTTTAATTACAAACAGATTAATTTCTGTACTGTATACTTCTTTGTAATGTGCCAACATGTCTGTTTTTTGCAAATCGGGCAATCTTTCCTTTGTGTGTGTGTGTTTTCCCTTTTTTTATGTAGTAAATTTAAGTTATGTATAATTCTGTAGGCTACAAGATGTACTATTGGAGAAGATAAAATAGATTACTGTACTGTACTGCATTACTGTACTATTTTGGAAATACGACTTGCCTGTATTGATGCTAATGCAAAGGTGTTAATAGGAACTTTTCTGGTGGGCTTTCAAAGCACTTGGATTGTCTTCCATTGTTGAAAGGTATTGCTGGATTAGAAAGAGAGTGTTTCATATGTTTGGATTCTGTGGAGATGTAAAGCACACATTATATTTATTTGAACAGTTCTTTGTAATATTGTCGTCTTTTCAAACGTCATTTAAAAAACAACAACAACAGGATTTTCTTGTATCGGTCAATGAAACACTATGGTCATTATAACTGACTTGACAGGAATGAAATGTAGCATTCATTCAGAATTGAAAATTTAAAAAAAGTATTTAACTTATTAGATGCTCAGGACGGGTGTATTGTTTTTTTCTTCACTTTTTTAAGTATACATGCCTTGCTTCCCTGTGTCTTTTCTAAAGGTATTCATTGTCAACTTTTTTTTCTTCTTCACTTCATAAGTTTTCCGATCATTTTCATATTTTGTCATGTTCATTTTGAAGGAATTCACTGAAGAAAATCAAGATATATATATCAAATTAATAAAGCAAGATAAAAGTTAAATATGCACTGGAGGTCTTGGCCTTTATTTTATAGCTTGGCAAAAAAAACCTCTGCGTAGTTCTGCAAAAACGGTGCTAACTGTAGGCCACCTGAATGACTTACGTTTCTATAGGTATGTTATCTTGCTGAAAACCCTGGGTCAGTGTGGAATTGGGGACTGTGGGACACAAACCCTGGGAACTATATATTATAATATATTTCTTTAGCATATAAGATTATTTTTTTGCTTAGGTTCTCTAAGTTATGGGAAATTCTAAGTTATAGGAAATTATAATTATCAGAAATTACCCTTTATAGTAAAACGAGGCTTATTTACACGAACTAATAGAATAAATTGAGATATTTAAATAAAAGAGTTTAATCATAATTACCATCAAATAAAACATTTTTTCACAGGTTTCCTTTCAGACGCAAGGATTGACGTTTTTAGCGCAGATAAACGTCATCCCTTCTAGCCAATCAAAGAGCTCGTTCTTCTCACTGTATCCCGCCCCAGTGCACTCTGTTTGTTCTATTGGATGGTTTTTGTGTGATTTTAGCCAATCACATTCGCCCAGGTCACAGCAAATGAACAGGAAGAAAAGATGGCGGCGAGGAACGGAAAGAATGGTCTACTGGAAAAAGTAAGAAATCTTTACTGTATGCCGCATTTTTAGAGATACGTTTATATTTGCGCAGCCAACCTTAGAGTCCAGCAGAAATGTATATATTTATGGAATTTGTCTTTTGCGCTCGTTAATCGGATTGTTAATGCGACCGTCGCTCTTGTTTGCGTGTCAGGGGCCAAAACGTAAACTTGTACAAATTGATGCACGTTATTCATTGTGCATTGGTATATTATTGAATGAGCATATATATTAAAACCTTTTGATGTCGTTTACATGCGTAGATAGGGAAGAGTTCACAACACTGCACATAAGTTTCAGTCATGCTCATCCTTACTATCATCTTCAGCGGGAAGACATCAGCATATGGCGTTAGAAACAAGGAAGCTGATGTCAAATGTGGCTTAATTCGCAGTTGAGACCGGCAGATGTTTCTAATTGTCTTACATTCAAAATGCTTAAGATTTTTTTGCAGTCTGACTATATTTAATGTGATCAGAAAATCAGGTTTATCATATATTTTAAATAAAACACTAAACGTATTTAAATGCACACGCTTTTAAATATATGAAAATAAAAATGCCAAGGTGCAAAAAAAAAAAAAAAAAAATAGTAACCTGTTTGACTGTTACCAACCATATCATTTTTATTTTGCATGCACTTTTATGCAAGCTTTATAAATGCAACCTACCCTTGCGTTTTACAAATCCTTTTCCCCACCGTTTGTTTTCTGTGTTCTTGTTGCAAATGTGTTTTAACTGTTAATGTGTTCTAACATCCAGTCAGTTCCTGTTTCACAAAACAGTCCCTTTTAGAGTCTGACGTGGCTGACAGTAATGACTTGCTGATGTTAGGTCTACTGAACTGAGAACTTGTAAATAACATAACATTTTAAGGGATTCATTAAAAGATTCAAGCTCCAGTAGTTATAATTATGTTTCGTAGTCCATCCAGGGAAGACACTGCAATATAGTAGTGTATTGTTTTAGCAGCTTATCATCATCTATAATCACATTCGATTCAAACTGACTCAGGACTGATAACTATCATTTACTTTATGCCTGTGAATTTAGCACAGCTCTAACTAAGTTTAGTTTACATGGCTATCTTTCCTGCAAATATGCAAATGGTAAAAGTAATTTTAAAATTGTTTGTATCAGGAGTGTATCTCAATTAATTCCTTGATTTCAGTGGAGGATTGATGAAAAGCCAGTCAAGATTGACAAATGGGACGGTGCAGCGGTGAAGAACTCTCTAGATGATGCAGCTAAGAAGGTGTGTATTATTATTATTAATTTATTTCCTTTTAAAATATATATATATATACACACACAGTGTACACACATTATGTAAACAAAACTTATTTTGTTTAAGATTAATAATTACACAGCACTGTATTTTTTTTTTTTATGGACATAATTGTAGAATAAATAATTGTGATGCATTTATTTGATCAAACGTCTGGTAAAAACTAGAGATGCACCGATTGCAGTTTCCTCGGCCGATTTCGGGGTTTTTGCCGATAAAGATTTTTGTTGATTGCCATTTTCTTTCTAAGAAGTATAATTGACAAAAATCAGCAAATTTTAAAAGAAACATTATTTGCATAGTAAAAGGAATGATTAAACATTACAGCTCCCATAATCTGCACCGAGTCACTTAAACTATATCAAAACAGAGTGCTCTGTAACTGGAAAGAGAAAATAATAGTTAACTTGAAATTTGCTTTATGTACCAAAACAGATGTTATGTCCAACTTCATTTTTGTCTCAACCTTATTAAATTTGTCATCTGTCACATATAATTCTTTACTTTGTTTCAGTTAATTGAGTTAGCATTACTAGAAACTGTAGAGATGTTACCATTCATCTTTCTACTGCAGGAAACACAGAGGCTGCGTCTGAAGTGGCGTGAGATGCATTTACACACAGTTTGATGAAGCTGAGCTGCCATGAATGCATTTACACTGCAAATTTTCAAATGCATAAATAATTTCATAAGATTAATGTTTTAAATATATTTTTACCAAAAGAAAAGCATAGCAGTTCTGCTGTGGCTTTGGTCTGAACAATTTACGGCAGCAAAATTGAGCAAAAACAGTCAACATTTTGTGTTTTTATGTCACTTAAATATGTTTTGTAAATATCTTTCTTTTTTCCTCCTACCGCGCTATATATCTATCTGTAAATTACTTTGTGTGAGCTGTCTCTCACACACTCAGTCACTCAATCATCTGGCATGACCTACATTATCATTCATCGTTTACACAGTATGCATTTCTCCACGAAAAGATGTGTTTTCACCATAGACTATAGGCTTTACACACAGCTGTGAGTGTGTGCGTGGCAGTGATGAAATCTGCGACACATCACATTGACCGCTTGGTCACCGATCCAGGCCAGTCATGAGGAAAAATCGTCCGATTCCAATCAATGGCTGTTCAATCGGTGCATCTGTACTTGTGCTACTATATATAATATACATAAAAATATTGTATTGTGCATGTGGATTGTTTGCATATATATATAAATTATTTATTTTAGATGAGATTTATATTGATCACCTTTGTCTTTCAACCATAGGTTCTGATCGAGAAATATGGCTACGTTGAGTCTTTCAACTTAGTTGATGGACGTCTGTTCATTTGCACGGTCTCCTGCCTTTTTGCCATTGTAGCTTTAATTTGGGATTACCTGCACCCGTTCCCAGAGTCCAAACCTGTTCTTGCCTGCTGCGTCATTTCATATCCTTTACTGAGCAAACTCCAAACCGAAGGGAGATGATTGGTGGTTCGACATTGTAAATGCATATAAAACTAGCAATGCTTTCAGTTCTTATCCTTAACAGATCCACACGTACTTCATAATGATGGGGATTTTGACCCTTTACACCTCTTACAAAGAGAAGAACATCTTCCTCGTGGCCATGCAGAAGGACCCAGCTGGCATGGACCCGGATCACTTCTGGCGGCTTTCCTCTAGCCTAAAAAGGTGATTTTTATTTATTGTTTTATAAATTTTTTTTATAAATACGCAAAATAATAATTCTGTCAATTAATTACTTTCCCTCATGTCTTTCCAAACCCATCTTTGCAACACAAATTAATATATTTTTGATGAAATCTAAGAGCTCTCTGATCCTGCATAGACAAAAACACAACTGAAATGTTCCCAGGTCCGGAAACGTAGTAAGGACATTGGTAAAATATTACATTTTTTATAGAGTCCTCTGTATTGGTATCAGTGATGCTGGTCTTAAGTCATGAAAAGAAGCCATTGGACAAATAGTAAAAATACACTGTCTTTGTCGTTTTGCTTTCAAACACAGTATGTTTAATTGAATGAAAAAAAGATAGAAATCATCAATTGATAAATACAGTGGCTTGCAAAAGTATTCGTACCCCTTCATTTTTTTCATATTGATATGTTGAACTGATAATCACCAAATTGCAGATGAGCAAAGCTTGTCGTATCAAGAAAAATAAACAAAAAGACTTGAGGCTGTAGAGGCTTCTGCTAAATATTTAGTGAAGGGTATGAATACTTACGCAATGGAATAATTTTAGTTTTTTTTTTTTTTTTTTTTTTACCAATAAATTTAATTAAAAACTTTTTTGTTAGCAATGATAATTAGTTCAAATAAAGTATCAAAAGCAAGTAATGGTTTTATTGAAGAAAAAAACTGTTAAAATATTAACAATAGAGCTAACATACATTATGCATCATAGCAAATGCCTGCAGAGGGCGCCAGCAGCCTGATGACTGTTTTAACGTTTTACTACACAATCTCATGTTTGTATTTTCTTGAATATGTGTGGACAAGAAAACTCAAAGTGAGGGTTTAGACTTGTGTTTCATGGGTTTTGTCCTGTAATATGCCAGTTCCAGTATTTTGACGATTACTCGGCACGTTTGGACAAATAGTTTAAAGTCTGTGTAAAGTCAATATTAAATGTGTGTTCTGAGTTTGCCACACCACAGAAAAATGTGTTATTAATGTGTAGTCTGTTTTCTGCTTTTAAACGCCGGGGGCGTGTCCGCTCGTGGTGCTGAAACCACGCCCACTCACAGCAAAGCTGCCGTGACTCATGTTTGGGCTGAGGAACCACTGATGCTTATGGGCTTTAGTGCAGGGGCGGATCTAGAAAATTATTCATGGGGTGGCATTAAAATTATGAGGGGTGGCAACACTGATGCAAACATCCTTGCATGTTTTTTGTAGATTCAAGAAACGCTATTCTTATTCGGTGTATAAACTAGGGTGCACATTTTTACATTGTCCTATTAAAAATGGAATGTGTGATTGACTTGAACCTGATATCTGGATTGGAAAGTCAGATAAATTAAATGAGATGGTAAGGTATATTTAAC
>JAUMHG010000059.1:158161-169991 GCA_032359395.1 Enteromius anoplus | reverse complement strand
TGTGTTTCGCTATAAAACCGAGAGCTGAGACTGTTATAAAATTACTAAAGGGACTAATCTTATTGCTATTGGGTGGCACATAACGAATCCAATGGAAGACATGAAATATTATTTCCTTAAGCTTATTGTCCCCGCAAATATTACACATGATATCACTTCTGCTAATAATCCCACATAAATGTCTTTAGTTTATTAAGGGTTAAATAAGAGAGCTTCAGCGCCCCCCAGGGGAATGTGTGAGTGTGTGAGCTGATGTGAAGATCAGAAGCGCTTTAATAAATATCATATTCTTGATATTAAGCGGTTTCCGTGAGTTCTTAGATCTCATCTCAGTAACATCAGGCGGCCGCTCGGACGCTACAATATTCAAATATGCCTATTTCTGGTGTTTTTCTCTCAATCCGGGTCATTCACAAGTGCACTATACTAAATATTATATTTCGACTTTAATCTCGTAGTTTCGACTTTAATCTCGTAACATTACGACTTTATTGTCGTAGTTTTAGATTTTTTTATTTTTTATTTTTTTTTTGGTGGCACTAAAGCTCCGTCGTACAAAACTGTTTTAATACAATGTTATATTTTGTAAAATGTAAATTTAACAAACCAGAGAAATAAAGACTACAAACAGAATCTAAAATCTAAAATTAAGTAAAATCGTAAGTTTGAGGATGTTTTGCGTCATGATTTTTTTTTTTTTTTTTTTTTGAGGAGGAGGGCATATTGAACAAAAGGACTCACCCTACACAATTAAGGGGGCCTCCTGCTGAAAAAGTTTGAGAACCACTGAGTTACATTAATAAAAAATAAAAAAATAGAAAGGCACCATGTAAATTTGGATTTCATTAATCAACAGTGAAATAATAAGAACAAGCCAGAGTTTTGCACCAGTGGCTACTTTTCATCTGTTGCCCCTTGCCAGACTTTAACATTTAGTTTAATATTAGTTTTGTTCTGCAAAGGTGGCGCAGGAGTGCTTTTGAAGTGGCAGTTTCATTCTCAGAAATAAAGGTATGAAAGCTGTCACTAAGGTGGTACCTTTTCAAAAGGTACACAATTGTTCATATTAGGTTCAGATATGTACACTTTAAGTAGGTACCAAAATGAATTCTTTAGGTACAAACATGTGTCTTTTGTTAAAAGTTACCACCCAAGTGACAGCTTTTGTAACTTTATTTCTGATCCTTTGAGTGTATTTCCACACCATATTTCATGCTCAGAGGTGAAATGAATGCATTTACACAGCAGCATACTTTGTTAAAGGCTGAGATAAGGCTTAGTGTACTTCGGATCTCATACAACATCTCAGTTTTTTACACTTTGTTTCATCGGACACAGCAGCCTCGACTCTACTTGTATTTTTTTTATTTTATAGTATCCACTTATTCAAATGTATTTCTTTATTTGCATGAATTTACATTAGTTCACCCAACAATTCTTTTCACTCTGAGAAACAGTAGTATTTTTAGTATAGGCCCATGTTACACATATATCCTCTCAAATGAGTCTGCGCCCTAGACATTATTGTGACGGCAGAGCCTGTGTAAACAGATCTCTGGGGGTCTGTTGCATTGTGTTTTTAACACGCTGACGGACGAGCGTATGCTCAGATAGAAGGACTCACATTTGGCCCTGTCCCAAAAAAAAACCATAAATCCTAAATCTTGCACGTGCCTCTAAACACTGCATCAATTACACTCCACGTAAACTACGTCTGATTATTCCTCACATTTGCATTATACACACCATAGGCTACTTTTTAAATGAAATAGGCAGGTTACCTCTCGAGAATTTATCTTTTAAATGGCTTAACATAGCATGAGGGCCTATGGAAGCTCTATTCTGCTACAAAAAAGAAAAGATAATTGCGACTCCTCATTGAATCGAGCGTTTATATCTCGCAATTGTGAGTTTGCGTCTCGCTATGATGTAAACTCGTAATTGTGAGTTAAAAATTAAAATCGTAGATCAGATTTTTTCCTCACAATAAGCTGTTTTTAATCTGAATTCTAACCCGTAGTTGAAAGCCTATATCTCACAGTTATGAAGAAAGAAGTCAGATTAGCAGAACTTTCATTCTGAGATAAAAAGTGACACAGTATAGTTTTCTACAATAGTTTATTTAATTTAATTGAAATACCAAAGAAATGACAACACAAAGCATTCAGCAATCCAGCTGCTTCATGACCGAACTGTTAAAAGACATTGAACTTGTATTTGCTCTCTATGCGTTGGATGGGTTTGGCTGCTAGGGGTTACGAGATAGGCCTATGTTGGTCGGTGAACTCTTGTTGCTCAATACAGGTCAAACCAAATGCTTTCTCCATTAATCCAATTAGAGCAAATACCAAACACACTACTGCATGTATACAGTGACCAGTCTAAAAATAGAAAATAGATCAATCTGTTTTGAGTACATACTGGCTGATACTTTTGACAATCAAAATGTGTTTCTTCTTAGCTGTAACTTTTGCTGTGTTTTTGTTCCGTCTAATATCAGAAGAATGCAAACCTTTGGTGACATTTTGCAGCAGATATCATTCTTTAGGTACGGTCACGTTTACTGTTCCAGTCAGAATCTCTGCAGGATAAAGAGTTTTGCGCAAGAGCAAAAAAAAATTCACAGAGCAGATTTTGTTCTCGTGGATCGGCACGGTTTCAGAAAACTGCTTGGTTGTCAAGTGGTTGCATACATCTCTACATTATCAACAATAGAACATTTTGCATGCCTAACATGGCTAATGTGACTGTACCTTTATGCTAACATTTGTAAATCAGCACAGCATTTCTAATGTTCTGTGAAGAGGTTCTGCACACCGTCTTCTTGAACAGGAGCTTCTTCTTCAAGGTTAAAATCGCAAAGCACAGCACCTAAAAAAGAAGAAATATAATCAGACATTTAGAATAAAATACATATATTGAGATGTTTTGAATAACACTTTAAACTAAGACAAATTATTTTGTTATGATTTACTTTCATGATTTATTGCATCCAAAATAAAAGTTTTTTTGTTTACAGAATTTGTTTGTGCACTATTATGCACTATTGTGCACTATTATATATATATATATATATATATATGTATATATATATACATATTCAGTATGTATTGAATTTTTTTAATTTATTTACATTTATATATTTATTCCTCAAATATACATTAATGCGTGTGTATTTATATATGCATAATAAATATACAAAGTACACATATTATGTTAACAGAAACTTATTTTGGATGCGATTACTCACATTTAATCTTGATTAATAATTTGATAGCACTCTACACACACACATACTATATATATATATATATATAGTTATTTATTTTTGTTGACAGATTGCTTCATAGTCTTCCATTGTAAGTGAATTTATGCAAATATTTTGCACAGATTTTTGCATAATGTAATTCAAAGCATGCAATAAACATCAAAACAAACAAAAAACTAATAACAAAAAAAAAAACAAAAGAGATCCACTGAGGAACATTTGAGTACCTGTATCTTCGAGGGCATCCGTGGTAGCCAATCATGTACTCCTGGGCATAGCAGTGTTTCCTGCACAGCCCTCGATATCCACACGTCCAGCCCTGCACATCTGTGTCATCAGCTGTCAGAGAAAGTTCAAACATAAGCAAAGCCACATCTGAACTGTCCAGCAGCCAAACATTAGATCAAGACTTGTTATAGTGAGTTGTTTGCGTGCTGCTATACCTTCGCCCGCTGTCAGCAGCAGCAGAGTTATAATGATCAGTCTCAGTGCCCTCATGTTGAAGCTCACAGCATCTCATGCCAGACACTGACGGCTCTCACATTTATATTGTACAGCAGCTCTGGTGGAGGGAGGGGGGTGTGGGCTCAGGCAATGTACTGTAAATAACATAGTTTTCATTCCACTGATGAATATGTGTCTATTTTCTGTCTAATCACAGAATGTTTTGAAAATAACCTGGTTTACCCATAATTTAAAGCTTGTGTGCTTGTATGCATGTTGCATATGCATGTAAATAATAATAATAATAATAAATAAAAATTGCATCAAACATACAACACTACTTTTAATGGTTTATAAAAATCTGATCTTAAGTGTGCTATTGTTATTTTTTTTAATCGCTTTAGATTTAAAAAGGTAACCATGCATGTCAAGTATTGTGGTTGCAGATGTTCTTTCTATACACACAGCTGTTAATCGAGATGCTACAGTTTGCATAAGTTTAATTGTTTTAGGATATATTTTATACCTACCTCAATCACAGTATTACGCAAAAGTACAAATGATAAAATGAATATATTTTAGAAATAAATGCAATAAATGTGTTTTACTATAACATATGGATGTGGATTAATTGGTTATAATGGTTTGTTTATTTAATTATGTGTTCATTGGATTTGTAACGCAATTATGTTCTTTGTTTATATTTAATATATATTACATTGCGTATATATTGCATTGTTTTTTACACGTTAAGGGGACAAGTATTGGGGCATTAAAATATTGCATAATGTTAGACAGTTTCAAAATTGCATACTATAATATCATTGTTAATCTAAAAAAGTGTGTAGAATGACCTCATTTCATACTCGTGTGTGTGTGTGTGTGTGTTTCTGCCGTGGAAACTCATTGATAAACAGGTAGTTGTGCAACTGCGTACAGCCAGGAATGCTGTCAGCAAAAAATGCACTATTCAGGACCCACTGCAGCAGCAACAGCAGCTCACATGCAATACCTTGTGACCAGGACACACACACACACACACACGCACGCACACAGAAACAGTGTTGGGTAACTGGACATTCTTCCATGTTATGTATGTGTGCCTGTAATGTATTTTTTCAGTTGTTTATTTATTTGTACATTTGTATATTATATATTTATTATAACACCAGTTCATTATTTTGTATTATAATATTATTTCAATACATATTTATTATTATTATTACTAGTGGTAGTAGTAGTAGTGGTTGTATTATATATTTAATATAATTTAATTTAATTCCTGACGATAAAATGAGCAAACACACAACGAGTATGATTGTGGCTGTTTACTTCTCTGCCAATAACATGTAATTTTCAGTAATCAGCCACCAGAGGGAGTGAGTGGGTTAAACCAGTTCTAAGTGTACTGACACAATAAAAAGTTAAGCAGTGCACTGGCTGTGTTTAATGTCTGTTTAAAAGCTCTGGGTAATGAACTGATACACTCAGTTATTCACAAATCAGTATATTATACATAATAGCATATATATTATGAGATGCTAAATTACATAAATAATATTATTTTATAAACGTTTTAGTTAATGCATAGAGTAGGCTCCTAGCTATATTTGGACTATACATTTATATATATAATTATTATAGACCAAATATAGTAACACGTGACATCTGCATCTCGCGTCACGTTTTATCAAAACAGTTCAGCTTTTTAAAATGCGCCTGGCTGACATCTCCCGTTTGCGTTGCGTTTAATCGCAGAAACGCATCGTGTCGCGGCTCGCGTCTTTGGAGCGACGCCGCTGCGGTGACGTCACCCTCTAAACACCGCACGCAGGTAGCTCGCGTGTAAACAATAACAGAGGCGAGGAGAGCGTGGAGGACTCACGGAGAGCTCAGGACCAAACAGATGCTACATCTCACTTCACTGACCGAAGCCGGAGCCTGACGCAGCACGTTTTACAGGAATGGCATGTCTTATGGCAGCCTTTTCAGTCAACAACACTTCAGTGACCAACTCCATCATAATGGTGAGATTACGTTTTAGCTTGTATTTAAACAATTTATTTCATTTATTTTGTTTTTTTGTCTATTATTTAGTAATCAGATTTAATATTTGCTAAACATACTGATGCATATAAATGTTCAGGGAGGTGTGTATTTCAAATGAACTAGAGTAACCCTCTCTGACGACTTTATATATCAATGTATTTTCCTGTTGTCAAATACTGCACGGCTTTAGTTTGCAAAATACAAATTTTCTGAATTATTAAAATTTCATATCTGATGAGGATGTGGATTTAAATATGCTCTTATATTACATCATACAGTTTTAATATGAAAAATACATTAATGCATTAAACTGACATTTGGGCAGTACTGTTTTCCCAGAGCTTAGAATAAGCTTTGTCCGAGAGTAACCTCATCTGCTTTCTGTGGCCAGAGGGAGACGGATTAGGTCGTCTCTCTTTATATTTAGCATGCGTTTCACTGATGAACTAATAATATAGGCTACTATACCTTCCTTAAATTTGCCAACATAACGTGTATTTTATTAAACAATCGAGGGCATTTAGAGTTCTATTACAGAGATACTGTCTGTACCATCATGATGTTGTTAGAGAGCAATGATGAGCTTTAAAATATACCATGGAAATATTGTTGTGCAACGCAGATGTGGTTTAGCCAAGAAATACTGTGATTAAACCACTGCTCTTATGATGATATAATGAGATTAATAATTTAGAGGTTATAGATATAAAATAGTGTGTTATCATACACATTGCTGTTTGGGATCAGTGAGATTTTTTTATTATTATTTTTTTTTTTTATTATTATTTGTATAGATATTAGTGTTGTCAAGTGATTAATTACATAAAAAATAAAAGTTTTGTTTGTATGCATGTATATACTGTGTCTATTTTCCATGCATATGTAAAACCCATACATGCATGTATATATGCAAGATAAATATGTTACACCTGTTACAATATAGTTACACTTGTATATTATAGTACCTTTATTTGTATATAATTCTGTAAAAAGTATCACAGGTTCCAGTGAATGAAATATTAGGCAGCACAACTGTTTTCAACATTGATAATATATCAGCATACTAGAATGATTTTTGAAGGATCATAAAGTAATGTAGCAAAAAAAAAAAGATTCAATCACAATCATTTTTATTAAAATAGAAATAGTATTTCATTTTTTTTATTACTATTAAAATCCTACTGATCGCAGTCATCTTTATGTGGTGTCATTTGGATCTTCGTCTTTACTGTACACTTTTTTAGTGTGACTTCTGATAAAATCCTTGATGTCTTCTGAGCATCTCAAGTTTGTCAGCAGAGAGTTTTCCGTCCTCTGTACAAACTCCTCAGGTCTTTTCCCTCTGGGTTGCAGTGTGTTACATAAGCGCTCTCTCTGTCCGTCCCTCAGAATACAAATGGACCTCCCGATCTCATGCTAGACCCCAGAAGCGTGTGCGTGTCTATTGATGAACTGATGTCCAGTCACGTCGGCAGTCAGCAGACGCCACTGTTACACGGACACCTGAAGAAAGTAGAGAACCACCTGACCGAGGCCCAGCGCTTTTCCTATCTCCCCCGCAGACCCGCGGTCAACATCGAATTCAAAGACCTCTCGTACTCAGTTCCTGAAGGACCGTGGTGGAGAAAAAAAGGTAAAGTGTGATCTTGAATCCTAGAAACACTGTAAATGCAATTTGAATGTAAATATCATAAAGGGAAATAATTACTATTCAGGTTTTACTACAATATTCAAATGAGTTCAAAGAGACCCTTGTGAATATGTAGTGCACTAAATAGTGCTGAATGTGTGTCATTTAAAATAAAAATAAACTGCAAATTATATTAATGAAATAATAGGCCTCTTAAGTGTACATGATGAGAGCACACTGTCAAGACTGTTTCTTAAAACACTTAAAGGGAGAGACCTATACTATTTTAAAAACAGATTGTTCGGAAGGCAGCTGACATGAATGTGGAATAGCGTGGATAAGAACCGCCTTCTACGGCACTACCTGTTAAACCCGCCCACTGATTCCGCATCACTACCAGTTTAGCCCCGCCCACTGATTTCGCATCACTTTATGTTTAGCCCCGCCCACTGATTCTGCATCACCACCTGTTAGCCCCGCCCTCTGATTTCGCATCACTATCTGTTTAACCCCGCCCACTGATTCTACACCACTGCTTGTTAAGCCCCTCCCACTAACTTTACAGCAGATAATTTGGCCCCACCCAGCAATTCACATATGGATTGATAATATTTGAACTGGAAAATGTAGTTGCAGAAAAATAGTCTTTGCATTGCCTTCCTTCTGATCCCAGCGTTAGAAATTAACTTTATTGTAAATGAAGAAACAGATTGTGTCAGTAAGAACTTGGTCCATTGTTCTCTTAATTTTATCTTGGATTTGTTTACAAACAAGGCACACTTCGATCCAGGATTTTCATAGAGATTGAAACTAAGAGTCGATGCTGTGTGACTATACAATTTAAATTGCAGTTCTAATCATTTTGTTGTGCTTTAAAGAGGCATTTATGTTGATTTGTTGACTAATATACTAAAAAGTAAGTATAAGAACTACAAATGTTACAAAGTGATTGTAAAAAATAAGTCATTTCTGCACTAATCAAACGTCTTGATATATATTTTAATTTGAGTTATTAAGGATGTATTGGTTACTACTGTAAATATTCTGGGAACTGGATTGATTTCGGTGGGAATGGTTTTTGATACAGTTTGGTGTGCGAATACACATAAACCACTGATATAGAGAGCATGGATTTCACCAAAAGAGTCTTTAGTCTTTGGCTCCAAAAATGTCCTTTCCAGTGGATGTTGTCCTGAAATGGCTCCGTGTATAACTCAGTAATTAAGCTCTATGGCTGACATAACAGTCCAGCTGTCTGCTTCTCCTCGGCTGTGCTCTTCTTACTTTTACCTTAAGG
Source organism: Enteromius anoplus (assembly GCA_032359395.1). Taxonomy (NCBI): domain Eukaryota; kingdom Metazoa; phylum Chordata; class Actinopteri; order Cypriniformes; family Cyprinidae; genus Enteromius; species Enteromius anoplus. Next base: position 161,303 of record JAUMHG010000059.1, on the reverse strand, counting down.
AGCAGGAATTTACTGACGGGCAGTGATGTCTTCATTAGGCTCACCATCTGGATTGTAATTTGATTTTAAGTTTCTTGGACACAGCAAATGTTCAGCAGAAGCCACAGCTTTGTCACTTCAGTAAATCCTGAGCAGAGTTCAGCTCCAGAGATGGGCTGTCTACATCCTTCAAGAGGCGCAATCTGTTGTTTTTACTACTTTTTGTCATCTTTCCCCTACAACTCAGAAGTATTTTTGGATGCATTCTTTCACTGTTCAGTGTGACCTAGACATTCTGTTAAAAACAATGAATAGCTGTTAGTGTTTAGCGCTTAGTTTGTGTATTCGTATTCTTATAATGAAACAGGTGTTATCCTGCATGGCAAATGCGTGAATTAATGCAGACATCCAGATAAATCGAATGATTTCTGGCTAGTCTTCAGAAAACAAAATTCAAGAAATAATTTAATTAATTTAATTAGTTTAATTAATTTAATTTCATCATTGTGCCAGATGAAGACCTGACGGGTTGAAATCTTGCTCCGCCTCTTAAATATATCTTATAGAGCTCTATTTTCTTTCTTTTTTTATTCCCCCCTGCTGTTTAGCCCTATTTGGATTGAATTGTATTTATTTATTTATTTATTTTTTTTAAATATAAGCACTTTTATTATTATTATATTTTTAGGTTTGATTATAATATAATTGATAAAATATAATTTAGTTTTATTTACTGGAATATTTTTCTCTGAAATGTTCCATTTTGTGGTTCTCTGCCATGATTGAATGAACGCTTAGTCAGGCTTATCTAGGAAACTGAATTAAAAAAAGATAGAAATATATAAATATATTGTTATCATATGGACTATTTCACATGTCCTTTCATAGTGGCCTGATCATTTTCTTTGGAAAAATCCTTATATAACTGTGTGTAGGTTGTGCATGACAAGAGAGAATAAGTTTCATTTTTGGTTGAGTTATTCCTCTTGAAGTCAGTTTGAACTTGTCATTCAAATTGTACTGCATTGGGAATAAGTTTAAAATGTGGAAACTTTTGCCTGAAGTACAGAAGCAAGTTCCAATGAAACTTCAGTGCCACACTCCAGTGTCGCTTCGTGTCATGAAATATACATAAGTCCAGGTCCCATAGCCAACTGGCTCAACATTCTGGAGGCTCACTCATCGACTTTGGTTCAATCCTCTTATATTGCCATCAGCGCTCTGTCCTTCTCCAAAAAGAACAGCATGCTCAACACACAGCCCTGCCTTCATATCATGCATTTAGCTTCAGAGCACAGCCAGCAAATGCTCTGGACTGGCAAACGGCCGAGAAAAGGATCTTGTCATGAAATGATCAGGGAGAAAACACAGTGGAAGTATGGAGCAGATGTGGACAGGGCTGATGTTTTGTGCTGTTGTAGACTACAGCAGCAATCAGAGCTTTCAGAGACTCGGGCAACACGAGTGAACCATTTCTGCAGCTGATGTGTTATTGTCAGCTCATGTGCTATGTAATGCCATTTGATGCAGCTAAGTTGGTTAACAGAAACGTCTTTATTGAATGTGAATATATAATTGAAATGCATTAAATGTATGCTTATAGATATGCATTTTAAACATAACTTATTTTATATGGTGCTATAAGGGCATACGTTTAAATCTACATGAAACTAATCTCGAGTTGCATGAAATCGCATGCATCAACCATCATGTTTCTATAAAGGGTTCATTTCAGAGTGAAATATCCTTTTCAGTGCTAAAACAATGTAGGCTGGAGCGTTATTCCATTCACTGAGAATTATTCGAGTAGCTGAAAAATAAAATAAAAAGAGTACTTTACAAAGAATGATCTTGAGTGCCAAATGAAGACTGTTTTAGTTTTCCATTTTTGAATAAGTTCAGTAAAAGATGCAGCTTATATTACCTTTGGTTCATTTTCATAGACTCTGGAAATGAAAGGTCAGGTTGAGTGCATTCATTGACTTGTGCTTTGCACATTATGGCAAATATAGCAGCACAATCAGGTATTTAATGCATATAAGAAATGCATATATACATACTCCATACTGCAGAAGTAATGCTGTTCTAACTTTTATTTTGTGGATAATGTTCACAGAGGCATCATTCGTAGCAAATGTATTAGTAAAATACATATTTCGTTGTCATGATGACTTGAAGAAATTCTGGCTGACATGCTATCAACAGCTTAGTTTCACTAAAAATCTATGAAGAGTGATGGGCAACTTCAGCGTGTTTGTTATCACTCGACTGCAAGGGAAACCGGGCCTGAGCTGTCTAACAAATCTTTGTAATCCATACTTAGAGGAAAGAGAGAACGAGCAAAGGCACTGCCAGCAGCCGGTTACTGTCGGTCAATAAACTCCAGTAACCTCTGCTGAGAGCTGAGGGCGAGCCGGAACAGGATGAAACTATCAGCTGTGCACTTGTGAAGATGAGGCTGCTAATGAGCAATGCTTGTGGAGGAGGCATGTTGCTCTGTCGCTAGGTAACTTCTCAGAATATCTTGGATGTAGATTGTTCACTTCAGGAATGACTTCGTTTTTGGATTATTCCTGTTACACAGTGCATGTAATTAATTGCAATTTATTGTTTTTCAGCACTAATTATTAGTGAACTTTTCCCATATATATCGCATTCTAATGATTATAAACCCCTGGAGGCCGATGAACAATATCTGGGAAGGGTCAACATGCAGACATTCAGTTGAGCTCATTCATTATTTACTTTATTCTACTTGTTCTGCAACTTGACCTTTGCTGCATGTTTAGGTGCTTGAGCTTGACCCTGAACATTAAAGTTTATGTGAGACATAACCATTGATAAATGATAAATATCTTGATCGCTATATCTAGATGTTGCCATTACATTTCTATGACCTAATTTCCTCCAAATATTTGAAGTGGTGTTATAATTTGAGCACTCACATTATGGATTCATTGCCAATGATTGTAGGAGTGATCAATCTGCTTCAGGTGTTGTCACAAACTTTGACAAAGTCAAAGTCATGTGACCACAATTTCATGGCTATTTTATGGGCATTTGGTCAGCACAGTTATTTTTTTTTCTTCATTACTCAACCATGAAGTGTCCTACATATAAAAAAAAAAAAAAAAAAAAAAAAATATATATATACGCATATATA
>JAUMHG010000059.1:139513-150026 GCA_032359395.1 Enteromius anoplus | reverse complement strand
ATTCGAAAAGAACGAACCTGCAAATGTCTCAACTGACCAATCAGAATCAAGCATTCCAGAGAGCCGTGTAATAAAGTGACAATAAGGGCTACTATGCATCTATTTTTACCTTACCTGCTCAACGACTCCCAAACATTTTTTTTTTCTAAACCCCTCCTTTATGTGATGCTAATCTGCAGTAATTGGTCTCATTTGCATTTCATCAAGCCTGTAATGTCTGATAACGTAGTGTTTGTGGGCAGTGCTGATTTGTCACAGCGTTACCACAAAGCACTATTTTTACTGCTCCAAAAGTGGCCCCTAGTGGCAAAGAATGAACTGGCCTTTACATTCAGACCAATGCAAAAAGACCAATATGGCAATATGCTAATGTTTCTTGTTGACAACAACATTAAACAGCTTCGTTTTAAAAATGACTCGTTTCAATGATTCAGAGTCCACTCTTTCTTTTGAGAGACAATAACTTTATGCACTCTTTCAGATTTAAAACTTTGCAGGATGTTTTCATTCACTTAGTGCTACACACTGCATGAAAGCTCATTTTCAATCATAATAGGGGCACTTTAAATGCTAATAATATTTCACATTTATTAATGTATTTCTATTTTTCATACCTAACCACAAATGTTTGAACGTTAGTGTAGATATGCGTTTGCATGCTCTGTACTTATTCCAATGCATAATGATGCATATGTGCTGCTGTTATAGGTTCGCGAAATCCTGACCGCTCTCGGTTTGTTAGAATGTGCCAAAACACGCACATCCAACCTGTCCGGAGGTCAGAGGAAGCGTTTGGCCATCGCTCTGGAGCTTGTCAACAACCCACCCGTCATGTTCTTTGATGAGCCCACAAGGTGAGTCTCCTCCGTACTTAAGAAAAATGGTGTAGGATTTACAGTTGTTACTCAAAAATTCACAATCGTAATCACTGCTTTATTCACAACTTTTACAGTGCATGTGAACATTACGAAATGCATAGCTTTGAGGTAGACTATAAGTGAAGTTACTGATCCAAATATATATGCAGTTTAATTGCATATTCACTTACAGGCTTTGCCCAGTTGGGATACTGTAGGAAGGTTGAGACCTGGTCTCTATGGGCTCTATTAAGCTCTTCATTCCTCTCTGGGATTATCAGATAAGAACAAAACGACTCTCTGGAGAGCTGCAAACTGAATTCATTTTGGCATAAAACGATACTTTTGTAAATCACATTTATACGATTACCATGCATTGAATTACCATCCAAGGATAAACAGATTCTCCTTCATGGAAGTCAAAGCCATTTGGGGTTGGCTAGCTTCTATAAGTTGCATAAGAGCGGTACCATTATCGTTAATATGATGTCACAGAGTTAAATAGGACACATTCATGCCTCAGAGGAATGCATTAGCTGAGCATCCTATCAGAAGCTTGTGTGCAGCATGTGCAGTAATGACGTGGTGTTTTGAAAGCTACAGCTTCACCCTGTCCTTTACAGTTCATAATAATTTTTTGCACTCTAAGGGATTTAGCTTAGATGATAACCATTATTTTGTATGTGTGTGTGTGTGTGTGTGGGTTCAGGTAAACTATGCTATAGGAACAAACAAAAAACCCTTCTGAGAGACAAGGGAATATTCTCATGTTTTGATACAATGATTGTGTGAAGGAAAATATGTGTATTTGTAAAGAAAGCAGTTTGGATTTATGTACTGTACTGTTGAAGAGATTTCAAAATATACACCTTATATATATATATAGTGACAAAAAACACAGAATTGATGACAGTTTTGCAGATTTATTATCACATCAAATATTTTAGTATTATCTTATCCTAAGTATTCAGACCCTTTGCTCAGTATTTAGTAGAAGCTCCCTTTGTGGGAAAATGAAAAAAATTAAGAGGGTCTGAATACTTTCCGTACCCACTGTATATATATATATATAAAGAATATACACATATGAATGTAAATGCATTCAATATATATATAGTGTGTGTGTGTGTTTATAACTGCATTAAATATACACAGGACACACACATGTATTATGTATACAAAAAAGGTTTATTTTGGATGCATTTAATTGCAATTAATAATTTAAACACACTAATTATAATGTAATATTTGGTATACATTTAAAATAACAATTTCGTATGTAACCCTCATTCCCTGAAGAAGGTAACAGGGATGTCACGTCCCAATTTGTCAGTTCATTCCGATAAGATGTCGACTATGACCGACTAAAAGGGAAGATAGATTTTTCAGATAGAAGATAGTCATTTTGGTAAGACAGATGGGAGAAGAGAATTGGTAGCTACCATAGGACCATAGATGACTGCAGCTTGATCATCTTTGTAACTGTTGTGACACAGCTGCAGACACAGGAAGGTGTTGACTGTCATTTTCTCTGTTTCTCTCTCTGAAGTGGACTGGACAGCTCGTCCTGCTTCCAGGTGGTGTCTCTGATGAAGGCTCTAGCTCAGGGCGGACGAACAGTCATATGCACAATTCACCAGCCAAGCGCTAAAGTGTTTGAGCTCTTTGATAAGGTAATCAGCATTTCACATTCATACTTGAATAGTTTTAAAATACGTGCTGTCTCTTACACCTCATTCTCTGTGGGGTTTTTTTTCCCCCAGCTGTATGTCCTCAGTCAAGGCCAGTGTATTTACAGAGGAAGAGTATCAAGCTTAATCCCGTATCTCAGAGAACTGGGACTCGGCTGTCCCACCTATCACAACCCCGCAGACTTCAGTAAGAAAATAACTCTCACATATTTCTCAGAATTGTGGAAGTTACAGGAAATGATGTGACTTTCACTCACTGATAAGATCTGAAGCTCTGAAAAGTATCTGAGAAAATATTTGAATCTAAAAACTTCATACACCAAGAGTCAACTCTGTTACCACAATATCAAAAGGGAAACAGAATGTATTACTGATCATACACTGGGTTATTTAAAGCTCTTTTAATCATGTTTTCATTAGTGTCATGTTTTCTTAGCATTTATGCCAGATAGTGGAGTTTTAAAGACAATTTATTTTTTTATTATTAAAACAATATTATCAGCACTGTTAGTCAACTTAGGTAACAGAGTTGACGGTGACAGACCAGGACACCAAATGTACCCACGATTATAGAACGCAATTATAAAATGATTTTATATATATATATATATAATTAATTATTTTTATGTATTTTTTTTTACCACATTTTTTTGTTGCATTTATACTGTATGACTGAAAATGCAATCGAAAATAGTAATACTGTGAAATTTTGTGTATTATAATTTGTTCTATTTTCCATTTTGATACACATAAAGTGTAATTTATTCATGTGACATCAAAGCTGATTTTCTGCTTAATAAACATTGTTTATTTATTATCAACGCAGCAAAAGCAGTTGTGCTGCAAGTTCACTCACCAATGACAACTGCAACTCTTTTTAAGCTACTGAGTCTGAGAGTGTTTTTATTGCTCTCTGCAGTAATGGAGGTGGCTTCTGGTGAATACGGGGACCAGACGGCTCGCCTGGTGAAGGCCGTTCAGGAGTGTAAGTGTGAGAAAGACTACAAAAGTGAAATGAATGGTAATGGGGTTCATAATCCCTTCCTGTGGCACAGACCTTCTGATGAGGTATGTGTGTAGAAATACATAAAGCCTTTCTGTAACATGATGCTTTTCTTACCCTATGCAGTAATTGCACCTGTTTTCTATAGGACTCTTCACCGTCAGAGGGTTGCCACAGTTTTTCTGCCAGCTGCCTGACGCAGTTTTGCATCCTTTTCAAGAGGACTTTTCTTAGCACCATGAGAGATACGGTAAGTAGCACTGCCACCCTGTGGAGAAGTTCAGCAACACACATATCAGAGGCAAATGTGCCAAAAAGATCAACAAAAACAGACATTATGCTTATCATATAGCAATATAATTATCATGAGCACTCTTTATTAGTAGTGAGGTCATGGACTTGGCCTTGGTTTTTCCTGAATTGTCATTTATATATTAGTGCCATAAAATGAATAATCGCATCCAAAATGTATATATATATATATGTGTGTGTGTGTGTGTGTGTGTGTTATATATCAATACACACTCATACTGTTTTTTTAGCACATGTATATACATATACTTATGTATATGTATATACTTATAATTTATATTATATAGATTAATATATAATAAGTATATTTAATATATAAACATAAAGCCTTTTTTTCATAAATATATGCATGCATGTGTAATTATTTTAACACAATATATTGCATATATTAGTAAACATACATTACATAAACGAAAAGTTGTTTATATTATTATTACAAATAATTAAATATGCATAAATGGAGCGCAAATTGTTATTTTCTTACATTGATATATTTATGCACATTTTTTTATGATAATATATTAAATATGTATTAGTATGGCAACACATTTTAGAAATTGCACACATAACACATATAGCATTTTACAGCAGGATTTCTTCATATTTTAATTCCATTTTAATTGCTTCCTTAAATTCATATTTTTTTTCACATTCAGTAACTAAGCTGCAATTGTGAAGCCATTTAGCACTGACTGAACTGAGTGAAAACAGAAAGAACATAAGTTTGATTTGAACATGATTTTTCTTGGTTTAGGTGTTGACTCATTTGCGCATCATGTCTCATCTTGGCATCGGGATTCTGATTGGACTTTTATATCTGGGCATTGGCAACGAGGCCAAGAAGGTCCTTAGCAATTCTGGGTTCCTGTTCTTCTCAATGTTGTTCCTCATGTTCGCAGCTTTGATGCCCACCGTCCTCACATGTGAGTTTGTAGAGTTTGTGCAAAAACGTCCATTAAATTCTTTACAACTCACACTTTTGCTACCTTGTTAATAACACACCATCCTTGCTCATCCTTTCTGATCGTAATTACAGTTCCTTTAGAGATGGGCGTCTTTCTGAGAGAACATCTAAATTACTGGTACAGCCTAAAGGCGTACTACTTGGCCAAAACGATGGCAGACGTCCCGTTTCAGGTAACATGGAACAACAAAAGTTGCATGCTTGTTTGTTGTGCTCAACAAGATTCACAAAGTGGATAAGACAGAGATTTACAGCAGGCTTTCCTCAGTTTATAAATGGTACGAAAAGCAGAAAAGGGAGAACACTAAGATGGTTATGGCTTAAACACATTATTAGAGCTCGAAGCAGATTTTCTTTTTAGGTCAAATCACTGTTCGCCAAAATTAGACAAATCCTGCTGCAGTATTACATAAGCAGCCTTTGAGCTGAATTCACAAATGTCTTCTAGTGTCTGGTGGAAGAAAGAAGACAATTTATGAAGGAATACATTCCAAGGTCACTAATCAAGTTTGCAACACTGAATGTTATGGATGAATATTCATATCGTGAGTCTTCTTTCAGAAAAGCATAATGCGCAGTCTTTTCTTCCTCACAGATTGTGTTCCCAGTGGCCTACTGCAGTATAGTGTACTGGATGACATCTCAACCTTCAGATGCAGTTCGCTTCATACTTTTTCTGGCTTTAGGGACACTCACGTCACTGGTTGCACAGTCACTGGGGCTGCTGATAGGAGCAGCATCCACGTCATTACAAGTAAACACCTCAATACGCTTGATATCATGTGAACCATCTGCCTCATTATCAATACACAGTACAATAGAAAATTTATATATATTTGTTTGCCTAATGTTGGTGTAATGATGCAGTATTGTGTGTTTTTGACAGGTAGCAACTTTTGTCGGCCCTGTGACAGCCATCCCAGTGCTGCTGTTTTCAGGTTTCTTTGTCAGTTTTGACACCATTCCAAAATACCTCCAATGGATATCATACATTTCCTATGTCAGGTAAAGATCAAATCAGGAAATCTTCATTTTTGCTTAGACTCAGGTGTGAGCTGTGATAGAGACCGTATGCAAAAAAAACTTCTTCAGGGTTATTTGGAATTATGAATTGCAGTTACCTTTAGTATGTATACTACTAAATTATTTGAACTGAAATTATTTGTACCTGAATACAACAGAAAAAATAAAAATGTGTGACCAGCAATGTTAGAGCATTTTATGTGCTCTTGTCTTTTGAAAATAGTATTTAATACGGAAAAAATATACTTTAAAAGAAAACACAAGTGCAAAGTGTTTTCAGATAGTTAAACGCATGTTGTTTAGCCTGTATTAAATGTAAGAGTTTAATCAAATACTTGATATGTCCTTTAATATGTCAATCTACACAAGAAATGCACTTCTTAAAAACATTTAAAATATTAAAAATATATTAATAATATATAAATATATTATATATTTCTAGTGATTATGCATTTGATAAATAATAGTTTAATCTCATTATACATTACCATCACTCTGTTCTCCTACTTGATAATGTTCAGTGCTTTGCTACCATCTGTGTTGTTAAAAACACTATATAAATAAAAGTGATTGATTGATTGATTAAGAAACCGTTTTTAATATTTGAAGTACACTGCAAGTGAGTAGTATAGCAATTAAATTCCTGTCTTTATCACAATTCAATTCAGTCAAATCCTGATACTTAATATAACATTATTTCCTGAACAAGAATTCTACTTAGAAAACACATCTCCTTAAATTAAATATGCTACAAATGTGATTAATACGTTGATACAGTGTAGAAGAGTTTTATCATGATTAATTGGAAAATAAGTAAATAAATTATCATGATACTTATCTAAATTTCAAGTAGAAAGAGCCTTTTGGATGATATGAAAGAAATAAAAAAAAAATAGCCATGTAAGAGATGTACTTAGAGTTTAAAATATGAAGGGCCAGCTTGCGCCAGCTATAACGGTTGTACTGTGAAGAATTAGTGAAGAATTAGTGCTGAAAAGGTGTGGACAGTTATTTTTGCACCTGACTTTATTTAATATGCATTTGTAGGAGTTTACCTTTCAGACGCAAAAGTTATAGGTGGAGAGTATTCAAATGAATCATGTTTTACTAAAGTTTGCGCTCGTCAAATTACCGCCGTTTGTGCCATTATTTAACACCCAAAAAAGAATGTCTTAAACTATTTTGCGCTTGAAGTGGCTTGAATTATTGTTGCTAGAGGAGGCACTGTTGAGAAAAGAGAGCGTGTGGTTTTATTTTAAAAGCCAAAATAACACATTATTGGATCATATCATTTGCCAAGCCATGTTTTTTTTATTTGCTTCAGGAAATAAAAGACGACTTTGCTCTTCCAAAACTTCTTGCAAACCTTAATTTTTGGCCTCTGGTTCTTTGCAGCATACTATGGCTTCTTTATTTCTTTATTTGAGCTGCGCTTGGTATATTGTGTTGGTCAATATATGTAAATGAGATGTCGCTTTGCTGTTGTTTGTGCTATTTTGCCCTGTTTAGTAAAACTGGCCCTAAATATCTGACCATATAAAACTTCTGCATTTGATTAATCAGAATCAAGTATTCCAGAGACCTATAATACAACAACTATATATCCTAAGTGTTCTTCTTCTCAATCCTTTCAGATACGGTTTTGAAGGAGTCATTCTGTCCATCTACGGGCTGGACCGTGAGGACCTGCACTGCGACAAAGATGAGACATGCCACTTCCAGAAGTCAGAAGCCATTTTGAAGGAGCTGGATGTTGAGGATGCAAAGCTCTACCTGGACTTCATTGTGCTGGGCATCTTCTTTGTGTCGTTGCGTCTGATCGCCTACTTTGTCCTGCGATACAAGATCAGTGCAGAGAGGTAGACTAGCGTAAGACCGGATGGACCGCCGAGACTTTCCTGCCCAGGGAGGGCTAGGCTGAGAAAGCCAAAGCAGAGGGGGTTTGCTCCCTCCAAACTGACCATCGCCATGTTTTCCCACACTGGACAGAAACCTGAGCTCAACTTGAAGTCACAGTATGTAGATGCCCAGCTTTTGCATGCTTTTACAAGAAAACAAAGAGCTTAGAATGCAACAGTTTTGGGGCTCAACTAAACATGTGTACGGACAGAAAGAGAGAGAGCCATGGCCACGCTGAAGAAAACTCGTCACCGAAACAATTCTGATTTTCACACAAAAAGTAATGCTGTTTTGCGCAATTGTAATGGACAGCAAGAATCTGGCCCTTGTGAAAAAGAAGTGTTTAATTGTGTAAATTTCAGTGTACTGCAAATTTTAAAAGTACATCTAAAAGCCTTTATTTGCAGATAAAATGCAGTTTTATTAATTAAATAAAATGCTACTTAAGAGAGTACACTTTCATAAGTGTTTTTAATATATTTAAGTACACTTTTTAAAAGTGCGTTTGTAATAATGTCAAATCAATTTAAACTTTAATGTGTTATTTGATATTACATCAAAATACAAATATATTTTAAATGTGCTTTTCTGTAACTTAATAAACAAAATATATTCAAATACATGACATACTAGTTTTAATCAAAATCACATTTAAGTATATTAAGTCTCACCAAAACTGCTTTTCAGTACATTTAGCATTAAACCTTAACCATATTGCATAAACATTAGAAGTAATTAGAGTTCATATAATGGTGTACTTAAGTGGGTCAAAAAAAAAGCAATGCACATTTCGGGCTTATTACAAATCTACACAAATGCATTTTGTTGTAATTGCAGTTTAAAAGTGATTGAGTGTTCAAAAACACTACAGCTGGTTTTGAAGTCTGTTCTTTCAAATTAAATTATCTGTTTAAAAACGACTGTTTTTAAAATGTAGGCTAAAGTGTGCTTCTTTTTCACGAGGGTGCCCAGGTTGTGCACATAGATGTAGATTTTGTTCTGCATATTTATTGTCTGATGGAAAGGACAATAATGAATTGCTGGTCTACCTGACATTCCTTCTACATTACCGAACAGCTCTCATTCTGTCGGTAATGGCTGCTGCTCTTAGAGTGGATGATAACTTGAAAGATTTGTGTGTAGGGTGTAACTGGGTTTCAAGCCTATCAGGAGGAACAAATAAAACACTCCAAAGAGAACTAAAAGCCCAAGATGACTGGATCTCATTAATGAATAATGCAACAAATCCTACCCAAAATGTACCCATTCTGCCATACAGTATCATCGATGTTGTAAAAAGAAACTGGCTTGCTGGGTAATGTGGCATGTGGTGACATTTTATTCATGCTAAAAATATGGGTTAATCTGGGAATTTATTTTAGGATTAAAAGGTATGTGCATCAGCTCAATGTTTGGGAAATAGAGTTGAACGACTTTTTCCTGTGTTTATGGGGCCTCATCATGCACAAAATGTCTGATAAAGCATCTTCATATGCAATAGGAATTTTGCCAGTTTTAGCACAATGCACGGCTTTTATTTGTTCATTGAAAGGTCAATCATTAGATTGAATCACTGTTAAAAGTTTTTAAACCATAAAATTGTCTTCCCTTATTCAGAAATGTCTTTTATTTTTGGTTTACAATTTCGAGTTTACTTTAATTTATGCCTTGGATTTTCCCAAATTATTGATTCGAAGGTTATGTAAGTAATCATAGAGGATCTGACACACCCCCATGTGGCTTTTATCAACCAAACATGTTTTAAAGGATCACTGATTAATGCTTGTTGACATCTATGCACAAATTTTATGCTTTCTGGTTATGGGACAATCAAAGAAAATTACTTTTTATTGCAAAGTCAATGCAAAAGTGAAAATAGAGACAAAAATGAAGAAGAATGTTATTTATTGTCTGTGTTCTTTCTATTAATTTCCACATTGCACATGTTAAGTGATAATCGAGCTGTGGGTCCCTAGAGCATTATTCACTGAACATTGCAGGCACAATGTGAATGCTGAGCTTTAACTCAAGTGTTATGACCATTATAATCTTACCAAACCTTTGCTGTGGACCTTGATGTGGAAATCCATGCAATCTTCTTAGATATATCACCACTGTTCCGTTGCTATTTCTGCGTAGACTGTAGAGCATATTTTTTGTTTATTTTTAAAAATGTTAATGGTATATATTTTTTATTATTTAGTTTGCTTCTTTGAATCTTGTACATAGAATATGAAATTTAGAATTAAAATGAAAGAGGTTGCTGTAGACATTTTATGTTTTAAAAATGATTTAATTTGCCACATTTGAAATGGTCTTCTATGATATGTTTCTGCTACACACATTGTTACATTTTAGATATAATAATAAAGATGTATTGTTTTCAAAGTGCTTGTACTTGTTGGGCTCTGTTTTATGGATCTGAATACTTAAGCTAAATTGAAATTATTTTTTCCTGAATTGTTTTCTGCATGACTTACTGAAATCTCACACATGCCTGTTTTTCAGTGATCTTTTGTATTCTTTTGGAAATGTTGCTGTTTGAGGCTCTCCTAACAGTATGTCATTTCCATGTACAGATCTCTTATTATTTTACTATATCAAATGTAATATACAGTTTTACATTTTATGGCAACTTTTAATTGGGCTCTTATATTTAAACAAATTCTCTTTTAGTGCTTACATATTGTGATCGAAACTCAGAAGACTGTGAATCCATTTGCACACTGTTTATTAAGTTCGTAGTCAGACAGGCAAAGATCAA
>JAUMHG010000059.1:116471-135672 GCA_032359395.1 Enteromius anoplus | reverse complement strand
CAGCACAGAAAACAACCCAGCAGTTCTTTGGTGTTCAGTTTATAAAAAAATTTCAAATGTTATTTAATAAAAAATATATATTTTTAATAATTGTCTTAAAAATCGTTATCACCCGATGATGATCTTGCAGCCCTCTGCTATTCTTCTACTGCTTCAAGAAAGCGCTTGCAATCTAGACACAGAAACGTCATAATGACACAGTCCAATGCGTAAACTCCACCAATAAAAACGGTTTGGTCTTAATACTGTAAAATCGCGACGATATTTAATAACTGATCGTGGTTCATAAATATTGTTATCGCGATTAAAAATACGTTTAATCGTGCAGCCCTACTAGTACCTGAAGAATAAGTACTAGCAGCTAATGAATAAGCACTTGTACTTAATGGAAAAGATACTAGTATCTAAAAAAATAAGTACTAGTTACATGGGTGCAGTTTATAGATTAAATGTTAAAACTGCTTTCCATACATTATGACGGTGTGTGTGTGAGACCATGTTGGCAGCCCTTGCCATTGTCAGTGGCTTTAAGAAGTGTTTTCTTATTGTTGAGACTGTGCTCATGCTTTTTAAATACAACATTTGGTGAGAAATTAAATGCATGATGTTAATGTTGTCATGACTATAAAGTGCAGTGAAACTCTCTGAAACATTCTGTATTACATTGCATTTCACTGCATTGCAGTGCCAACTTGAGTCATTCAGATGTTTTTGCTGTAGTGGTACAGGGATAAATCAGATGAGGATACCAGCAGTTTGATATGTACCAGTTTGCTACAATGGTCTGTGTACCGTAGTGCCACAGTATTCCTGGAGGTACCCAGGTTACCATGGTATGTTAATTTTAGTCTCATGAAATATAAAGAAAAAGTAACAAGATATATCAGTTGTTCCCCTACCATTAAACTAGGGGGGCTAACTAAAAGACACATTTCTGTGCCTTAAGAAACGTAAATACACACAACACAGAATTTCTGAGAAAAAATGGTAAGGCTATCGTAAGAGTAAATCTGATTTCATTGATGTACCCCACTATGTGATAGTCATGTCTGGCTGACCTCATCTTGCAAATATCAAACCCCACCGGCACTGGATGACTGGAGTATATAGAAGTACACTAGAACAACCAGCTGTCGGCTGGCCTTGTAATTAAAGATAAGCACAGCAAAAATAGATGGAAAAAGGAATTTTCCTTCGATGTATGTTTAGTGGTAGGCCTATGTTTAATGATTGTAATGCTATTTAAATATTCTTGTGTTCACATGTTTAGGTGACTCCGCATGTTTGGATTAATCGGAAGTCTGTTTTGTCCAGGCTGCAGAGATAAGCTTTCAGCAACGGAAAAAAGGAACTATTAATTTTCCATCCCGACTGTTTACAAGAAAAAACCCCCACAAAAAATCATCATTAGATGCATTACAGCTGAACCTGACACACTAAAGCAAATTCTGGGAAGAGTGCTGCCCTCTTTTTTTTTCACTTTTATTTGTGAGAACATTATTGATTTTTAATCCAATCAATAACTATTTGCAGTGGCCTGCGGTGTCTCAGAATCATGTTTGTCCTTAAAAATCCCTCTAAATAAGTCTCTGTACTTTCCTGTTAGTTGATTTGGATGAATGAATTAATGAATAGGCTGTATGAATGAATGAAACGCTGTTTAATTAGGAAAATGATTGCATGATTTGCTGGGAAAAGTACCAAAATGAAGTGGTCTCGAATTCAATCCCTAAAGGCCCACACCTTTGCAGAGTTTAGCTCCGACCGGCTCCAACTCTTACCTGCTTGGAAGTTTCTATCAGGATGCGTTTGATTAGGGCTGGAGCTGCTTTAAACCGCAGAGCTGTGCCTCTCCAGGAATTGTATTTTAGACCAGTGCTTTTGGGAGCTGTGTTGGGATCCCAAATAAATATAAAGACTTGGGGGTCATTTTATGCATGGGTTCAGGGGTGTAATTGTTCATTTTGTCGTATTTATTTAAAACTTTTTTATTTTTATTATGAAATTTAAGTTGATGGCACTAGTTTTTCTCTCTTTAGAATCCTCAGACATGGAAGCAGATGGAGTCTCTGGTGCGAGAAGGCCATGTTGTGGAGCTGAGAAGGAGGTTGTGCTCCAGGATGACGTTTGGAACCGCTGGATTGAGAGCTGAGATGGGTGCAGGGTTTGCTTGCATCAATGACCTAACTATCATCCAGTCTACACAGGTTAGACACCTTAAATATATATACACCTCTGTTTGCATTATTTTAGCAACAACGATTTCAGTGAAAAATAAAATATATCACAGTATAATGACAATATCGAGGTCTCCAAAATGGACACATTTTTTAAGTGACTGGATTTGGCAAGTATTTCTAGTCAGAAATGAAAGGTCATCAACAGACACTTAGAACGGGAAGTATCACCGCTGAAATCAGCAGTGAACAAAGTTCAAAGAGCTAGTCCACAGTACAGTAAACATTGGCAACCTTTTTAAGTTATTTTTGGCTATGTCGTTATTATTGACTGGTTCGATGCTGTGCAAGAAGATAGGATATTGTTTTGGTAATTATATTCATGAAGGCTTTATATTTACCCTGCCCTCCGTTTATTCAAGCCCCAACCCCCCTACCTGCCTGCTTCTGTGCAACACCTCAAGAAAACAGGATGTTATAATGAAACTGAGATACATTTTTGAACATCTTGAGTGATGAGAAATATATGGCCTAGATGTTTTCATTACAAACATGTTGCAGTTGTAACAATGCCCAAGTCAGATCCACAAGCTTTTATCGTGTTTGCTTTGTTGTGTTTGATTTATATCGAAGCTTTTTTGGCAGCTACATATTGTCCGTTCTCTTTTGATAACAATGATAACTCAGTTTTTTTCTCCATCATTGTTGTAGGGGATGTACAAGTACTTAGCCAAATATGTCCCTGACCTTAAAACAAGAGGGCTGGTGGTCGGTTTTGACACTCGTGCCCAAACAAGTAGTGGCTGCACCAGTGAACGGTAACACTCTCCACCCCATTACATGAACTGTCCTTATCTAAATACACCTTCACAGAGTTTATAATCTGACAGATTTCATACATCAAGAAAAAAAATCATAGTCTTATTAACTGTATTATTGTAAGCATATTATATGTTATTATAGGTTAGTATTTTATCTTTATGTTTGCACATTCAGGTTTTTTGCATATAAAAGAGTTTCAGGATTATAAAATGGCATACGTACCATTGGGTAGTAGTAGTAGACATCTCATGGTTGCACGTTTTTATGTACTTGTCCAGGAAAGTACTGGATAAGACAAGACAACTGTTGTACATGGGTTAGGTTAAGTTTAGGGGTAGGTTCAGGGTTAGTACCCAGTTGTTACCCAGTGTTGTATTGTGTTACAATGATAAGTACATAGTATACATTAGGGGTGGGCGACAGGACGATGTTTGATCACGGAACAATAACAAATTATCTGCAATCTATTTTTTAAGGAATATAGTATCGTGCTATTTTATCATCTCCGTCTTAATATGCTGTACAACGTGACATACATTCACATCACTGTTAACTCAGTGGTAGAATTACACTTATTGCACTTATTCGCAATCGCAACCTTATTCGCTTTAAGGTCTTGCCGATTAAACATTTTATATGTGTGCTGTCCGGATGGGCTTTTCCAGTGCGTACACCTGAAGCGCGCACGCACTAAAAGCTTGTCAAATAGCGCCTAATTACTGAACTAAGATATTTATCACATGTGATTCGTGGTATAACTGTCACAAACACACAGCGTTAAACACAGTTGCTTTTGTCTAAAGTAAAAGTAAACAATCAAGAGAAATGTGCCGGTATATAAGATATGTGCAGCTTTTAAAGGGACAGTACGAAACATGCCGCCGCTTGTCATTAAAGGGATAGTTCCCTCAAAAATGATAATTGTGCCATTATTTACTCACTTACATGTTGTCCCAAACCTGTATTAATTTCTTTCTTGTGCTAAAAACAAAATAAGATATTTTGAGTAACCAAACAGTAGCTGGTCCTCATTGAAATTAATACAATGTTCGACAGAAAAAAGAAACTCATTCAGATAAAAACGACCTGAGAGTGAGTAAATGATGGATGTAGTGTAGAGGTATATAGTGTTTCACCTTTCAGCACTGCTGAATACACCCACTCTTCCTGAAAAATAAAAGCACTGTTTGTTTTATTCATATTTTGTTTATTTGTAATGTGTATCTATTCCAATAACAAAGATGAAATGACAACAATTTTAACTTTTCACTTTGGCCTAAATATCTGCCCTTCTTTACCTTATACGTTGTTACCCTGAAAGGCTTTGTTTTTATAAAAGGCAAATTAGTTTGTCTGTACTGCTCGGACAACTTGTAAAAGAGTAAAATCAATGACAAAGAATCATGATAAAATATTTTATAAAAAAATCATTATGATATAGTTGCCATATCTCTGTAATTTGCAAAATAGTCTTAAAAAACAACTTGAAAAAGAAAAATCTATATAATAAAAATCGTGAATCGTGATCTCACCCCTAGTATACATGTGAGACAGGTCTGTAAAATAATGTCCTGCCCATATAATTTTGCAAGTGAAATGAGCAAAATGCAAAATGGAGCAGTGAAACAGCCTGTTGTGGACAAGAGCAGTAAGAGAAAGTTAGATAAAACAGTCTCGCTTCCTGCACTGAACAATAGAGCCTATTCATCAATTTTATTCTTTACAAATGCTCTTTCAGTTTCATAAAAACAGTAGTGTGAGAGATTGCTTTTAAAATCTTTCACTCGTTGTAAATTTAATATTTTTGCATATTATTGCAGTATGTGCAGTTAAGTTCATGTCTGCATATAAATATAAAATGCACATTAGTAAGCTTCAAGTAATATCTAGAATCATGTTCACGTGTCACAGTGTCAATATTTTTGTATGGTTTGTTTTTCTTTGCAGACTCGGAAGGTTGACTGCCGCTGTTATGCTTTGTAAAGATATCCCTGTCTATCTATTCTCTACATATGTGCCTACCCCATTTGTGGTAAGAAAATGTTATTGAGAAATAATAATAATAATAATAATAATTAAAAGTTATTGTTATTATCATGTTTAAATTGAAAATTAGTTATTTGGGAGGCATGCTTGGAAACAAAGACATAGACAAAAGTAGGACTTCTATGGAATCCTGTCAATTGTTTGGTTTTGTGTTTTTTCTCCATCTTTTTGCCCTCCAGCCATACGCTGTGATGAAGTATGGAGCTGCAGCTGGAGTCATGATCACTGCATCTCATAACAGAAAAGAGGATAATGGATACAAGGTGAGCATCTGGTTTGTTGTGAACTTGTTTATGCAACAGGTATTATAAAGTGTTTTCAGTTATTAAAGCCCTTCCTCCTGCATCACAGTGAGACTGTACCCTTGGGCTAAATGAAATTCAAATGAACTGTAAGTGTGCAATAAAATATCATTTCTGTCACAATTTTTCACCCAGTTGTTCCAAACGAACACAAAAGAACATATTTTTATGAATGATGGTAACCAAATCATTTTCGTAAATTAATGACTAAACCACGTTTGTGCATTAAAATATAAATCACTTTCCTAAAAATGATCTTCTTTTGTGTTCTGCAGAAGAACGAAAGTCATACAGGTTTGGAATGACACGAGGGTGAGTAAATGATGACAGAACTGGGTGGACTATTTGTAGGTTAATTTTCTACATAGATTCTTCTCCTTAAATGTTATCTGTGTGTGTGACCAGGGATGCATGCAAGTCTTTCAGTCACCTTTCAGTGTGACTGGTTAAATAAAACTCTAAAAATAAAAGAAGTATTAATGGTAATAAAAACAACATTATTTTAATAAAACAATAAAAATAATAATAACGTACTTTTTTTTTTTCTTCAATAAGTCAGTATTTTAGAATAAAATGGTATGCTTAAAACATACAGCGTTAATATTTACAATCATTTCATGTAACTTTTTAACTTTTTTATTTTTATTTCTATGTATATATGAAGCTTGTGGTTGTGTGTTAACAGCTGGCAACCATGTTGTTACGCAAATGAGAGGGGTCTGAACTTATTTACCCCCTGCATTTATTATAATATATATATATATTTTTTTTATCACAGCTGCACACCACATACGTGAATCCCTGTGGAAAACACACAGTTGCAATCAAAATTATTCAACCCCCTAAAAACTAAAAGAAAGTAGGCTTTTTGGAAATCATTTTCTTTCATTAGCAAAACTATCTTCAAAGTTGAGTTTCCCTATTTGGCTCCGGTTGACTGGCGACCAATCACTATCGGCCCATAATCACTTTGGGAAATTTGATCGGCAGCCTTTGTAAAGGCCGATCTCATAACCTGATCTCAAGTTGACAGCGTGCCTGCTGTGAGAGTTTTGGTATGAGATGCAGCACACCGTTTCAATCTCCGTCCAAAATTGACACAGATGTGCAATATTTAAAGTACATCATACATGCATATAATTAAAGTACGGTGCTTCACAAGTTAACACATATGGGCCCGGTTTCACAAACAGGGCTTAGCTTAAGCCAGGACCAGGCATTAGTTAAGTTGAGATATTTAATCAACTTTTACAAAAATGTCTTATTAGAAAATATTACAGGTGTGCATCTTAACACAGAACAATGACACTGACACGTTTTAAGATATGTCAGAGAGAGAGAGATTTTTTTTAAGCCTTGTCTGTGAAACTGGTGGATGTTTTTTTTTGACTAGGAAATGTACACTTCACGTAAAAAACAAGGCAACATAATAGCAGCAGGATTTCTTGGAATAAAGATTTAAATGCAAAAGAAAAGGCAGCTGAGCTGTTCCTGTCGATGGTTCGTTTTAATTTAGAATGAGAACGTAACAAAAGTTTGTTTTGCAACTTCCTGAAGCAAATATAAAAGTAAGCTAGTTTTAGTGTTTGTCGCTGGCTTAACATGTGCTGTAAATCTAGAAGTAAAATCTGCTGAAGAATAGAATGTGCTTTTAGTTATGTCTATAAAAGATTGTATTGCTGTACTGTGTAAAAACTGAATGCACCTCATAATTAAATGAGACAAATGCACAATTTGGAAAAAAGATTATGTGCCCCTCTCCACTTCTCAAATTTTAAATATGGCCCCCACAAGAGTCACCTAAGAGGCACAATTCCCCCATTTTCTAAAATGAAATCCTGGCCCTGCGTTAATGTCTGTAAATATCTGCTCCTGAATGGAGCATCACTATAAATAATTCTGCATGACAAAAATGAATATTAGTGATCATACTGCTGCTTCCTGTGGTCAATCTGTGATTGGCTTCATAAATCCTGATCGGAGCACCACTAGTTACTGCGAGAGGCTGTTACCACAACAAGGTTATTATCACTGATATTTTAAGAGGAAAAACAGTAACACACGCACGCTCTAAAATAATAGTAGTAATAATTATTATTATTATACCTTAATGTCTTAATAAAATGTGTTGTTTATACAGTACCTCAGAGCAGTGAGTCTAAGATGTTTTATTGATCTTTATCAACTTTCTTAAGGTTTACTGGCACAGTGGTGCACAGATCTCCTCTCCACATGATAAGGAGATCTTGCGTTGCATTGAGGACAGTAGTGAACCCTGGCCTGAGTCCTGGAATGAGGACCTAGTTGAAAGCAGCCTCTTAAGGAGAGATCCACTGGAGGATGTCTGCCGCTGGTACACGGAAGAGCTCAACACTATCTGCTTCCACAGGTGCAGTCTCTTCTCCAGAACGTTTCACTGATTGTCGATTTGTAATTAGTCAACTTGAAAATGTTATTACAAGTTACTTTTTCTTATTAACCTTCAAGTTAAATTAAATTCTATTCCAGGAGCACCACACATGAAGTTGTCAAAATGATAAAATTGCACAAATCACTTGTTAAATAACTTTGCAGAAAATATGCATGAACTACTACTAAGGTACATCTTTTACAAACATGTGTTATACATAAATGTTCAGAAATAATGATACAAGGAAAATGACTGAAGGTACAGTATAACACGAGTAGACTATTATTAACAGTAAAAGTCCTGTAAAAACAATGAACATCAGCCTGTCACCATTAAAATATCAGACATACAGTAATAGTTCTTCACAGGTTTTTTTTTTTTTTTTTCACTTGTGCTGCTTTTCCATTTTTGTTTCTGTGTAAACCTGGACGTGGTTGGGTCTCTTGCAGCGTCTCATGCATGATACAGTATTCAAAAACACTGCACTCACGTTAGTTTTTTTTCTTTCCTATTCCACTGCCCACGTTGCATTTTTGTTACTACAAAAGTGCAGTCTGTGTGAACGACACCTAGCAATACATTTTACTTCTAGTCCTTTACAGAGTGTGTAACATGTGTGAGTGGTTAACCATAACTTCAAATATGCGGTTTGCTCTTTCTTTTCTCTTTACTGCTGTCATTAGCATATTGAGTGTTTAGTTGCAACATTTGGTGATATGTCTATTCAAAATTGAAATTCCTAAATTAAAAAAAAAAAAAAAAAAAAAAAAAAATGGCAAAACATTACATTTAAATGTAATTTATAAAACTGAAAATTTGCCCAGCTATATCTAGAAATAAAGTGCCAGAGAGACACTGGGGCTCATTTATCAGTCTAACAGAGTCCATGTGTGATTCATGAAACAACCAACCTTGTAATTGCAAACAATAATGCTACATTCATTTATTTAATTATTTTTTATATTAAAACAGCAGTAGCCTAAATATAAACATTATAGCTTATTTCCCTCACTCTACAACAAATATTTGAAATTTAATGGTGTTCAGAACAAAAATGAAAAAAGGTAGTTATAAAATTATATATTAAACACATTTGGCCATTGTCATTCTTTATAAACAGCATGCAACTGGTTAGCTTGACATTAGATGTAGCAAAAAGGCTTATTTCACATATGTTCTAATATCCATGTAAAATCATTCACATGCACAAAATAATGTTTGGGCACTGCACTCTGCAACCTTTTAAAATGAACAGTTTTGTTGACTGGATTATAGTTTTATGATGAATAGCGGAAATGTCAGGCAGCACTGCATTAAGAGTCTCACAAAAAAGAGTGTAGCCTATTTGTTGCAGTTTTATTTTGTTAGGCTTATATAACAGACTATACAGTAAACAGATTGTTATATATTTGGTGTCTCCTATTTATTTATTTCCTTTTATAGACTTTTTTTTCGGGTTTTTTTTCTTTTCACGCATTATGCAGCGATTGAATCTTCGTGGTCTACTGTTTGCACTGCTCTTCACACATATAAAGCCCTGAATAAAAAATAAAAAAAAGACCATCCAAATCCTTACGATCTACTAATAAGCTTCGATTGACCGTCAGCAAAATTACCTACGAAATCCTGTTACAATTCTCCAGCAGTGTGTATATTTGACTTTATAAAATCATTCCTATTATGCGTGTATATGCATTATTTATTTTGTTTATTACTTTTTTCATTATATAATATCACAGGATACTTTTCCCTCTCCTCATTGCAGAGAGCTTAATGCGATGTCTCCCCTGAAGTTTGTGCACTCATCTTTCCATGGTGTTGGTCACAACTATGTCCAGAGGGCCTTTCAGCAGTTTGGCTTTCCTCCTCCCATTCCTGTTCCAGAACAGAAGGATCCAGATCCAGATTTTTCCACTGTCAGTTGTCCTAACCCAGAGGAAGGAGAATCAGTTTTGGTAAGATTCATTCATTCTTTCTTTATTCGCATGCATACTGAATATACTGTAGCCTATTTTCTGCACATATCAACACAGTCTAAATTTACAAATATTATAGAGCTCAGTGAATTCAAATGTGATGCTGTGATAGGATGTCACCTTTGCAACAAGTCAGTTTATGAAATGTCATCCCTATTAGACATTCAACAATCAACTGTAAAGTAATATTATTGGAAAGTGAAAGCATTTAAGAACAGCCACAATCTGTGAAGCAGAAGACCTTGAGCATGAAGGAAGCCATGGAGCTTGAAGCCATAAAGAAGACCACAATAAAAGTCACAGAACCGGGTTGCTGATACCCCTTTTCCACCAGCATGAACAGGGTGCTAGTTCAGAGCCGGTGCTATTGCTGGTTCAGAGTTACGGTGTGTTCACACAGGGTGTCAGCGTCAATGCTTGACTGAAGGAGTGGCTGAAGTTTGGCACTGCTATAGTCATAGCTAGGGTGACCATACGTGCCATTTTCCCCAGACGCGTCCTGGCCAGGATGTCTATATTGCTTTGATTTGTACATCAAGAGTGTTTTGGAAACATAAGGAACTGATGTCATACGCGCGTGCGGACCGATCAGTATGACTCGTATCGATCGGTCCGCATGCGCAAACCGATCCAAAACTATATCCTTATAGAAATCCTGCCCAGGACGCGTCCGGGGAAAATGGCACATATGGTCACCCTAGTCATAGCAGCGTCAGCCAATGAAATAAGACAAGAACTCAACAACAAAAACTCGGATCCTCAGTTTGCTGCTCTTGAACAGGAAGAACGTGATTGGCTGCCGCCTGGCTACTGTATTTGCGTAGAGCAATCCTGATTGGCCGACGCTTCTGTTAGCTGCGCTTCACTGGCGTTGCTCCACAATTCTTTTCGGCAATGCTTGATGTCACCCAATCAAAGTCAATGGAAAGGGTTGACGCTGATGCCCCATGTGAACACACTGTTGTTTTTTTTACTAGTGAGCCTTTTAAGAAACAGTTTGCCTTTCCAATGGCTTGAGAGTCATCATAGAACCAGGTCTAACATCACTTAATACGTCATCTAAATATGTCTATTTCCCCTAGCAATGGTAAACACAACAGGTTTGTTCTGAAAGCAACGATGCAGGCGCAGGCTGATCTGTACATGATACCAAGGCCCCAGGGGAACGATCCAAATGCATAAAGAACCGTCTGCTTTCAACTGGTCCACCCCGGCGCCGATGCATCTTAAACAAATATAGACTTCATCAACAATGCAGACACGGAGTTGCTATTGATGTTCATGGCTTTAAGAACCTACATCGGCATCCAAACACAAATTGCTAAAAAAATATGCCCAGTGTATCATCATTAGAAGAGTGAAAATACTGTACTCATTCATCATGCAGACATAACCAATGACTTGTGTTGTACTGACTTTGTCTTAGGAGCTCTCCCTTCGTTTGGCGGAAAGAGAAGAGGCCCGCATTGTTGTGGCCACAGACCCTGATGCTGATCGCTTGGCTGTCGCAGAGCAGAATGACAAGTAGGTTAATTAAAACCCTCACTGTGAAATGTAGCCGTATCAGTAACACCATTTGTGAACTGTTTAGTGGATCATGTGGCATTTAACTTGTGTCCTGTGTTTTATGGGTAGTTGTGGTTGGAAAGTGTTCACGGGGAATGAGTTGGCTGCACTGCTCGGCTGGTGGATGCTGTTTAACTGGAAGGAAGCGCACCCTGACCCAGCAGATACTGAAAGAGTATACATGCTGGCCACCACCGTTTCCTCCAAAATACTAAAAGCCTTTGCACGCATAGAAGGATTTAATTTTGAGGTTAGTTCAAATCCTAATTTGAGTTAATAAGATTAGAAGAACTTTGTTTGCTGAAAAAAAATCAAAACGTATTACTCTAACTCTTCTATTTTTACTTCGCTCCCCTTCATCTTAGGAAACATTGCCTGGCTTCAAATGGATTGGAAATAGAATCCATGAATTAAGAAAAACTGGAAAGGAGGTCATTTTTTCCTTTGAAGAATCCATTGGCAAGTGCATAACTATTGTTTGTTCTGTAAACCTAGTTGGATAGTGTAGATAGTTCGACCATAACATGTTGACACCATCAGACTGTTTACTGAATATGTCACACAATTAGTGTTGTGTTGAAGTTCAAAAGGTTTTGTATTGTCCTCTGTTTGAGTATAAAAGCATACGTAGAAGAATGCTAATGTTGTGTCTTCTCTTTCTTTTGATTCCAGGGTTTTTGTGTGGGAACATGGTTCTTGATAAGGATGGAGTCAGTACAGCAGCTGTTGTGGCTGAGATGGCTGCTTATCTACACACCAAAAACCTCTCCTTGAACCAACAACTAATCAACATCTATGAAATGTATCTCTTCTACAACTCTAGATGATAATAATCCAGTCACGTTTTACTTTGATCGTACAGCATATGTTGATTGTTTGCTTTACTGTCATACCCCAGATATGGCTATCACATTTCCAGAACATCCTATGTCATCTGCAATGACCCACCAACTATTCATAGAATATTTAGCCATCTGCGCAATTTCTGGGGTCTGAGTGCTTACCCGGAATCATGTGGTGACTACCGCATCACACACATCAGAGATGTTACAACTGGCTATGACAGCAGTCAGCCTGACAAAAAATGCGTATGTCAAAGCGGTTCTATATTCCTTGATTTTAAGTCAGTGACAAACAGTTTGGTTGGAATAAATGTTCTTTTAATATGTTCTTTAGGTCCTTCCATTGTCAAAAAATAGCCAAATGGTCACATTCACATTTCAGAATGGCATTGTTGCAACACTTAGGACCAGTGGGACTGAGCCAAAGATCAAGTATTACACAGAATTCTGCGCAGCACCAGGAGAACGGTTTGTATCGAAGTTATGATATGGTTGAACATACACTTGATGGTATTGCATTCAGTTATTTAAACATCTGAAGATTGACGCCAGTTCTGAGAGGGCTTTTTGGGGGTTTGTTTAGATATTTTGTACGCAATGCCATTAAATGTCCAGTTTGAGGCCACTGTATTTCTATGCACACTAGCTAATTTGCTCTGTTTTCGTGTAATTACTTTTCTTCTACATTTAATTTAATTTGTTTTTGTAATTGTTTTTCTTTTTCTTTTTGCAGTGATATCTCCAGTCTGGAGGAGGAGTTAAGAAAAGTGACTGCTGCTCTAGTTGCAGAATTTCTAGACCCTGACAAGAACAACCTGCTTCGCAGATCAGTGTAGCTTAATTTAGATAGTGGTAAGATCATTGTCTTCATGGGCATCTCGTGTAAAACCAGTCCCAAAGGCCTGTCAGTGAACCGTTCTGTTATTGTTGTTTTATACTGTAAAAAGGTTTGAGGCATAATCACCTCATGGCTCTCAAAAAAAACATGACTATGCCTATTGATTTTAGTGGTTTAAATATCATTTGCAATTGAATGTTTTGCTCAGAGAAAGAAAACCTCAAGGCTTTTTTTTTTTATTTGTGTAACATGTTTCTATAGTCTCACTACTGCTATAACATCTGCTGTATTAGGCCCACTTGCTGTGGTTTAGTGTTTGCTGGTGTACAGATTTCAATATCACTCCACGTAGACATTGATAGACATGGTTTGCTCCTTATTCTCAGAGATTTTGCTGAGAGCTGCTGCTGCTACCTTTTTATAGCTCTATGAGCATGTGTACTCATAAACCTGTGTCTATTATATATTTATATCTCTATATAAAGGGAGTGAGCATCAACAGAAATAGTGTTATATGCATTGATAATCAGTAGGCTGACAGCACAGCACCGCACCTTGTTCCTCCCTGATATTCTGCTGGCTTTGTCATACACAGGGTAATGAATAGAAGAATCAATGTATTATTTTTGAAGCTTTTGATTTCTGCCTTGTTTGATGGGAATATTTGACCTTTGTGGTTCATAAACACAATAAATTAAAGGTTCAGTGTGCAAGTCGTTGCATTCTACCAGAAGGAAGATAATGATTAACACTTTTGTCATTTGGTTACTTAAACATCCACACCAAAGAAAGATGAAAAATGCCAGGGGTCCGTTCTTCGTACCTTGCTTAATATATCTGAGGTGATTTGAAAAATCTTTTTTGGTAATGAAAGCTACGGAAGCGTATTGCATTCACTTGAGGAAAAAATATCTGCTCTGTTTTTCTGAATTAACGACTTAATTATCTCAGAATTAAGAGATACATTTTCCAGTTTTGCAATGTTTTAGTATTAATTCTACTCAAGTCTTTGTACATGAGGCCCCTGATGTGAGGCCCTTAAACTTGACAAACAACTTGCAGTAAACCGTAAAACTGCTTGCAGTACAAACCAGTGTGTTCATAGTTAAGATAATGCATTAAAATAACATAAGACACATCAGTTTGCAATATCAAGAAGAAAAACGACATGTTTTGTACAGCTTAAATTTGCTTTACGTTTACGAACCTGTGGCAATGACAAAATACCTGTCATGAGCTTTGAAGAGTCAGCCTGCCCAAGATCATGCCAAATCAAGGAATGTAGGACAACAGTCTTTAAAATATTGTAATATTCTGGCAGCACTGATTCTGGTCAGTGTGTTATGTTGGCAACCTGTTCACAAATCCCCATTTTCACTTTACAACTGTAGGAAATGTGTGGGTTAAGTCCGTGGTTGTCACCCAGGGAACCCACTAGAGGGCGACAGCAAGCTTCCACACGAGCTTTAAACTTCTGGTGATGTCTGTACTGAAATTAAGTCAAATTATATTCAATGGAATTGTTATTATTATTAATATCAATAGGCTTCCCAATATTTAGGTCAATTTTATAGTTTTTATATTACATTTCATATCCAAAATGAACCGATTTTTTTGTGTTGATTTTGATGGTCCTTTTGGATCATCGCTCTGTTGGAAGATCCAACCACAGCCCACTTTAATTTTAAAATGATTTATGGAAAAAGATATATATATATAAAACCATGCATTATCAATACATTTATATTGTATGACATATAAGGTTTTTTATGTTCCGAAATGTTGTTACAGATATGTTTATTTAATTAAAAGGTCAACTGAACAAAATATTTCTTTACAGAAATCAAAGAGGGGAAAAACTACATTTTAAATCCTATTAGCATATTAACTACATTACATTGCTTTAAAAAGATGAGAGTTTGCTAGATAGAACAATTCAAATTTCTTTAAACTTTGTGTGTGTGTAACAAACAACAAAGCAGGCTATTTGGAGGCTTTTATAAGATGTCCAACTTTTTTGCGGATACCAGGAAAGTTTAGACCATACACAATAGGGTTTACAAAGGGTGGTATAACAATAAATTCCAGTGAAAGGATAACGGCCAGCTCTATAGGAATTTCCCCATTCACAAACCGACTCAGTGTAAGCTCACAAAATATAGCAACTGAGAAATTTAAAAGGATCACTATGTGTGGAATACAAGTTTGATATGCTTTGCTTCTAAAGTCTGGTGAGCTTCTTTGACAAATTACAAGTATTTTGACATAGGAATATAATATAAAAATCAATGGAATAAATATTGTTGTAATTGTTACAATAAGTCCATAAATATTATTTATATCATTCTTCACACAAGATAGTTTTACAATTTCATAATTGTGGCAGTATACCTTAAACAATTTGTTACCACACATTTTTAGTCTGGCAGTCAAAAGACCACCAAAACCATTAAAAATCATTGGATAAATCCAGGCTATAACTATTAAACGAGTTAATAAACGTGTGGTAATTATGTTGTTGTAATGCAAAGGTTTACTAATTGCAACAAGCCTATCGAATGCCATCAGCATTAATATTATCAGCTCATAAGATGCGTATGAGTAAATGACAAAACTTTGTATGAGGCAAGCTTCAAAGGAGATTCTATGTGTATCATACAGCAAGTCTGTCAGTAGCCTTGGAAAAAAGCCAGCTGTACCATATACAGAGTTGATGGATAAACATAAAATCAAAATGTACATGGGTTGGTGCAACGACCTTTCCAGAAATACAGCAAGAATTATAAGGACATTAAAGTATAAGATGGCAAAAAAATAAATGAACCCCAAACTGAAAAAAACATATTTCATGCACCCAAGATTTTCAAATAACATGAAGTGAAAATATGTTCCATTTCCCATTTTCCTTTCTGCTTTCATTGACCTGAGGAAGAGAGAAAGCAATTTAATTCATATAATTTTTACACCAGAAAATAAACAATGTTCATCACCTTGGAATATAGGTAGCCCTCAGTTACATTAGAGATTTGATAAATAAATGAGCGGCTAGCACAACGGTAAGTCTGCTAAATGAATAAATGTAAATGTTATTCAGCATTATCAGAAACACACTTTACAAACATAAAACTACCTTCTAATATATACTCCGACATGACCACCATGGCTCTTTCATGAAAATTGCAGCTGTAGCTAAGTCTGTGTGCTGCTGTACATGTGTACATGCACCACACACAGTACATGTGGGGTTTTTATAGTAAACATGTCTAGCATGTCTCAGGGGCCTGCTAGGGCATGTACATTGCAAAAAAAATAATTATATTTTTGGGAGAGATGTGTAACTATTTGAATTGATTGAACACCTTCACATCAGTGTTTTAAAAAGAAAAATTTTGTTGTGGGTGAATTGAAAATCTTTAATTGCAATTTATGTCTAATCTAAATCTTTAGTTGAAAAAAAACAAAAAAAACAAACTGTCACTAATTCCTTGCCCTCATTTCGTTCTAAACCCATAAAAGCTTTGTTTATCCTCGGTATGAACTTGGCAGTCAATGAGACAGTCAAAATCATGCTGGTTTTCATCCCAAATAACTTACATTTTGTTCCAAGGACAAAGATGAATGACACTGATGTTCAAGCAAAAAACAATGATTGTAAGCCCAGACTTCACACAAAAAATACACACACAAAAAAAAATAAACTGGTTCTTCAAATCTGATTGGTTAATCACAATGTTGTAACAGGGTCAACAAATGATGTTGATACAGAAACATGTCATACTTGGTAAAACCAGGTTCTGCATTAGTAAATTAAGTCTACATCTGAATTGGTCAAGCAGCCAGCAGCACAGTTACCTTGAGTGGTAACTGTGGAAGCAGCAACATCTCCCAAGATCCTCCTCTTCTGGACCCTAATCCTACCAGCTCTGCTCAATAGATCTGAATCTTGGACCTTACTTAAATTATACATGGCCAAAGCAACCTGTCCTCCAACCAATACGCCCAGAATACATGTCCAAATCCCTGAAATACGACCCATTAGAGCATATTTTCATATTAATATTTTGTACTTTTGTATTTTTTATCTCCATCATAATTTGGGTTTTGTGAAGCTCAGTTGATAGCAGTGTTGGGGCTAGTTACTCAAAAAAGTTACATATTACTCTCAAAAATAGTAGTGCCCCTACATTTCTTTATTACTCCCTGGAGAAAATGACTAGTTACATTACTAGTTATATTACTAGTTACATTTTTTAAATTTTTCTATAATTACCTGAGATGCATCAGATGGAGGGAGAACATAGGAGGAGTGTTCTTTAGGGTCTTTATTACGCCAACAACAGACTGGCACTGTCTAGAACAAATAACTACAAACAACTGCACTTGTGCAATCAAGTACAAACAAGTATTTACAGTACTTCCTCAATGTTTAACAAACACCGTCTGGTGCAAACAACCAATCAATTTGGTTGTCAATTTATAACACGTTCAAATATATATTAACTTCCTCAATGTTTAACAAACACTGTCTAGTGCAAACAATCAATTTGATAGTTAATATGTTCTTTTACTTGTTATTAATTGACAATGGTAAGGTAAGGAGGTAGAGTTCCATGCGATGGAAAGCAGCTTTCTCCCCGGGCAGAGTGTGCACTTCACCATCAAGTTATTTTCCTTCTGTTGAACATATTCAAAATAATGACTGAATCTCCACCCGTCAAAAATAGCTTTCTGTTGCTGGGAACCTTCCTCTGAAAGTCCAAAACAGCACCACTGCAAAGAAGACCCCACCCCCTGCTGGTGACCAGGTGATGATTTTGTCCCCTGACAGCGTGAGGAGATCCCTCAGCAGGATCAATGCACGTAAAGCTCCGGGTCCTGACAACATTCCTGGTCGTGGTGATAGCACTTTTAGCATAGCTTAGCATTAGCGGTGGGTACCAATACTCAGTACCAGAATGGCACGTACCTAAATAACAGGTACTCAATTTGGCATTGTATGATGTCTAATGTGAAACATCGCGATGGACGATGGCATCGTCGTCGTAGGCGGCGGTTGTGGGGGTTGGGGGGGTGTTTAGTTGTAACTAAAAAAAGCAAGCCCCGCCCCACGACTCTATTAAAATAATGAACAGGATCAGTGGACAAAGGGCAGTCCTGCTGGAGTCCAACATGCACCGGGAACAAATCTGACTTACTGCCGGCAATGCGAACTAATTCCTGCTCCGGTAGTACAGGGACTGGACAGCCCTTAGCAAAGGGCCCTGGACCCCATACTTCTAGAGCACCCCCCACAGGACATCGCGAGGGACATGGTCAAATGACTTCTCCCAACCCACAAAGCACATTTGTACTAGTTAAGCAAACTTTCGTGAATCCCTTCAGTACCCCAGTGTTCCACGACCAGGACGAAAGCCGCATTGTTCCTCCTGAATCTGAGGTTCAACTATCAGACGAATTCTACGAACTCTCCTGCACCCTCGCATAGACTTTCCCGGGGAGGCTGAAAAGTGTGATCCCCCTGTAGTTGAAAGAAACCCTCCTCTGATGTTAAACTGCACTGATATTCTCTGGTAAAACAAGCTCCGTGAATACTGATTGGTTATTTTTTCTTGATTTCATGGAAAGAAGCAGCAAACACTCAAATATCAGGTATTTACAAGGTTCACTTGTTCACTTGTTTTCAGGATTGACTCAAAGTCCGCTCACATCTCTGTAGTTAGATCAGTGTGCTCAATAATGTGTCTTTGACCTTCATTATTTATATTTTAATTATACTGTGTTGTAAAAAAAACAAAAAAAAACAACTGTTTTTTCCATCTCACATTCTTTCTACCTGTCTTACCTGTCACTGCCACTAATGGGCCATTAGGGTGTTTCTTTAGGTGAGAATCAATTAATATTAATGGCCATTCTCACTACCTCTTTTAAATTTTAAAACACTATATTTTTTTTCTGTGAATAAGTAATTGGAATGAATTTCACATGATTCTGAAGTGAATATCCTAGCCTAATAAACATTGGATGGTTAACCCTTATGTGGTCCTCTTTTTAGAATCCAACTTAGGGACTTTGGGGTCATTTTGACCCCAGGCAACAAAACTTCAAATTTTTAACAAAATAATAGTAAAAAAAATAATAAAAACATTATTTTCCTGTTTATTAATGTTTTTACTCCAAATTTCTGCAATTTTCATAGGATTTATGCTATTTTTTAATTTATAT
>JAUMHG010000059.1:88530-104495 GCA_032359395.1 Enteromius anoplus | reverse complement strand
GGTATAGTTCGGGGAAAAACCAAAAGCACACAATACCACGCAAACTCATACAAACCAAAAGCACACAATAACGTTACAACGCAAACTCATACAAAAACAAACAGTACTTACTCATGAAAGTGACTGGAAAAAATCGCACGGTGCATCTTGAGGTAAATCCATCTGTTATCTTCTTAGCTGAAGCCAGCGCTGTTTGTTTTGTTTTCTCAGTCCTTCCGCGTTGAGCACATGGAGCTGTTGTGGGCGTGTTCATGTCGCGCGCGTCTCACGTGGCGATTCGAATAACAAAGCGAAAGGATTTCGTGGGCGTGGTCACATTAAAATTAATGAGATCAAATTGAAAAACTCAGTATAGTGTTGGTTACTTACTCATTACTTTAACAATGAATATTTGTTTTCAACGCGCACTTACTGCATTTAAAAGTAGATACTTCAAGCTTTCTATAGATATGTTTCTCATGTCTGTGTGTCATGTCTCCGCAAAGTTATAGTTCATTTTAGTAACAGCCTTTTAAAAACTGTTCGCGGAGAGAACAAAGAAAAATCGCGCACACTTTTTATTTTCCTTATTTTGCAAAAGCACACACTTTTGTTGTTACTGAGAGTGAACTTTAAAAAAAGTAAACATTTAACAGATTTGAATGGTATATAATATGTACTTGTGTGAGAAAAATCAACAGAGTTATATTAGTGTCTTTTACACTGAAAAGAAAAAAAAAACAAATCACGCGGGCGTGACGGCCCGACCCCAGGTTAACATTATCCCTAAAATTTAACTAGGTTGGATATGTGGTATATTCAAGTCAATGACTGAAAAAAAAAACGGTATGTGGCATGTGTTCTGTGCCAGTGGCTTGATGACATATGAAACATTTAAAAATGAATGCATAAATACATAAATAATGATAGATTAAAAATTAGGGGTGGGCTTAGATTATTTTTTTAAATCTAGATTAATCTAGACGAGTCCTTTGTCATGTATAATGTAACACTGCTTATTAATAATGCATTAATAGGGCCGTCAAGCCGATGACGTAGATAGGTACTGTACAAGCCACACAGCGAATGAGTGCTAAAAAAAACCTGCATCTACTCCACGGGCTCAAATATAATTTTTAAAACCGGATGCATCAAATGGTCGCAAAAAGCGCAACAATTACCAATTTCCACTTTGTAACATTTTTAGTGACATATATTACTGTTTTAAGCATTGTACAACATGTATATATCTGTAAACAACTCAAAAAAAGTGTTTTAGGGTTTTGTGATCCTTTAAAATGGCTCCTTTGAGATCTGCCAAAGGCATTCAGAATTTGTGTGCTACCTATTTTATTTGAGACATCTGTGTGTAAGTACTGCCACGTATATAAATAGAATAGATGTGATGTGATAGTAAACTTAATTTAATGACTAATAATGACACATTATCACAAATCAAGCCTCTGTGGTCCCCTCTGATCACCAAGAGAGGGAACCTTCACCCGAGTACTAGCTATTTTCTCCATTTCCCACAACCCCTTGCCTTGAACTGATCACTCACAAAGTTGTTGCTTATTAGAACGGCTTCTTAAGCTGCCTATCTGCTCTGCCATTTTTGAGGTCTTGTTTGCCTAGTCAACATTTCTGAGTGTTTATTCCCTAGTGTTGTATTTTTGTTGCCTACTCAGACTGTTATGTCTCTCTGACCGTTTGCCGCCTGCCCTTTTGATTTTCCCACCCTGGTTTTTCGACTGTTGTTGTTTGCTGCCCGACTCGACCTTCTGCCTGGACCCTGATTCTGTTTTGCCCTCGTTGTTTCCGTCTGCTGGTGATTTTACCCTGCCTGTCTGACCTTTGTTCTGCCATTAAAAAAAACTGCAAATTAATCCCGACGATTCTGCTTCATCATTACACACATTATTTTATATTTTTACATTGATAGCCAGGTGTTAAATTGGACCAGGGCCATCCAGGGCTGAGCCCCTGCACACAGGCTTATCCTGGTAACTCATTACTTGTACAATTTTAACATTATAGGCTGTAGTTTCAACACTTTACTAATTCTTACTAATTCAAGTAATAATGCAATGTAGGTATTTTATATGCATCTGTGTCTTCAGAAATCTTTTGATTTCAGTTTTAGTAGCATTAATGAGAAAATAACTGCATTGTTTACAGCTGTTACTGTGGAAACCACTATACTGTATTTCTGACAAAGCACCTCCTACTGGTTTATAACCCTGTTTTAAATACAATTTATAATATAATATATATATGGGATGTTTATAATTATGTGTTTATATATGTATATATATATATATATATATATATATACATATATAAACACATTTATAAAAAAATATACATGTATGAGTATATGCAGTTTTGAACATGTCTACAACCCGAATTACGGAACTGTTGGGACATTTTTTAAATTTGATTAAAAAAAACAAAATATATTTTTAATTACACAGGCAAATATTTTATTCACAATAAAACATAGATAACATAAATGTTTAAACTGAGATTTTTTTTGCACACACAGTAAGCTAGTTTCTATTCTGATGTCTGCTATGGATCTTAATAGTTGGGACAGGGTCATGTTTTTCATGGTGTAGCATCTCCTCTTTTTAAAATCAGTTTGAAGATGTCTGGGTTTCGATGTTATGAGTTTCAGGAATTTTGGTTTTGGAATTTGGTCCCATTCTTGCCTGATTTTTAGGTGCTGAAGATTAGTGTTTATCGTTGACATATTTTTCATTTAATTATGCTCCAAATGTTCTCTATAAGTGTAAGATCTGGACTGCAGCAGGAAACCATGCCGTTGTAATAGCTGCAGTATGTGGTTTTGGTTCCTCACAAACAGAGATTTCTTCAGTTTTTCTGAATCTTTTGATAATGTAATGTACTTTAGATGGGAAGCCTTTGCAATTTGATGTTGAGAAACATTGTATTTAAAGTATTTCACAGATTGGGGAGCTTGTGCCAATTTATACATCAGAAAAACTCTCTCTAAGACATCTCTTTCATAGCTAATCATGTTACAGACCTGATGTCAATCTGGCTGAATCTTTTTAAATCTTGTTTTTTTTTTTTTTTTTTTTTTTTTTTTTTTGCCCTTTGTTGAAGTCACGCTGTCATGTCTTGCCTTTTTTGAAGGAACTTCTGTCTCTGAGACTTCTTGCCGCTGAGAGGCGAGGTAGCGACAGCACCCCTTCGTTACAGAATAACTGATCATTAAGGAGATAGCATTAATGGGTCAGCTCATGGAGCTGATTCGTCGGGGCCCGACATTTGAGGATAACATCATCGAGTTCCGCCAGCTCGCGGAACGGTCGGGTCTCAGGGGCCGTGAAAATGTGCAGTTTTTCCGGGATCTCACAGGCGGGCTGTGGAGATCAGCACTTTTCCTCATGCTGATGACATTTCGTGCACGGGCGGGATCTCGGCCACGACCTGCTACCACTTCACCACCTGAGTGAGTGATTTCCTGAAAGTTTCTAAATACTACATTATAAAAAATCGTTAGTGGTGCATGCCACTAATTTTTCTGACAGCAGTGCTTATACATTTCTTTACTAACCC
The DNA here is from genome assembly GCA_032359395.1 of Enteromius anoplus. Lineage (NCBI taxonomy): Eukaryota > Metazoa > Chordata > Actinopteri > Cypriniformes > Cyprinidae > Enteromius > Enteromius anoplus. The sequence goes on along the minus strand of JAUMHG010000059.1, from coordinate 100,931 downwards.
AACCCGTGTAACAGCAATCCAAACCGCACTTGTAGATCTCACCGTTTTTTACAAAACACACATTAACATCAATAGTTGTAACTGAATTATGATACAGTTCAGATTTTGTTGTAGGTACCATAATGCACAGTATATAATGCACTTTGCAGTTGGTTTTCTCTAGGCATGTTGCCACAGTTAGGAAATTAGGTGCTGGGCGTCCGGCCAGAGGAGAACAGAGGAGAATCAGCCCCGCGTTACGGTCCGAGTAGCTGTGTCATGAAGCGTTGGTCTCGGTTTCACGGCCAGCAGAGCCTGAATGTGACGTTGAAACAAACTGTGATTTTTCATGGCCTTTTCATCGGCTCCTCTGAACCTGATTCGGCTACAAAAACTGACCTGTTTGTGCTCCTCAATGCAGTTCAGTTTCCTGACCCACCCACCTTCACGGTCAGCCCAGGAGGGTCTCTTCTCAGTCTGGTTCAATCTGTGTGTTTTGTGTATATATATATATATATATATATATATACACACACACATACAGTATACTTTAAAAAAAAAAAAAAAAAAAACATTTATGTGGCTGTATGTCATGGATCGGCCAGCTGAACCCCGCAGTGCATACAGTGTCATCTGGATAAATGAGGGCAGCAAGTGAAAGACAGCGTTTGTAACCCCTACCTTCCACTACAAATATTTGGTCATTCAACATGGACTCCTCAATGCTGTTTCCTAGGCTTTGCCAACTTTTATTGTTGTTTCATCATCAACTACAGAACAGTGGCATATCCATTAACAGACTTCTTGAAGGTGAAGCCTAAATCGCTATCCTAGAACTCTGGTGGCACCAAAGCCTTCGCCACACTCAAAAAAGGCTTTACCAGCGCCTCTCTTCTGGTTCACCCAGACTTGGAGCTGCCCTTCCTTGTCGAAGTTGATGCTGGCACTACTAAAGTAGGAGGGGCATTATCACAGCAGCAATCCTCCAAGATTCCAGCCATGTGCCTTCTTTTCTCAGAAGTTCAGCTTGGCAGAGGTAAACTACGACATCGAAAACATGGAACTCCTAGCTATCAAGCTGGTGCTGGAGGAATGATGCCACTGGCTGGAGGGGGCAGCGCATCCTTTCACACTACTGACAGACCACAAAAATATTTACATTTACATTTACATTTATTCATTTAGCAGACGCTTTTATCCAAAGCGACTTACAGGTGGGGAAAATATCAAGCAATTAGTCCTAGAGATGCAAAAACAACTTTAGTAAGTGCTCATAATACCGTATGGCAGGCAATATCCAGCATCTTTGTGATAAAAAGTGCCTGAACCCAAGACATTCAAGATGGGAAATCTTCTTCACTAGGTTCAATTTCTCCATTTTCTATCGTCCTGGCCCAAGAAATGGTAAGGCTGACTGCTTGAGCCGAATTCATTGTGTGTCTGAGAATGAGGAAGATCCTGGGCCCTATCGGCAATCCTATTCAGAGGACCCCCCCTCCAACTGTATCTGAGCCAGCGCCAAACAACTCGCTGGGCTGCCCGCCACAGTGTTGATATGTTCCATAATCTAAACGCAACCCACTCATCCTCTCTGTTCACACATCTCTGGGCACTGGTCACCCAGGGGCAAACACAACCCACTTGCTGCAAAAAGAATGCTTCTGGTGGCCTAACTTAGCTAGGGATGTGAGAGGGTTTGTGCAGGGATGTAGTGGGCCCACCATCTGACAAGCTCCTCCTGCTGAATGTGCCAAATCGTGACCTAGGGTCAGATCCACAAATCACTCTTAAGAAGACATTTCTTCTTAACTAATCACAATCATTTGACAGCACTAATTTAAACATTTGTTATATTCTCTGTGTTCTATTGTGAGTAAATTTTTATCTCATGTGATTTCAAAGTCCATTGACAATTGAAAATATACAATATGAATGTTTTGACAATAACATAGTTTCGAGTGGATCGCTGGACGAATTACCCGCAGCTGTTAGCAAACAGCTAATCAATCCCCTTGCAGCGATCGCCCAATCAAATCTTTTCCTAAGCGCTATAAAACCACTGCTTCCCATTCATCCACATCTCACTTTTGCAAAGAACGCTCTCGCTTCTGAACAACTGCCAAAATGTCAAACTCTGAGTCTTCTGACTTCCAGCGCAAGGAGCCCGCTCCCCGCCATGCTATCGCCAACACTCAGCCCAGCCAGCAAGGCGAAGCCCCGCCGCCAACTCCACGAGAGTCCACGGGGCCAGCTAGAGGCCACAGGCGTACTAGGCAGCCCACCTCGCCTAGAAGACAGGCCCGCTCCCGCTCACCACCACCGGCCAGACCTCCTCAACCTTCACCTGCATCCACTTACTCTTAGGATTGCATAAAACAGCAACTCACTCTACTCCAGCCCTGCATCTTCTCTCCGCCGCTCAGGCCGCCTCTGGTCCTCCACCGATGCCGATCCAGCCACCACCTCTTCTCCGCTGCTCCCTTCCAGCCACCCACAGAAATCCGATCCAGCTCAGCCTTCCACCAGCCAGACGCAGCCCTCCACCAGCCAGCCCGGCCCTTCCACCAGGCTCCCAGCTCCACTTCCCAGCTCCACCAGGCTATCGCTGACTTCTTCGCCGACTGACCTTCCGCTCCAAACCTGAACACTCAAAACCCTATTAACTTTCCATTTTCTCTCCCCACAGACTTTAACCAGCCCGGGCTCTCCCGCATGAACTTCACCTTCTCTTCCCAGATCCCCTCCTCCTCCTCCACTCTCCTCAGAAGTTATGGTCTGCAATTTGGGTTCAGTGTGGCCGGATCCGCCAGTCCCTGTCTGTGATGGAGATCCTTTGTGGCCGGTTCCGCCAGACCGAGTCTGTGATCCAAATCCTGGGTGGCTGGATCCGCCAGACCCAGTCTGTGATCCCGATCCTTTTTGGTCCGGGTACATTGTCTCTGGAGCCACAAGAGTCTGCTGTGCCTAACGAGTCGCCTGAGCCCAAGGAAGACTGTGAACTACCATGGCCCGAGCTTCCAGAGCCTGTGTGTGGCTCAGAGTCTCCGTCGGATCCGCCAGTGGCTGCATGACCTCTGGAGATGTCGGTTCCTGCGGTGGAATCTCCAGAGGTTCCGTTGGTGGCTGCTCAACTCCTGGAGGTCTCTGAGTCACTGTCCGGTCGGCCAAGAGGTGTGCAACCACAGTTGGTTCAGTCTCTGAGGGTGATGACACAGTCTGTCCAGCCAAGGTGGGCATTACCATGGACAGTTCAGCCCAAGAGGGCATTATCATTGCCTGTTCGGCCCAGGAGGGCATTATCATTGCCTGTTCGGCCCAGGAGGGCACTAATATGGACTGTTCGGCCCAGGAGGGCACTATTATGGACTGTTCGGCCCAGGAGGGCATTATCGTTGCCTGTTCGGCCCAGGAGGGCACCAATATGGACTATTCGGCCCAGGAGGGCACTATTATGGACTGTTCGGCCCAGGAGGGCATTCTCATTGACTGTACGGCCTAGGAGAGCACTGTCAGTGTCTGATGAGTCCAGGTAGGTCTCTCCACCACCCGCTCCGCCTTGGAGGGCGGTGTTGCTAACTGCTCGACCCTGGAGATCATCATCGCTGCCTGGTGAACCCAGGTGGGCCTCTCCGCCGTCCGCCTCGCAATGGAGGGCGTTCCCGCCGTCTGGTCTGCCCAGATGGTCATCCCCGCCATCTGCTCCACCCTGGAGGGCATTCCCGCCATCTGGCCTGTCCAGGTGGGCAACCCCGCCATCTGCTTAGGGCATCTCCTACGGTTGCTCTACCCAGGTGGGTGTCTCCGCTGTCCGCCCCGTGCCGGAGGGCATTTCCTTCGGCTGTTCCATACAGGTGGGCGTCTCCGCCGTCTCCACTGCCTCCCTTAAAGACTGGTGTTGCTGCCTGCGCGCATGGAACCATGGGCAAGGCTAGGGGGAGGGCTATGTCTAGGGCTCTGTTGATGTTTTCATGTGTCTGTGGTTTTGTTGATGTCTCATGCCATGTGCTCCGTGCCTTAACGTTTACATTCTGTCTTCCATGTGCTTTCCCTTGTTTGTAACTCCACCTCCCTAATCAGTCCCTCACTCCCTGACAGTCATGTTGCCCAGGTGTTTCTAATTATGTCCCGATTATGTTTGTATAAATACCGTGTTTTGTGAAATGCCCAGTTGTCAGTTGTTAAAGTAATGTTCTGCATGTTGTATGCGTTGATGTTGCTGTTTTGTCAGTGTTCCTTTGTCTTTTCTTTCTGTTTTATTAAATATTCAAGTTAAGTTTATCTCTGCCTCTGTGGTTCCTCTGCCTCGCTGAGAAGCAAAGTCGCTACATCATCTCATCATTACACCTGTAGATGATTTTACTAAACCTGAAAGTGTGGAGGTACAAATAACTGACAATAAACTTTATCATTATATCAAATTTACCAGACATTCCCAAATAAAAAAATGTGGTTCTTCAAATTGTGTTTACTGATATACTGCAACAACGATAAAACATAGGATCAGAAATGTAAATAAATAAAAAGTAAATGTGTGCATATTAATAATTAAATAATGTGTCCACTGTACATGTTTACATCTCAGCAATAAACTGTTAAATCTGTATGATGTTTACAGGTAACATTATAAACCTATTCCAACCTTTTTCAATTAAAAACCTATGATGATTAAAACTATTAAACTGTTAACAGTGAGTTTGATTAAAAGATATGCAATCTAATAGTCCGTCTCCCTGTAAATCATTGGTTTCCAGATCTTGATGAAAATGGATAACTTATCTTTTAATATAAATCTCAGTTCTTCCAAATATTTACCAGTTTTATTGCCCACATCTTAAAAGTATAATCAAATTTCCACATGAGTAAGACCAGTTTTTTTTTTTTTTTTAAGCAGCATGCAGAGTGAAATAGACTGTGTTTGATATTTAATACATTGGAATAAATGTGATAAAGTTTTTATGTAGAAAAATATTGTTAGTTTTATGTAGGCTACGTCTATAACGGATATTTTTTTACACATGCTGATGGAAATACCGGATCATTTATGACTGATGTACTTCTCACAGCAAGCATCTGATCTGAATCTGTTTTTTAAGAATATTGTTTGTATATATTTATATTAAACATGACACCTACAAAAACCTAAAATGTACACGTTTTGAGCTTCACTAAAAAAAGAAAACGTTAAAAAAAATTTACCTCTTTGCCAAAATCCAAGAATACCGGAGCGATCTGTGTGTGGAGCCGGCTGCACATTATCATGAGCGTGTCTGAGAGAGCTGGCCTTTAAAACTGCTTCACTAGCTTAAAGCCTGTTAATCTGCCCCACTCTTTCTCTCTTTTTCTTTCCTTGATGTACTCTACTATTTCACCCATTATTTATGCATTTTTCTCCCATGTGATGGAAAAGAGTTCACAATATTACTGCTTTTGCAGTATTTTGGATCAATTAAATGCAGTCTTGGAGAAGAAGATAAATATTTCACAAACATTAAAAATCAGTTCTAAAAAAATTTAAATGTTCAATACATTCAATTAACCTGTAATAATATCTTAATTAATGTGTTTAAATAAACAAGTGATGAACACACAGTATAAAGAGGTTATTTAAAAACTGCCTTATGTGCAGTTTACTAGCAATTAATGTACATTTCTTGACATTACCAATATTAGCACACTTCATTTACGAGCCACATCTGTTTTTAGGATCTGCTTGGGTTTTAAGCTGCTGTTTTTGTTTAGTTTTCACTAAAAGGATGTAGGCCAGTTTTGGTCCAGAAATCGCATAGATCTCTCTCATCCTCACTGACATTTCCCACAGTGCAGTGCATGGTCAGGGCTGGACAAATATAGCCTTTTGGCCAATAAGCTTAGGTAAGGGTCTTGAACTGGAAAAAGAAAATGAAAAAAGAAGATCCAGTTTTCATTACAACTGTAATCCAAAAGGAAGGGAATGGGTCAAAACAACACAGGAGTCTGAAACAGGAAAATCAAAGAAACCAGGCAGAGAGCCAAAAACCTGAAATAAGAAACTAGGAAAGAAATGCAGTGTAACAACATACCAGACTTCACACAGAGAGAGCAAACACACATGATGTAATCTGGCACAATGAGTCTGGTCAATGGATTATGGGAAACTCAGTCCATGAAGAGAAAACAAAGATTTAAGACTGCCCTCTGGTGGCTAACATACTCCAGCAAACAACTGCGGCACATTTAATGGTATATGCTACTGCATTCATGGCAAATGCGTTTAACAAACATAAAACTTAATCTTTGTTCAACAGAAACGCACTTGATTGCACTAATTTTGAGCTATAGGAAGGCTAAATAAATAAAACACAAAAGAGAAACAAGAATGATGAATATGTGGTCAAAATGCTTCACCTTATGAACGGCATTAATTCACAAAAAGTAGATGCTGCAAAGGCCATATGGTGTCTCATGCACACGTGAGGACTATACATAAAAATTAAATTAAATTAAATTAAATTAATTTCATATATCCAACCTGTCTTTCAAACTACACCAGTAAAGTACCATTGCACTGGTTTGGAAGCAGCTGTTCTCAGAACCATGAAGAACTTTCCAGATGTTTCCAGATGCACTCATGGTGTTGTAAACAGCTGATCGTTCTCCAGTCTTGCAGGGAGCCCTTATAAAGTCTCCGCTCATAAAAGCATCTAAAGGCCCTCTGGGCAAAAGCTTAAAAAAAGCCATGTTTTTTCTTTTTGTTTTCTTTTTTTTTTTTACCAACAGAGGTCACTGTCCATCAACTCCAGCTTTCTATGTACTCTGTGTATTGTGTCTGTTTTCATACGTGCACTCCATTCCTCCTTCACAGCTGTTCTGAATTAGGTTCAATGATTCAATCAGCACCACCTGTATATATTCCAGTCTGTTTGTTTGTCTTGTCGTGGTTCAATTATACTGTCAACCCAGTCCTTGCCTTTCATGTTCCTGTGATTTGTATGGTTTTCTGTTTGGATTTATTCGCTGCCAACTTCTGCTTCTCCACGGACCTTTCGCCTTGCCTTCCGATTTGGACATTTTTACACGGTAATTGAACCGCTGCATTGGATACAGACTTTTCTTTATCTCAGCCTTTGAACCCGAATGACTACTCTACTCATTCGTGACAGATTGAACCGCCAGTCAGGGTTCAGCAATGGAGGGTTTTAAAGCTCGCTGAGATCTACGGTCTACTTATGATGTCTTTCATATGATGTCTCCGAATTTTTTGAACTGGCCGAACGGCCGGGTTTTGGGGACACTATAATCTCCATGGCATTCTTGAGCGCTGCACACCAATTCAGCCCCATGGAGCTGCCAGATATTACAGGGTTGGAGTGGAGATCAGCGGTCTTCCTCTGTCTGATGACGGTGCGGGTTTAGGCTGGTTCATTAGCTCAGACCGCTCGTTCACCCCCAGAGGTGCATTCACCTCACAAGTCAGCAGAGAGCATTGTATCCACTTCACAGACCGATAATACCTTTACAGACCCCGGTAGGCTCTCACGGTCCACCGAGCGGTGTAATAAGGATTCGGTTTCAGTCTCGTTTTCGCAGCCGGGAGAGCCGCGATTAACCCCATCATTACCCTTCTCACAGCCAGGAGTGTGGTCATTCATCTCGGCAGTTCGGGGCCCGTAACTAAGGGGTTGTAACTCTGTTTCATGGCGAGAGGGGTCGTGCAAAACCCAGTCTGGTTCAGTTTCACAGCCAGGAGAGCTGTGCAAAACCCAGTCAGTGCCGGTAACATCGCCAGGAGAGCGGTTGAAGGCCCTAATGGTGTCAAACCAGTCAGTAATTGGTGACAGCCCCGTAGCACGATAAGAGGGGTCGTGTCATGTACAATCTATCCCGGTTACGCAGCCTGAGAAGCTGCAGAAGGCCCTCACAGTTTCCAACCGTTTACTAAATGGTTCCAGTCCCGTACCACGTTACGAGGGGTCGTGTCATGTCCAGCCTGTCTCGGTTATGCAGCCTGACGAGCTGCTGAAGGTCCATGCGGTTCCTAGCCCGCATTTAACAGGTCTCAACCCCACAGCATAGTACAAGGAGCCGTGTTTTGTCCGGTCGGTCGCAGTGTCGCAGTCAATCAAGCCACTGAAGGTCCTTGCGGTTCCTACCCCGCAAATAACGGGTTTCACTCCTGAATCATGGTACGAGGAGCCGTGTCAAGTCCAGTTAGTCCTGGTTTCTCAGCCTGTCAAGCCATCTGAGGCCTGTGACCCAGACTCATGGTGGCCGGATCTGCCAGACCCGGTCTGTGATCCAGGTTCCCAGTTACCTAACTCACCCGAGTTCTACAAAGACTGTGAGGCCCCATGGCCAGAACCTCCGGAACCTGTGTGTGGCTCAGAGACTCCATCCTCCCATGACTCGCGTCAGTCACGACTCCCATCCAAAGCATGTAATGCTGTCGTCCACTCTGGCAGGCAAGGCTTATTTTGCCGCTGGACAGGCTGCTACCACCCTGCACACGATGGCAATGCTGCAGGTCTACCAAGCCAAAGCGTTGAAGCACCTGCATGAGAGTGGTCCTAATACAGGAAAGTTACGGCACGTGCCCTCGTTCAGCTGATGTCCACCGCTTTGTTCCAGGAGCGACACCTCTGGCTGAACCCAGTGCAAGTGCGGGACGCCAACAAAGCTCGCTATCTCCTAGGTCGGCCTTTTCGGCATTCGCTATACCACTGTGCCACCGTCCAGCGTGCTGAGGTTGCAGTCCTACTGGCGACGGATGCAATCGAGCTTGTCCCTCCTGCCGAGATGAGGTCAGGGTTTTACAGTCCTTACTTCATTGTGCCCAAAAAGAGTGGTGGGCTGAGACCCATCCTGAACCTATGAGCCTTGAATCGGTCTTGCGTATTCAACCCGTGGACCGACTCTGCTTTCCTGCGGGTCAGAGTACCCCTAGGTCAGGTGTCCAGGCATGTCGTGGTCAACTCGGATGCCTTCTCCACAGGTTTCGAGTTGTTAGCCGTACATCTGGCCCTGCATTGCTTTCTTTCGAGGCTGCACCCCACACACGTGCTGGTCTGGACAGACAACACAGCGGTCATTGCACACATTAACAGACAAGGTGCTCCCACTACATGTCAAAACTCGCCCACCATCTGCTAATGTGGAGTCACATGCACAGTGTTCACATTCCAGGGACACTCATCTCCGACCCGCAGACCACCCACCCTGGAGAATGGCAGCTCCACCCTCAGGTAGTCCAGCTGATTTGGGGCCACTTTGGCTAGGCCAATATATACCTCTTTGCCTCCCCCGAGTCTGCCCACTGCCGGTTGTATTATTCCCTCCACGAGTCACCACTTGGCAGGGATGCACTGGCACACAGCTGGCCTCCTGGGCTCAAGTAAGCCTTTCCCTCAGTGAGCCTCCTTGCACAGACCCTGTGCAAGATCAGGGAGGACGAGGTGCAAGTCCTGCGGGTAGCACCATACTATGGTTTTAACGACCTCATGTTCCTTGTGGCAGCCCATGCCTGGAAGATCCCCTTGAGGAAGGACCTTCTTTCTCAGGGTATGGGCAACCTCCATGTCTGGTTCCTGGACGGGATGGGACCTGCTCGATTGCTCTTGTTTGCTGATCTGCTGAGCGTCTGCTTAGTTTGTAGCTCCGTCTTTCCCGTCTCTCTCCCGCTACACTCGCGGATATTATTACTGTTTTTCTTGCATCATCTCCTATTATTTAATTGCTTTCTCCCGCTCCATTTAAATTATTGTTTCACCTCTTGTTCGCTCCGCCGCTCAGTTTTTCAGAAGTGAGTAATTTCGGTGAGTATGGCCTTTCCCTCTCTAGTTGTTTGCACATCATGCCACATGTATAGTTAATCTCTCTCTGTCGGCGATGAGGGTTTCACATGTGATAAATGCAGGGATATAGTTAGGCTGACAGAGAAGATCCTAGAACTAGAGACACGCATCCAAACTTTAACTGAGGACAGTCATGTACTCATGTACATTGTTCGGTTCCGGCAGCGCCCGCGCAGCAGGGCAAGTGGGTGACTGTGAGACTGCATAGTCGTGGGTCAAAAAAACGCTCTTCCATTCTAATAAGAGCGTCAAACAGGTTCTCCCCACTCAGTGATGCACCCACTGCGAAACCTGATGAAAGAGCTCTAAAATAGAGACACAAGCCAAATTTGAAAGTGCTGGCTAATGCTTAACGTAAATTCAGTAAGATTGTTATTCACGTCGGCGCTAATGATGTTCGACTTCACCAGTCGGAGATCACTAAAAATGAAGTTAAAGAGGTGTGTGAACTTGCAAGTTCGATGTCAGACACTGTAATATGCTCTGGTCCCCTCCCTGTTTACAGGGGTGTTGAGATACACAGCAGACTGCTGGGTCTCAAAAGCTGGATGCTATCAATAAGTGGTGCCCGCAAAATAGCATAGGTTTTATAGACAATTGGCCGAGTTTTTCGGGCAGACCCGACCTGTTTAAGTCTTGGGGTGGTGCGGCTCTTCTCTCTAGAAATATGGCACATAGTCTTAGAACTCAAACTTGACTAACTAGTGCCCAGGTCAGGAAGCAGACAGACTGGCTAAACCGACCGTCTGCTAGCCGCCTCACTTCACCGCAGTCAGTTAATGCTCAGCACATAGTAACTTCTTCACCTACAGATCTGGCCATTCAAAATGCGCGAGGGAAAGAAAGTGGTCTCGCGTGACACCGGTGTATTACCCGGCATCGCAGAAAATGCTTTGACACAGGAAGGACATGATCAGTAGGGGGCAGTCATGTAACGCACTGATCTGAAACAGCAGTTCACCGCGAGCTTTGTCATCATCAGGACGCGCCTCCAACACAGGGGGCCTCTCCTTTCTGATGGTGGCAATGTTGTGTAAGACACAACATGCAACCGTAATGTCACAGGCCCTGTCAGGTGCAACCCTCAGACCTTTCAAACACTGAAATCTTCCCTTCAGTTGCCCAAAGGTCATTTCAAAGGCTGCCCTTGTCCTACTTAGAGCTGTATTGTATCAGGCTTGTGGACCTGGGTTTGTGTCTGGGAATGGAGTCAAGAAATACTGCCTGCAGGCATAACCCCTGTCTCCAAAAAGAACCCCATCGTAATCACCTTATTCATGTGAAAACTCAATTATTTTAGGCCCAGCTGTTAGTGTAAGTAAAACATTGAGCTTCACATTTTCTATTTCCATTACCATGTTCAAATCTTTGGAACAAATGTGACTCTATGGAAATTATGGAGTCGTGCACTGAACCAGGCCATTATTTTTTACAGTAAAATGGTTCTTAAATTTACTTACCTGCACATTAACACTGTGAACACCCTTTTGATTCACAAAATCCCCTTCATTGGGGCCTGGTGGGGCCTTGATAGGAATGTGGGTGCAGTCTATGGCACCAAGGACATTAGGGACGCCTGGGGACACACTTCATACTTATTGAAATTATCACAATTTCCTTATTTTTGCACTTTCCGCCACGTTCTCCGCGTCTCCAACGGTGTAAAGGAAAGTGCCACTCGCAAAGAATCTCAGAGCAATACATAAGTTTGTGCTGTTGTCAATGCTCGACTCCGATGAGTTGCACATTTCACATGGGGTTTCAACCCTTTAACTGCCTGCTCGACCAAATGGTTGAGCACATTTTGTGTCACTATATTTAATTGAGAGGAGTACCTAACTTAACTCAAGCTGACTGAGCCATCTCTACCATCTGGTTGAGGTACATTATACAACAAAAATCCACTAGATGTCACTAGGTCAATCAACAGCACTTGTCACAACACTTGGTCTAACATGGATATCAGAAACCAGGAAATCACGCCTGCCATTTGAGCTGTTTTTGATGAATTTTTGCACGGTAAACATATTGGTTTTCAACAAATCAACACGGTTGATTTGTCACTTTACGGTAAACATAGAAATCTAAGCTTATGTTTTCAAATCATCCACTTCTGCAGTCAGAATGGACTATTTGCTGAGAAACATAAACTTCTGATCATTCATTGACATTAACATGCCAAAGGTATTGTTATTTCTTCATGAATATACTGATATAATCTATGTTTTTTTTGAAAATCTATGAATAATCCTCGCACCTTTGGTAACCGGTTGCTCTCTCATAAACAGACAAGACATGACTCTGACAGATTCAAGAAAATTACCTCCACTTATATAGATGCAATCGGTGAATAGAATGTGATTATTATTAGACATACACAGCAATTAACACACGAATGATGAGTACAGCCATGCACACACACGTGTAGACACATAGGCCTACTGTAAGTGTGTGTAAATACAGCCATCTATATATTAGGGCCGGGACTTTAACGCAGTTAATCACACTTTTTTTTGACCCGCGGAACGTTTCTCACTTGATGAGTTTCGGCGGATCGATTACACTGGAGGCAGTGTTGCCAACTTAGCGACTTTT
>JAUMHG010000059.1:61388-74305 GCA_032359395.1 Enteromius anoplus | reverse complement strand
GTGCGGTACTGGTCCATGTGCAGAGTCTACCTTCCTACAGACCAAACACAGGGGGTTGGTGACTCTCACATGGGGCTAGAAGGGACAGTCTCTATGGCGCTTTGGTAGGGATCCCTATTCGTTGGTCACCGACGTGACATCATAGTTACCGACTGAAAGGGAACGTCCCGGTTAGGTAACCCTTGTTCCCTGAAGAAGGGTACGGATACGTCACGTCCCGTCGCCATAGGGGCTGTAACACCGGCTCGACTCCTCAGCGAAAACCTAATGAACGCTAGATCTGCTGACCTACTTATACTCGCAAGGCGATTGGGTTCAGCTGATTCTAATCAGCGTATGGCAATGAAAATCATTGGCGTGTTTGAATACATGCAGAGTTTGTTTGAAATCTCGAAGCGAGATTCCTACTCGTCGGTCACCGACGTGACGTCTCCGTTCCCTTCTTCAGGGAACGAAAGTTACAATACGTAACCAAGACGTTCTGTTGTGCAGAAGTCAGGTTACTACACAGCCGACAGCCATATTGGACAACTGTTAAAATTCATATTATGGCAAGAACCAATCAGCTAATTAAAGAAAAATGAGTGGCCATCATTACTTTAAGAAATGAAGGTCAGTCAGTTCGTAAGTTTGCAAAAACTTAAATTGTGTCCCGATGTGGAGTCGCAAAAACCATCAAGCGCTACAACGAAACTGGCACACATGAGGACCGACCCAGGAAAGGAAGACCAAAAGTACTCTCTGCTTCTAAAGAAAAGTTCTTCCGAGTCACCAGCCTCAGAAATCACAAGTTAACAACAGCTCAGATAGAGACCAGATAATGCCACACAGAGTTCTAGCGGCAGACCCATCTCTACTCTACTGTAAGGAGACTGCGCGAATCAGGCCTTCTTGGTCAAATAGCTGCCAGGAAACCACTGCTAAGGAGAGTCAACAAGCAGAAGAGATTTGTTTGTGAATCATGGAGGAGGAGGTGTGATGGAGTGGTTGTGTTTTGCTGATGACACTATTGGGGATTTCTTTAAAATTGACGGCACACTGAACCAGCATGGCTACCACAGCATCCTGCAGCGACCTGCCATCCCATCTGTTTGCATTTAGTTTATTTATTTTTCAACAGGACAAGGATCCCAAACACAACTCCCGGCTGTGTAAGGGCCATTTGTCCAAGAAGGAGAGTGATAGAGTGCTGCGGCAGATGACCTGGCCTCCACAGTTACTGACCTGAACCCAACCAAGATGGTTTGGGGTGAGCTTGACCGGAGATTAAAGGCAAAGGGGCCAACGAGTGCTAAACACCTCTGGGAACCCCTTCAAGACTGTTGGAAAACCATTTCAGGTGACTACTTCTTGAAACTCATCGAGAGAATGCTGAGAGTGTGCAAAGCAGTAATCAGTAACAAATTTATGTCTGTATACTTTGGATCCAGATTCAGATTCTATATTGGAATATACATGTATAGATTACCTATGATTTCATGGCGCAATGGCTGAATAACAGAAGAAAATGATGAAAGCCAAAAATTCATAGAGTCAACTATGTAGACTGTTAGGGTACGTTTAGGGTTAGAAGATTAAGTTGACTAATGCTTGCAAAGTTGTTCATAGTCAGCGTTGGAAGACATTAAGCAGACAGTCTACTGATACACTAATGACTAATGACTAGAAAGTGGACTGTCAAAATAAAGTGTAACCAAAAAATGTTTTTGTTTTTATTAATCCAAGCGCCATAACGATTGAAACAAACTAAAATGTTTATTTGATTGACCTGCTAGTAATTAAATACATTACACACAGATGAATGAACAACTACTATTTGTTTCTTAAAAAAGGAGGAAAGAAAAAGAAAAAGGAAAAAAAGAAAGAAAGAAAGAAAAAGGTTGTATACAATTAAAAAGAACAGGCTTGAAGAGCACCGTGCACCAGATCATGGAATTAGATGCTTACTGTTTTTCAAAATAATGATTATGGCACTTTTATAATACTATTAACAATATTTGTATACACATTTAAGTTTAAAAAATAAATAAATACATTTTTTTTAATCACAGTAAATTGTATGTAATTTCTAGAATAAAGTATCAGGGGTTACAATAAATCTGATGAGAATATCCTTTTGTCTATGTTCCATGTAAACAAGTGAAAACCTTCTCTCCTGAATAAAAATATCTCATTTATAAATAAATGCATGCAAAGTGTAAATATCAGATACGCACATACAATTCCAGAGTCCCTCAACAAAGATGGAAAACAATGTACAAATATAAAATAAGACATTTAAATGTCATTGCCATTTATTTAGCAGAAATAAACAATGCATCGTTACACCTTTGTTCAGTTTTTAAATTAAACCCAAGAGCAAGTATTCTTCTTTTAAATATTTTTTTGATGCTATTGCTGATCTCCTTTGTTCTAATTCCATAAATAAGTGGATGTAGAAGTGGAGGGATGAGGATAAAATGAACTGACATAAAGACATTAACTTCTTTCGAAACACTGATATTAAAACGATTGTATATCACAGAAAATAGAGAGGCCAGTGAAAAATTTATAAAAGTAATCAAATGTGGTGTGCATGTTTTTAGAGCCTTTTTCCGGGCACTTACTGATGCATTCAAAGATACAAATAATATCTGCACATATGATAAGATGACAAAGATTAAAGGTAGAACAACAAAAATAAGTATCAGACATATGCCATACAGGTCCCCCCAGATATTTTTGACACATGAGAGATTAACAACCGCCAAATTGTCACAGAACAACTTGTTTATTGTATACCTGCACATTGGCAGCCTTGATGTAAGATACACCTGTACAGCTATAGAGCAGATAGGAACACAGTATACAATAAAAAGCAGAAGTCTAATTTTAGCTGGAGTCATGATATTGTGGTATTGTAGAGGCTTGCAAATTGAAACATACCTATCGTATGCCATAAGAGTCAGTATTGCATAAGCACATGTTCCATAAACAGTATTAAAGAATACTTCCAGAATACATTCAGTATACAGTATGTATTTCACATCATCTATAAGATTCTCCATTATTTTAGGAAGCACAGCAGAGGATCCGATTAATCCATTAATAGCCAGGTTGAATAAAAATATGTACATGGGCTTATGAAGAGACGTGTCCAAGCAGATTACCAGCATCAGTGTTATATTTGCAAAAACAGTTGTAAGATATACTGCAAGAGAGATTACAAAAACTCCATAATTAAGTGCACCAGGAGGTCCATAGCTGGTAAAAACCAGAGTGATGTTCCAATTTTGCAAAATCATGTTTCCTACTAAAGAGAAACAAAGGCATTTCACATTAGAATAAAGAATGCAGTATAAATTATTTTAATTAAATATTACATTCTGAAAAATCTATTTACCTACTGTTTCTAGATTTCCTTGTCTTCTGAGGATCTCAGCTGCTGTACAGTAGCTTTATATTATTTTGTTCTACAAGACACACCTCCACTGGATTTAATCCTATAGGCCCTACCCCCTATATCGCAAACTTTAAAACTATAGCAGGCAGTATCGTGTTGAAATACTGATCTTTCAGCAGCAGTTTTATTAAATAAATTAGATAATGCAGGATATGGGTAATATCCACAAGGATGAAGGAACATCAACATAACATCAACAGTTTTGTAGTAACACACATTACAAAAAACAGCATTGTACTGCAAAAACGCTCACAAATAAATAAAAACGAATAACAGATTAGAAAAAGAAAAAGTACTGCTTAATACTATTAATATTATTATTTCATAATAATAATAATACAGATTCAGTAACTAGGTTCCATGGTAAAACAGTTAATCATCTGGAATGCCCTAGATAATGTACAACTCAACTCTCATAGAACATGTAAGACGTGGGTTGGGCAGCTAGTTTGTCTATATATCGAAGAAATGATCCTCAGAAATCTATGACAGAGATCATGTCCTTGATCTAAATTTGAAAAAGAGGTGAAAATGCCTTACAGTTTTTTAATGTAAGTCTCTTGGCCACGATCATACGCAGAGTACAAGAGTTACAGACTCTGTTGGTTTTTGGTTTTGTTTTCATGTTTCCTGTTTTGTTCCTGTCTGCCCTTATTTGGTTCTTCCTGTTCTAGTTTAGTTTGATTGATTAATTATCTCCACCTATTTTCAGTTCCCTCTGATTGTGTCCCTGTGTTTGTAAAAGTCCTTTTTGTCTCTCCTTGAAGTATCTATGTTTTCTGCTGGCGCTGGACTAGCACACTAAACACTGCAATTATGCAAAAATGTGATCTCCCCCTGATTGAGCTGATTCGAAATTGTAAGAAGTCAGAACAACCTAAATTCTCCTATCCAGTCCCTTCAGGAACAAGCTGTCTTGCCCGCTTGACTCACACAGTGAAACCTCCACATACCTCGCCAACGGCTCCGGCCACCAACCTATCCCTCTATGCCCCAGTATCCTCCACAGCTTCACCAGCCTCCTCAGCCATTCAAGGCCACCAACTGTCCATATGGCAAACCCTGTGTGCGTTAAATGGCCCGCAATTTCCAAGCACCCTTCAGTCATCAATCCTCCAGAGCTCACACCAATGCTGTGTTCCACACTTTTAGAAAGGCACTCGCAAACTTTTTTACTCCTATAACAGCCTAAGTATACCTATATACATATAGAATGCAGAACAAATTCGTTAGGGGGAAAATGTAAACGGAAACCAACTCTTTAGCTTATTCTAAGTGATCAAGGGGCTTAGGACATTCCATTTCAGCCCATTGCAAGGGTTCTGCAAGTAGTGTTCACTCATGCAACGTAATCAATGACATGCATCCGAGTGAACAAGACGGAGGAAAGCTTGCGAGTGAAGGGCATAAGAAAACGGACAGGAACACAGCCCAGGCCCTGCTCCTTGGAAGCTCACCCGAGTGTGCACACCAGTGACTGCGCTTCCAGTGAGCTCTCCCGTGACAGCGCCTCCGGTGCGCGCACTAACAGAGCGTTCTCCAAGCCCTGAATCCGTCTCAGCTCCTCGAACTGCCTGCCCCGCCATGGTTCCTTGGACTGCCTGATCCGCCATGACCATCAGTGACTCCTGATCCACCCTGGAGGCTTCTGTGACTCTGCCCCATACTAGCTTTCAGGGGACCCTCCCTCCTTTTTGGTTCTGTCACGGCACAGGAGAGACTCTGTAGGTTTTGCTTTTGTTTTCCTGTTTTGTTCCTTTCTGCCCTTATTACTCTCCACCTGTTTTCAGTTTTCCCTGATTGTGTCCCTGAGTGTTTACAAGCCTTTTCTTCTTTTTAGTCCTTTTTGTCATTCCTTAAAGTATCTACTGTGACGGGCGCTGATCAGCGTCGTCCTGGAAACCAAGGATTCACACCTGGAACCGATCATCCCGGGCCAATCGCTCACAGCCGGACAAATATAAAAGAGACACCAAAATGAGGAAGTGTTGAGCTACGACTCCATTTGACTTGGCGTATGACTTACTTGTCCTCTTTACTCCCGCAGACGAAACGCCGTGAGCGAGAAGCCCGGATCACTTCACTTGGATCATTGGAGCACTCACCACCGCAACCTGGGGAAAAAGAAAGGGATTCACAAGCACGCCAAGCACCGTCACCGCCACCATCACCGCTGTGTTTTACTCACCTGACTTTGTTAATAAATCCACCCTCCGGGGTTTGTGTTCACTGCAACTCTGTGTTTTGTCCTGTTCTCTAGCGCCACTGTTTACACTACATAGTTTTGATTGTCCAGTGTTCATTAAAACCTTCACTACATTGGAATTCGGCCTTTGTCTCTTTCATGCAACATGTAGACATTACAACAAGGGCCTGTTGTAAAGATTTCGGAAGACTAGAGATGTGTTGTGAAAAGTCAAAGTTCCACAAATTTTCAAGTTTGGCATGTTGCCATAGCAACAATATTTGTTTGACAATAAGTTTGATCAAAATCAGATAATGTATGTGGACGTCATTAGACACTTCCTGTTTCTCATTTCTCCTGAAAAATCGCTGCACCACGGGCATACCTTTCAACATATCATTCTTTTTCACTTCTGAGTCCCTAATGTCTTGAGATCAGTTTTGAGGCAAACATTTGGAAAATCTCAGAGGAATATTTCAAATTCCAGTTTAAACAGCCTTGAATACCGGATTTCCTGTTGGGCAGAGCACTGACTGTCAGAAAGAAATGTTGTTCGGCATAAGACAAGTGTGCCAATTTTCAACAGATTTTGAGCATGTTAAAGTCCCCAAAAGGCAACGAATAGTTGAGGGAAAAAATAAAATCCTTCGAAAAACAATAGGCCTAGTGGCTCAGGCCCCAATAAGGAAACACAGGAACAGGCAAATGTAACAGCAAAAGGACAATAGTAAAGTTCCTAATTGTTACAACAAAGTTTTTTACTTTAGTTTTTTGTTTTAGTTTTTGTGTTTGGTGTGTCGGATGCAGGTAGACTGCCTGTAGGAGTAGTTAAGATGCATGTGGGGTTTAAGTTGGTTTAGTCTGTTTAATATTACAGGCTAGCTCTTAAAACCCACACTGGAAATTATATTTTACTTTCTGTAACCTCTACCAATACCTCTTTAATCGAACACAAAAATCAGGAGTGGCTCGATTCTAGTTCCTGGTGTCAAATTTATAAAAAATGTATAATGGATTTGGCAGATTTTTTAGCTGCTCCAAGAAAATCTATTAGCTCCTCCTTGAAAAAAAAAAAATAATTTTTACACACTTAACAGTTGTGTAAAGTGAGTGAGCATTTTGGGGTCAAATTTTTTGCACCTAAAATAGCTAAGACAATATCGGATAGCTCCACCTGTATAGATCTGTTATAAGGTGATTTATGTACGCTATATGGTGGTTATTTAATGTATGTTATATTTGCAGCAGCAGTATTTCTTACATGCTGACAGCAGCATATTGTGGATGCACTGGCAGTAGCAGGTTTTGGTACTTGCTTTGTCGCAGCAGCAGCACAGCAGATCTATTCCCAACTATGAAACAAAATTTGCTAGATATATATATATATATATATATATATATATATATAAACACCAAATCTGGTATTGATTTATTATATTTATTTATCCGAGTCGATGTAATGTGATGGAAATTTTCTCCCTAAAGAAATCATCTAAAAATATGTTGAGCTCATCTCCAGCCTAGCAGCAGAAGGGCTTTATAAAACAGCCCGGCCACAACGTGTTGCAGTGCAGATGGAAGCTGATCTGCATTAACAACAAGGTACAATTTGATGGAATTTTTGCTGAGAGTTATATTTGCAAATTACACAAGGTTTGCAGAGATGTATTTTAAGTTAGCATAAAAATGTTAACTACCACTAACTTTGTAGTATTTAATCATGTTATTGTATTTGTTATTATTATTATCATTTGTTCTTTAATAATAACCCTTTGTTATTATGATATTTCATTATAACACTTTTCATATTCTATATTTGCTTTTCCACCCTGAAGGATGAACAAGTCTGTTGGTTTTGATCTGGTATTTTCAACCTATGAGTCGCTGGGGCCACGGAAATATGTACTGACTATTATAATTTTTTTAGTTTACTCAGTTGCAACTTTAGCAAACATATGTATAATGCTTGTTATATACTTAGAGTCGAGTCTCCATAAACCAATGTATATATTTTTGTTTAACCTTTTATGCATTGGGCTGCTCGGAAGCAGTGCGGTTTGGCCTAAAGTGCTTTCAAATCTCCTAACTGATTTGCATACTAGTTCATACCAGGGCTGTCTTCTTCAGGTCTATTTGCTTAGTGTTTATACTGTTTGCACTTACTGTACTTTAACAGTAATGGCCTATGATAGGTATGTCTCAATTTGTAAGCCATTACAGTACCATAATATCATGAATCCTAGTAAAATTAAAAGTTGGCTAGTCATAAGCAACTTAATTCCTATTTTTTCAGTAGCTGGTCAAATATATTTGACATCAAGAATGCCCTTATGCAGCCATACTCTTAACAAACTATTTTGTGATAATCTTTCAGTCATTAACATATCATGTGGAACAAGTAGCTTCAGCCTTTTAAGCAACGTGTATGGATTACTCATTATAGTTTGTTTATCTGTGCTCCCTACTTTTCTGATTTTGCTGTCTTATGTTAAAATACTTTCTGTTAGTTTAAGGGTGTCAGAAAATTGTCAAAGCAAGGCACTTGGAACTTGCATTCCTCATTTGATAATCTTCATTAACTATTCAATTGCCACAATTGTTTCTGTTATATATAACAGAGTGACTGTGATTATGCCTAGTGAGATGAATGTCCTTATATCGGTCCAAGTAATGCTATTGCCACCACTTTTGCATCCGGTAATATATGGTGTTAGAACCAAAGAGCTCAGAAAATGCACAGTTAAAATAACAAAGAGATTGTATTCATCAACAAACTGTTATTATACTTCAAAACTACAGTAAATGTGCCCCAAATATTTGCAATTTCAGGTTCTCTGTAAAATGCTTGTTTTATAAACAGTTCTATGCAAACCTATGAACAAGGCAAATATCCATGTACAATGTTTTGACTACTTGTATGCAGAGCTCACTGTGCAACATGTGCAAATTAGTCTAATATGCATTCATCTAGCATTCAACTTATTTATTTTTTTTGCTTTACTAATTATAGTATCATCATAACGTGATAATCATGATCTCAGATTTTTGACCACACTGCAAGCTTTTTAAAGTGGTTTAGCATGTAAATCTATTTTTAAATGTGCAAACTGTGCAATGTACTTTTACTGGCCAAGACAATTAATTCTACCCTTAATTCTACCATATGGTCAAGCCATACAGTAGCCTCACCTGTTTATTTTGTACTGTGACACTATTGCTTTACTATATTTCAGAATATAAAAGGCAGATTTAGTTTTATTACATGATTTATAATGCACAAATGACAATCACAATGTACAACTAATCCCAGTTAGTTCAGCACAATTGTATTAAAATCTCCCACGTCTCAATAATATTTGGCAAACATTGGTGATTTGTCACCATCTAGTGTTAATTTTGCGTAGGGTGGTTCTTTTCAACAACATGGTAAAAACAGAGAAAAACAGAGACCCAAACTTTATTCCCATTTTCAGAGAATGTGCTCTTCCTCTTTCTCTTTGTTTTATGTCTTATGTTAAGCTTTAAAATTTAGAAGCCTACATCTGCTCTTACTTTTCACTGAAAACACATAGTAAAGTAAATAATTAATTATTCACTCTAATGTAATCACAAGCATAACTGTTATTGATTTGTTTTGCTTCAAAATTAATTTTGCCCCGACCGAAGATATCAGATATTTAGTTCAATTTATAAACTAATATATATATATATGCAGACCTAGGCTTTATAGACCCGTTTTAGTTGTTGTAATAGCATAAGCTTGTCCACATGATGGAGCATGTGTATTAGGTATACTATCCTTATTTATTTATTACACATATTCTCTGAAATCTGTGGCTCTATATGAAATTACATATAATCCATGGCTACTTTTCTCTGAACTCTAAACACAAAAACATGTGCACAAGATGCAAAACACAATGCAAAACATCTCTTACAAAAGCAAACTCTTAAAAAAAACTGAATCTAAAACTCAAATATCAAATGATTTAAAATAAAGTCTTAGAATATATGAAGTAGACAGTCTACTGATACTCTAATGACTGCTAGTTGACATGTAGTTGCAAAGTTACTTACTGTTAGAAGAATTTCTAAAGTGGACCATCGAAATAAAGTGTTACTATAAAATAAAATAAGAGGGTGGACATCATGTTATTCTCAAAATAACATGATGTATTGGCTTAAGGATTAACAGCAAAATACAAAATAAATGTATGCCTTAGTGGGGCGAACAAACCGTTACTGTACGTCAGTATGTATCTATTTAGACTAGTCAATGTAGCACAATAGACTGTATTACACTACTAGTGACCATATAGCTTACCTGTATATTCATAGTGCAGTTCTTTTACTCTTTTACTCAATTTTGTTCAGATAGTACTCTGTAGAGCTGCTTCATATAAATATATTTGTATAATGGGCTAATTCTGGATAAACATTATTAAGTTCATTATCAAGTTAGAAAAATGTATGTTTTAATGTATAATGATTGGGTGTAAGTAATCAGTAAATACATGTGCCATATATAAATATAAGCAATATAAAATAAAACAGTTAAAAATACAAAATACAGAAATGCATTGTGTTGTTTCAGATGGTCCTACTCATTACCAATGATATATTATCCAGTCCGTTCAATAATTCTGAAAAAATCAATTAAACATATGACAGAAACTGAAAAAAGCCTGTCTCATCGAGTTAACGACTTAGGTTACATACTTAGGTTTGTCATTTCACACATTTGCTTTTCTCTTTAAATCTCTTTTATCAGGTAGGCTATCCATTAAATTTGTGATTACTTTTGATTGTTTAAAAAATCCAGAATTTAGAAAACAATCTGAAATAGAAACTGCAGTCCTGTGATACAGCAAAAATTAGTGAAGCTCTATTTCTCTGTGGAAGTAACACACAGACTCATGGGAACACAACACTTTGTATTTAGAGACCATGATATACTTCAAGCTTTCAATTAACTGTTCAGCAGTGTAATGGTGGGAATACAATGTGATCTAATACTTTAGTCAGTTATATATTAATTGTATGTTTGTCATGTTGTGAGTCATTCATTTGTGTTGCTGAAGTGTCAAGGTTTTCTTATTCAAATCACAGTAACAATCAAAAATAAACAAAAAGGTAAAGTTCTATGAATTATTATTATTGCCATTAGCAGAGCAGGAAATGGTTTAGCTTCACACTACAGAGTTTACAATTGTTGGCAAAGTATTAATTATATAACTGTAATGAAACCTGCTTAGCTACGGCATTATTTCTCATCTCTTTCTAATCTCTCATATTTTCATGAGGTTCATTTGGTGAACAATACACTGTGTACAAAAGGGTTTTGGGTTTTTTTTTTTCCAGTTTTTTTTATTTTTATTTTTTTAATATGAAAGATCTTTCTGCACATAATCTCTCATACACTGAGTTCAGATTAATTGGTTTCTACAGCCTTGAAGAATGGAGGCCTTTTTTATTTATTCCTTTCTTTCTGATGTTTTTATTGGCTATCGTGGCTAATTCTATTCTTATATATTTGATCAAAACTCAAAAGTCTCGGCATTCACCCATGTATATTCCAATAGGAGTTATAGCAGGTTTTGACTTGCTCATGCCTGTATTTTTTGTACCTAGCATGCTTCTTAGTTTTTTATTCAGCTGGAGTGAGATATCTCTAGCAGGTTGTTTGATACAAATGTTTGGCATTAATTTTGTTGCAACATTTTAAATCACACTGCTTTTTTGGATGGCACTGGATCATTACTTTGCAATATGCAAACCTCTTTACTATCATAAATACATGGAAATACCAAACTTTCTAAAGTTTGTTTTTGCACCACCAATAAGAAACGGACTCCTGATGGTCACCATGGTCTCTTTGGTTGGAAGACTATCATTTTGTGCAACAAAAGTCATTGATCACTGTTTTTGTGAACATATGGCACTGGTTCAGAATACATAAAATACATACTAATATTGTAGGACTTTTGTCTGCTTTTCTTATACCAGCAACAGATTTTATTCTTATTTACAGTTTCTTACGCTGTTATTTTTACCTCTGTTGAAATCTGGAGAAGCAAACTGGAAGGCCTTAAACACTTGCATTACTGACATTATTATCCTGTCAATTAGTTTGTTTTCTGCTTTAATTTCATTTTTGTCATACAGAATAAGAAATAACATTTCTTCCAACAACCGTATGTTCATAAGTGTAATTTACTTATTTTTTTCCAAGTTGTTTGAACCCAATAATCTATGGTTGGAGAACAAAAGAAATAAGACAATCATTTCTGAAGTTCATAAACAATGCAAAGGTCTTTGCTTTAAAAAAATGAATGTTTTATTAAGAAATTGAAGCTACATTTAATCCTTACATAATAATACGGTACAATAAACAAGCCCTTAAATAAAGAAGCTATTGCTTTGAGGGAAGAATTCCGAACCCTGGTGTGCTGAGCCCTAGCGAGGGCAAGGGTTCAGTGTCCGGCTAGGTTTCCAGCTGCCCTCCGGGGGAAAGGATGGAGCTGAAGGAGGAGAAGAGGAGGAGGAGGGATTGCACAAAAGCGAGATGCGGATTTGAGGGAAACGGGCTTATTTATAGTAGGCAAAGAGGATGTGATTGGGTGATCATAGCGAGGAGAATAATTAGGAAATGCGATCTAGCTGTGATTAATTCGCGCTCCTCCCGAAACTTTGTTATTATCAAAACATGCACTTAGAGTATTAGTAGACTGTCTGCTTAATATCTCCTAACACTTTGTTTTAAAGGGTCAACAACACACTACATACTGACTATCAGAAACTTTGCAAGTATATGTCAACTTATTCTACTAACCCTAAACCTACCCCTAACAGTCTACTCTGAGAGTTAGTAGACATATAGTTGTGAATTAATGAGAATTAGTTGACATTTAGTTGACATGTAGTTACAAAGTTACTTATAATAAGTAGAATGTCTAAATGGACTATCGAAATAATGTGTAACCAAAGAAGAAGCTGTGAAAGAGGAAAGGAAACTAGTTTGAGTTAAACAGCAGAGATGGGGACAAGTCACATATGGTCAAGTACAAGCAAGTCTCAAGTCTTTACCATCAAGTGTCGAGTCAGTCTCAATTCACAGTTTAGACAAATCAAGCAAGTCAAGTCAAGGGTTCACCCCAAGCAAGTCAAGTCGAGTCATGATAAATTTCAAGCAAGTCAAGTCGAGTCAAATTGAGTTACTAAAATAAATGTATATATTTTGCATCCAAAGTGAATGAAGTGTTTGTTGTCAGTGATAGACAGGGGCATGTT
>JAUMHG010000059.1:1246-12159 GCA_032359395.1 Enteromius anoplus | reverse complement strand
CCAGCTGTGTGTTGATTAGTGTGGGTGATTACTACGTTCACGATTCTCCCGAAACCATGTTTTGGCAAACATAAACTATGTTAAACCTCTAAAAAACAGATTTGCCCACCTCAGGCACAAACACCTTATTATTAATACTATATTACCCTATAACTATATAACACTATATTATTAATATTATTTTTCGGACAAGGACGCCTTTGTTTTAACACCCCGTTACGGACAATATGTATGCCATTAGAGTGGTAAAACAATTTTTTTTATTTGATGTTTTCCTAATAGTAAAATGTCCTTTTTTGGAAACAATCAATACACAGTATGTAATTATTATTATTTTTTTTTTTATTCTTGAAAAATGAATTTGACATTTCAATGGCCTTAAGCTTCACTTAAAAAATGCAAAAAAAGTCAATTAATTTGACTGATCCACACAATACGAACATCGTTCAACAATCTATAACATCTTCTTTTCTTTTCATAAACTTTTAACAAAATGAACCCGTGACAGGGTGGTAATTGACGTGACAAGGTGGTTCAATGTGATGGTATGAACAAACTGTTTCTCCATGTGAACTGCTGCTCCATATGAACTTTAAAATGAGGGAAACAGAGACATTGAAATAGGAGATGTAATTGAAAACATGCTAATACTTTGAAAAACTAAAATGAGCAGTGTGGGGGAAAGTTACTTTTAAAAGTAAAGCATTACAATATTGCATTATTTCCTAAAAAAAGTAACTAATTACGTTACTTAGTTACTTTTTATAGAAAGTAATGTGTTACGTTACTTTTGTGTTACTTTTTAAATATGGGCAGAGCTGGAGTGTTTGTCTTAAATATAAGAAGTTATATTTATAGCTAATGTAAAAGCACAGCAAAAAGTGTCACGAATAAACCTCAGACTGAAGAAAAAGTACAGAAGAAAGTTCAATACTCTTCTGCAATAAAAAAACAAAAACAATAAAGCATATTCATTTTTCCTTGTGAGTATGGTAGAACTGGATCATCAAAGGTCAGCAGCAAAGATATTGGTTAATAACATGGGATTAGATTCATTTGTAATTTAATTATTGCAGGTTTGCGTCATATTTTGAGTTTATTTTAATTCATTTTGATGAATACTAAATCTGTTTTTTGAGCATGAGATGAGTTAATGCACATTCACATTTAGTGTATTCACTGAATGATGCATCATAACAGTGACTGGGAGAGTCAGATTGCATTGGTTGTGCCCTACCTCAAATATTTTTAATAGTGCTCCTAAAAAGTTTCATAAGAGTATAATTGAATGAACAGAATGTTATTTTAACAGAAAAAGTTATTTCAATGTCAGTAACAACAAACAACAGTTATTTTAACATCAACCTATATGGCACCGCAGCAAGCCATCTGTACACCTAAAACATTAAGACATAATGATATAATAACATAAACCCCAAATGTAGGCCAGTCCAGTGTAAGTAATGTTAAACTGTTATCCGTACCAAAGTTATAAAACAGAAGCTTATTTTTTATTTTGCATCTGATGAATTGTTTAATTTACCTGTGGTATTATTGTTATTATTGCAGACCGATCCGTGAACGACCCATTACGATCTTTTTCTCTCTATTTTCAAACTATGTGGGAAATAAGATCCGGAGATGCTGCTGCTTGTTTAGATTAAATTTGGTTTTGGGTGATTTTGTTTTGATTTCATTCTTTTGTGTGGACGTGTGAGTGTTTGAGTCAGAGTTATTACAGGCAGTTGTCTGCTGGTTGTGGGCCGACTGCTCACATTTCTTATGTTGTGATATTGTGTTTTTTTTTTTTTTGTCTTCTGTTCTGGGTGTAGTAATGTTAATGTCTGCTGGCCACGTTTTGTGGTTCCAGTAATAGGTAATTTATTGTTTTGTGCTTTTGTTTTTTTCACTTATCATCAAGTTTGTAAGTGATTATTTGTGGGCTAGTTGTGGGTGGGGTAATTGATGTGACTCTTAACACCTTTGTGATGTGAGTGATTATATAATTTTTAGTGTGTAATCTGTTTTTTCTATTTGTTTCAGGGGTGGAGTGCCTAAGGCAGTGGCAGATTTCTGGTGTTTGTGTTCCGTTCACGAGGGCTGGGTGCAGTGGTTGTATTCGTGTGAGTGGTGTATGTGGGTGCCACCGGTTTTGGTGAAGGGGTTTGCCGTGGAAACTGATAGTGCCTTTAAGCCCTGCTGTCAAGCCTCGGCCCCTGAACTGATACGCTCAGGTGCTATTGCCATTCCTGGTCACCTATTACTGTACCCGTGAAGCGTCATTATGGTGTGATTTGTGTCTTTTGATTGATTTGTGTCTTTGATTGACGCTTTCCTCTCTCACTTTTATCTTTTGTAAGGTTTGGATTTTAATATATTAAACTCAACTTTTTGCATCCACGTCTCTTGCCCACTCATTGTAACCTAACCTGTGTTGCTAAAAATTATGTGGGAATCATGAGGGTCCCTGGTCGTGATCCAGGGTGGCGTAGTTGTGCTACATCCTCAGTCTTTTAACGTCCCGCCACACATCGTTAATTTTTGTCTGTCTCATCCTTTGCACGAGCATGAATTGACGAGCTGGTAGCTGCCGCTGGTGGTCGCTGAAGCGGAAGAAGTAACATTACATGTAGCTTGTAATTTAGCCTTGTTTAGTTAATAATGTTACTCTTTTTTTTGTACTTACCTTTTTCTTGCTGTTTTTTTCTCTTCCTCTGATTTCTTCCGTTTTCTTTTCTCTGCACCAGAAAGATATGTCCTTTTTTGTGACATTATAAATTGTTTTGCTGCACTGACGCTGCTTCTTCAATTAATTTAAGTTGACTTACCTAGTCATACTCTAACTGTGCATGCATCCAGCAGCAGCCAGTTAAAATAAAATTGCGTTGTTTTTTTTATTGAATAATGGATTTTATTACCAATATGATATCAACTGAAATATTGAACATTTATAAAAAAAAAAAAAATAAATAAAAAAAACTATGTAATTTGCTCTCGGGGCCCTAAGCAGCTGCTTAGTTCGCTTATGACGTGGGCTGGCAGTTTTACCTTCAAGTAACTTTGTCAACTCGCTGTGGACTATTCCTACCTTTCGAGGAACCAGAGAAAAACCTCCAGCTCACACCTAAAGGATGATCATCTAGATACTTGTGTCTACCGCATCAGGACTCTTTTGCAAAAACATAGACCAAGGCAAGTAACCTTTATAACAATTTAGATTTGTGTGTAAGTTTGAGCCCCTTTTTTGGTGAACCTTGAATCTTTGATGATTCTCATTAGGTTGTGGTTAATTCATGTGAAATACTGCCATTCTTTTGCTCTTCTCTCTCTCTTCTCCCCTCTGTCTTCTCCCTTACTTTCCTTCATCCTGTTTGTAGGCTATGTGTTTGCTTAATTTTGTTGTATGTTAGCTATAGCCTAATTTATTACCCAGCGGCACCCTAATGTCAATTTGACATCAAATATTAGTCAAGCTTTGATCAAGATGCTGTATAGCAATATTTTAAGTTCAGCTTGGACGACAACTTCTTCTGGAGGTTCATTGGGTAAAAAAGTTATCCCAGATTCCCCCAGATTAATTGGGAGATGTAAATTACGAGTTAAAATTTATGTAAGAGTCAACTAATTTGACAGATAATTTAATATTGTGTCATCATGTGTCATTCGCATGGAGTTTTCTATTTGTATTTACACGTATGTAATTCAAGTTTTTTTAGTTTATACTGTGTTTATGCAGTGCCAAATGCCGTTGATCTGAATAACGTTACTCGATTCTGATTGGCTGCTGTGCATTCAAAAAGCTGAATTCACATTAATTAATGCACTGCCTTTACTAAAGCAGAAACAGATTCAATTTGATGCAGATTTCTTTGGATTTTTTTATTTTATATATATTTTTCATTAACTTGTTTTTTGTTTCTCTTTGCAGATAATCAATAGGTTTTCTGAGTTGCTGATAAGGGAAAGCCAAAAAGGTAAAAGATGTATTATTTAACGTTAAAGATGGCAGGTATTGTCTGTGTCACCTTCAGCAATCATTCTAATATGCTCATTTATTATGAATGCAGGAAATAGTTATGCTGCTTGATATACATTTTAAACCTGTGATACATTTTTCAGGATTTGTCGGTAAATAAAAAGTTGAAAAGAACAGCATTTTTTATAAATTTAAATTTCTCTGACAAATAAACACTATTGTTTAAAATACTTTTTTTTTTTTTTTTTTTTTTAAAGAAATGTATACTTTTTATTCAACAAAACCCAAATTCCAAGCGGAGCTGCACCTCTGCTTCCTGATAAGTAAGGAGAATAACTCCCAGATCTACATTAGGGGTAAGTGTTTTACATTAGCACAGAGCTTTTCTAACCTGTGCTAAAGCCCAACTTTTTCACTCCAAGAACAATACATATTATTGTCATGAGCGTGTTGATGGAAGGCACGGAGAGGTACGGAAGTCACCTTAAACATCTTTAATAAATCCAAGAGTGAAACAAAACACGGGCAGGTTCAAAAACACGTTCAACATTGATAATGACAGATAAAGACTGGTACATAGGGTTCAACTTAAGTAGGGAAGACAATCAACGTAAATGGGGAAAGCACACCTGAACTCAATACATAATTGGCAGAAAACTAGGTCACAAGGAAAGCACATGGGGAGAACAGTCAAACACCGAACATAAACAAACATAAGGGCGTAACAATTATATTATTATTTGTTTTCAATAGGATTTTTCATGCCGTTGAAGAAACATCCTAATATTCAGTGTAATGCGAACTCCGTGATGTGACCAGATACATTGATTGTTAAAGCCATATGATGTCTGTGTGGTGAGTTTTTGAATACAGTGTATTATGCTTTATATTTTAATATTTTTAACCTGAATAGAGTACAGTAAAATAGGAGTTGACACATGCTTTGTTGTTGATTGTGATTCTCAATAAAGGGTGTACATTTAAAATTAAATGTGCAGTACTAATCTAGGAAAATTAATTAATATATATATATTTTTTTTTGCCTAATTGAAGTCATAAAATGTTAATGGTATGAATGTTGCAGTAAAAATAATGTGTGTTGTGTTGGAAATGTAAAATTACTTAATATACATCTTACTATATTGACTAATTGTGATAAAATATTGAATGCTCATTCTGTACATATTGCCACAAATGTGAGAATAAATGCTGAAATGTTTAATTTATTACTATTATATTTACATTTTAACTGTAATTTATTTGTATTTAAGCTCTGATTTTAATCCTTAAAATCCAATTTACATTTGCATGTTTTAATTGTTGCTTGATAAATCAAAAAATGCTCAAATTGACATCAGGATTTTGACGTCAATTTAACTTTCATTTTTTCACATTAAGGACTGATTTGGGGTTTCATGTTGTCATGAGTGCCCTCTAGCTCCACCAGAGCCATTGGACTCTTTCTCTCACGGACTCAATTTCCCATTAACCACTGCACCTCCACACCTGCTAGCACTCAGTAATCATCACTAGCTGCTGTCTATTGTCACCCACTCAGTCATTAGCACTCTGCCTAAATATCACAATCTCACTGGGGGCGGGGATCCCCAAGGGTCCAGAACTGCCTTGGCAACCTGAAGGTCCATATCCTCCATGGCCGTCTAAGGGTCCAGATCCTCCGTGGCCGTCTAAAGGTTTCGATCCGCCATGGATCCAAGGGTCCAGATCTGCCGTCCCTCCCCCACTCAAATCACTGTTTGGAGCATCTGAAAGCGGCTACTTAGGAGGGCACCCGCATTCACCATACCTCCATTGGACTCTTTCTCTCACAGACTCAGTTTCCCAACATTCTAACTTGTTTTGTGAGCAAACTCATTATCGATCTATCTGTGTGGTATTTTGCACGCTTAAACTGAGGCAAGTCGCAACACAAACTCACTCTCTTGATTGGATGGTTCATAGCCACCTCCAGTACTGTACTTTAACCTGTTAAACTCTGCGTCAAAGTTACATTCAAGTTGTGCCTTGAATTTTTAACCCTTTGTGTGCACCAATAACCCCATAAGTGGTACCATTTAAAAGCTTAGAATCTCTATTTTATGCAGATATGAATCACTTTGTATTTATTTTACTTTTGTTTACAGGGAGCTGAGGCACTCAGAAACTGAACTATACACTTTCAAATTTCAGTTTACAACAAAAAAATAAATAAATAAAAAAGGGCCTAGTTTTTTTTTTGTACTTATTACAAAATAGACAATATATACAATATTTTTTATCAATTTCAAGAGTGTTTTATGTAATATCAAAAGGTTTCCTTTAAAATGATACCAATCTTTTGTATATACACCTCTAGATGTGGGTATGGGAAACTTTTTAATTTGGTAGGCAAAATGCAGTGGGAATTTCCCAAATTAGCCGCAGAGTGTAAGAGGTTAAAAGCCGCTATTTGTCTAACAATTAGCCACGGTTAATGGTTAAAGTAAACTGCAGTTCCTAATATTAAAATTGTGCTGTAAAGACGAAAAAATCTCTTTGCTGTACATTTAAATATTATCAAAATCGCCTGTTGGAATGAAGAAATCTTCCTTCATCGCGAAAAAGATTGATTTGAGCGATGTTCCTCCTATCATCTGTTAAAGGACTTAAATGATTATATCGCTAGATTGGAGTTATTTAATAGACAACCGTTACTCTCTTAGGTTACATGCCAATGACTACCTGGTTCAAATTTAATAATTTCTATCTAATTGGTATGTAAATGAGAGTTCTTAAACCCTGTTCAAGTGATAATTTGTGTAAAAACCCTGTTTGTAATTGTTATTGTGTAACAGGCAGCAAAGAAACCCTGCCTCACACATCTTTGTGCAACTAATTTTCACAAATTCTAAAAGTCAAATTACAGTACATTGTACTTTTGACCTTGCAGTAAATCGGTCACTAGAACAATCGCTCAGATTTCATCACAGAACCCTTGACTAACATTAGAGGGCAGACTAGTTAGGTGTTTAACACTTCTCAATTTCAACTCTACCTCCCCTCTTCTAATCCTTGATGGCTCACCCACGCCACGTTGTGACCATTCTCAACAGGTTGGTTGTCTTGGTTAACCCTGTCATTTTATGTGAAAAGCTTATTCTGACGCTTCCTTTGCTTCGTAACTTTGATTCTTGTTATTATTATTTTGACTTATTCAAGCCTCTTTCTCTTATGTTTTAGCCACTCACTTATTTAAATTCAGTTCAAACAGTGTTATAGTTTAAATTTAAGTCAAATTCTGTATTTTAGACCTTTTGTGCTTACTTATAGGTAACACCCTAGTGATAAGTTGGTGAAGCGACGACTGCCACCACGGCGGACCACAGTGAACTGCCACATCACTAAGCCTAGGCTAGAATACTAGCTAGCAAACCCCCAAATCAGGTTTCCCTTCAATCTTTAAAGGTTATTAGGTTATCCGACTCAGGACTACAGCCACAAAGAGCTGGCCAAGATCATTGGGTCACAGGTTCATAACCTCCTTGACCAGAGAAAACTGAGTGAAGCAAGCATCTACCACCAGAATCAGGCAGCAGTGCTAAAGTTCCAGGCTGAGGAAGCTCAGAGGAACTTGGTGCTCGTTCAAAGGCAACTGGAGCAACTAGCGTTGAAGACTCAGGACAGGACAGCGGACGAAAAGGACCCAGAGCTACAGGAGGAATTGGAGAGACCCCAGAATGCCTTGACTAATCTCAGTGCAGATACAGCACACCGAGAAAAGCAGGAAAAAGGCGCCAGGGAGGAGCTGGGTGAAAAACTCCAGCAGACTGAGGCACTCCTAATGAGAGCATAGACTGATCTTAAGGTAAGAGAAGCAAGTACCAGGGCCTGTGAAGGCCAACTGCAAAGTGCCCGGGCCGGGGGGCAGTACTCTGGCCCAACAAAGAGACTATTTAAAAGATTACCTCGACACAGTTCACAGAGAGCTCAAACAGGCAAATAGACTGCAAGGTGACCCTGAAAGAGAAATGTACACCACAGAGTTTCCCTTAAACAGCAGACTGATACCTCCTAGTCAAAATATACCGATTGGGAATACACCCTACAGTAAGTCACCATCTGGGGGTTCTGGCATGCCCACGAACTATGTTCACACAACAGCTCAGAGAGTTGGCCCACAAGGCCTATGCCAAACAAAGAGCTGCTTCTAAAAAAACAGGGAAAACTCTCACCATCTATCCTGTCTCTAATAAGAGTGCAGAACTCGCTCTAGAGGGGGCAGAGCAAAGCCACAATGACAATACAGAATGTCAAGACCCTTTCCAACCAACAGGGGGCAGCGTGGACATGGTGGTGCCCGGTCCAAGCACCAAACTGGGTACCCGAAAGACCCTTGGACAGGTCGTATATACACCACCTCCCAACCCAAGGGGTGGCGCTACATGGTAAGCAAAGAGATGGCCAAGAAGGAGCCGAGATTCAACGACACAAGCATCAAGCTCAAACTGCCAGCAGCAGAACCCCTCTCAACATGCTCTGGCCCAGTCCAAATTTAAACCATCAGCAGAACCAAGCCAGTAAGCCACATCTGAGTCAGCAGAGATCATGAGAGTTTTGAAGGACCTCCACTGAAAAAAAGCACCATAAGGGAGAAAAAAAGGATAGGTCAGATCAGTTATGACTAAGCTTGATGTCTGACCCTAAAGCCCAATTAGAGTTCCCTCAAAATGAACCTCCTAACCAATTCAATTCTAATCCTCTGTTAACAACAGAACAAGATATCCCATCACCAAGTGATCACATCACACAAACACCACGGATGACTTCTGAACCACCAGAGCCAGCCAACGTCCAGCATCACACCTCCAGCCAGGACCCTAATGCACCCGAGAGTGCTGTCCTGGTGGTCTCTCTCCCGGAAGAGCCACGTGAGACTGGTCCTAACTGCTTGCAAATCACCACACAAGCTCCACTGCCAAGACTGTAGGGAAACCTAATTGAAACCTAATTAAACTGTTAAATATCAGCTGTGTGCTGCATGTACAATCATACAGCCAAAATGATGTACAACTAGAACAATTAGCTCCCATTCACCTTACCATCGGCCCTATGAGCTTAGTGCACCCTGTGTACATTTCTCCATTGGACACATACCCTCTCCTTATTAGCAAGGAACTGCTAGACTGCTTTAAGCCCTTATTCGACCTCAAACAGATAAACAAATAAAAATATGGGCTCAAGTGCGAGAACCTCTGCCCCCTCAGTCACCAAGATCACACCTGACAGACTGCCAGGTCACAAAGGTCACAGCAAGTCTTGCCAACAGCTGCAGGAACGCCTCGACCCAAGAGCAAGGTTCAAGGTCACTGCTATTTACTTTCAAGCTAGCAAAAGACTCTGACTCATATGACCATCAGGTTATGGGGGCCTACAGCTGAATGATGTCACAACAACAGACTAATTCAGGCATCAGTCCCTCACTGTTCAAAGCTCTCACACAGCAAACAGTGGATATCCCTACGGCTAACAAGCGCACCCACTTCCCTTTGAGTCCCTGACAGTCAACCATGGTAACTGCCAAGTGCATCTGTGCTCTGAACTTGAAGTGGAATGACAGATGTTTAACTCATTACTTTCTGGTCCTTCCAGACCTACCACATGATGTGTACATCGGAACAAACATTTTGATTCACGTGGACATGATCAATGAAGTGATATGGGCTCCAATGACCTCACAGGCCCCCACTGTTCCTGTCAACCCTGAGAACCTCCAGTCAGGTCAAACCATCCCAGAGACTTGCACACTGCTCAACGAACAAGTGACTGGAGTGCCAGCCTACACCAAAGGGGTCGTTGTTCGACTCAACCTGCGATTTGGAAGCTACACCCCTTGTTGAAGTAACATCTCATGCAGTGTACATCCTGTTCAATAACTGCACAGCAACAAATGTCAAAGTGCCAAAGGCCTGCCGCCTGGGTTGGCTAGTGAGTAATGACTTCCATGACTGATTCTTCCATGAACTGATTCTTCTAGTAATAGGACCCATTCCAGAGTCAATGATTCCGGAAGGAAGCTCGGGTCAGTGTCAGCAGCACCCTTCAAGACCATCACCATAGCTTCAGTCATGCCAGTGGTCAAGGAGCAGGTGTGTAGAACAGAGCATCTTGGAATGTATACAGTCTCTAACCATGCCACCAGCGAGACTGACAGTGTTGCTGCACCTCTGACAGCCCATGAGACTAAATTATGACAAAATAGCCATATCCAGGTTTTGAGACACAAGTCCAGCAAATTCTGAAAGATGCTGATGCCATACAGTAGGATGCAGACCACCACAAGCTCAGGCTCTGGCGGCGGCAGCATGACTGGCTCTGGCGGCGGCAGCATGACAGGCTCTGGCTCTGGCGACGGCAGCATGACTGGCTCTGGCGGCGGCGGCGGCAGCATGACTGGCTCTGGCGGCGGCGGCGGCAGCATGACTGGCGGCGGCGGCAGCTTGGCGGGCTCTGGCGGTGGTGGTGGTAGCATGGCTGACTCAGAGGCTTCCTCCTCAGCCATCGCTCTGCTGAGCGCCAGCCGACAGATCCTCTCCATTTCCTCCGCCTCCTCCCTCGTTGTAATGGGAGGCAGGCTCCACGGAAACGTGCCCACCTTCCTGTCCCACTCCGTGCCGCGGGAGCGGGACAGGAAGCACGTCCCGCGGACCAGCCCGGCGAGAGGATCTCAGCGACGGCCCTCCTCGACGAGCGAGCCGTGAGCCGTAGTAGGGGTCGGTGAGGATGAGCGCGTTCGGCGGAGCGAACTCTCGCTTCCTCTGAGCGAACAAGGCAAAGGCACGGGCACGGCAGGCAGGACACGGAGGCAGAACTAAATTAATCTTGGGTTTTAATAATAAAACAAAGAAAAGCAAAGGAAAACGCGGAGAGCTCGCAGAGCACACGCGGACACCACACGATA
>JAUMHG010000058.1:3066526-3120951 GCA_032359395.1 Enteromius anoplus | reverse complement strand
GGAGAGACCTAAAAATGTCTGTCCACCAACGTTTACCATCCAACCTGACAGAACTGGAGAGGACCTGCAAGGAGGAATGGCAGAGGATCCAGGTCCAAATCCAGGTGTGAAAAATTGTTGCATTGTTGCTTTCCCAAAAAGACTCATGGCTGCATTCGATCAAAAGGGTGCTTCTACTAAATACTAAGCAAAGGGTCTGAATACTTAGGACCATGTGATATTTCAGTTTTTCTTTTTAATAAATCTGCAAAAATGTCAGCAATTCTGTGTTTTTCTGTGAATATGGGGTGCATTAATGAGGGAAAAAATGAACTTAAATTATTTTAGCAAATGGCTGCAATATAACAAAGACTGAAAAAATGAAGGGGATCTGAATACTTTCCGTACCCATTGTACATAAATGTATATATATTATCTTACATACATGTGAGACATGCCTGCCTCAGTGTCTGGAGACATTCGTCTCAACAGTGTACGTTTACATATCCACCTTATTTTCAAAGGCACAAGTAATGTAAACTTTTTTTAGTGAATATGTGAGACAACTAGAAGATAGTAAAGTGCAGAAGACTATATGGTAAAACAACTTGCACAACAAATCAATGTGTTTATAGTTGCGACAATAAAATAATGTGATAACAAATAATAATTGGCAATAGCACTGTTCTTTGCAGAAAAAAAGCAGAAAGTAAGACTCACATTGGAAGCATTGCACATTTATAAGTTACAAATAGCCACACCCACTCTTATGTTCACAATAATGTTCACACAGGTTTGTGGGTGTGTGTGTACCTGGTATTTACCAGTATTTACAAGGTACCAGTAAATTTGAAAACAAGCTTATACATTTTACAGAATAGGCTTTTCTACAAATGCAGTTGTGTGATGGAAAATACAGTTTGACCAAATTAAAAATGTACCTAAAAATGAAATTATGGTTTCTATTCCCAAACCTCAAACAAAACTGGACATTTTCACATTTTCATTTAATTTGATCTTTTGGTGACATGTGAGGACATGTATGACATTTGTGCTTATTTGTACCTGCTTTCTATCTGTTTATATTATTTCAAATTTTTCTATTTTTTTGCAATGAGTGAGGCTAGCCTAAAGGGATGTGGCTCAAACGATAGCCAAGTAACTTACACCGACTCAGTCAGGACTCACCTGTGAAGGACAGAGGAGGAGACTCGTTGTCTTCAGCACTCAGTCGCAGTAATTTGTCTTTGATCCAGGGAAAATCCTTTTCTAATGACTGAATAAAGTGATGGAAGGCGCGCGAACCTCGCGCGGGCAGAACATCCAGCAGCTTTAGCGTTTTTTTCTTGTTAGACGACTCAGACTGAATCTCCTCTAAATGACTCTCCGTTAAGATCTCCTCCTGGTATAAATACTGTACGATCATGTCGTCCACTATAAGCTCCTCTGCCAGAAAAAGCCGCTGAGATCGGAGCAGTCTTTTGTGTTTTGGGTCCATATTTCACGTTAAACCCGATGACCCAGTTTATGGTAAAACCCCAACAACTGAATGAACTATGACGAGTTAACTACAACAACCAGGAAAACGTCGGCGATTTCATCTTTAAATTATCAGTAATTGTTGTTCAATGCACTCAAAGGGGTGCTTGTGAATACATATCACACGAACATAAGTTGTGTGTAATACATTGTGTATTACTCGTGACTTTTCCGCGTAATGTCGCATTAATTTCTACCGGCTGGAAACGAGGAGCAGGAGGAACTATTTTTGGAATGATTGTTGTTTCCGCCTTAAATAAATTGGGTAATTTAGGCTTCTCGTTGCGCAGAAATAATAATAATAACAAACTAAAAAATAGCCGGAGAAAATATTTTATAACCTAACGTAATACAGCTGTTTATATCCCTTTTATTCAGACACACATACACCCATCCAGAAACCTTCAATACAAAGCTGGATTTTTTTTAGGTAGGATAATACATTATGTAGGCTTATATCAATACAACACATTAATATAAATCTATAGAACATGTTATGTCTGAAATTTCACATGCATATATATCGTTTATTGTGGTAACAGTAACTAAGACTACTTAGCTTAAACTATTACCACAGTTAACTTTTGTGAAGGATTACAGTACAATCCTTTTTTCTTTTTTTTTTGTCTCTCTCTCTCTCTCCTTCTCTTTTCTTTTCACGTGATGTAGAGTGATATTATCGAGTGATGCTCTTGTCTTTCCTGTTTGTCCTGGGATGACTCTTACAAAAAAAAAGAAGATTATATATATATATAAAAAGCTGCCCATTGCTGACATCTGTCCTCTGATTAGGAAAGTTCTGTTGTATATATTTTCTCGTCCTCGTGACGTTCTGTTAAACCACTTGTTTGAAATGCTAAGCTTTCTTTTGCCCATAAAGTGGCTTTAGCCTTTCAAATACTGGTTATGATTTTGTAAAGCAACAGTTGTTCCAGGAAGAGCGGATTATTTAAATATCATGGCATTTATGAGCTGCAAGAAGTTGGATGTATCTATGTAAATCTCCTTTGGTATTATTTGTATAATCCTGAGGGTCCATACCATTGCCTTTTGCAAAGCTCAACCGTGTGTCCTCATGCAAATAATGCCCTATACATTCAGTTCATTACATTTATGGTATGGCTCTTTATGCAACCATAAACAAGGCCTGCTTCACCAACAACCACGTTTTACGCTAAGCCTTTTAAAATATGTTTGAAGGGATTTTCCATTCAGAGAATCCATTATTTTTTTAGGCTTAAGGACTTCAAACTAAATTGGAAGCATCTACAGGGCCAAATAAGGACATGGATATTTGCGTAAAACTCTACTGTTACTACATGTTTCAGACGTTTGCCATTTTTAGTTATTAATCCATTTAATCTAATGTTAATAATCTGTTTCAAATTATCACCCACAGCTATAAATGGTGTCCCATATGGTGTGCTTCTGCACATGGCACTGCACCTGCCTCATATTTGAATGAACAGCTTGATATTATCATCATCTGGTCTTGATAATGCCATAATTATACAAAACGTGTCACATGCTTTAGCGAAGCATGCTTTGCATTGCAAAGGCTGTGTTTTTATCAGATGTACAGTACAATATGAAGACTTTGAGCTGAAGTGGTCCATTGAACTGTTTTGTGCACGTGATATTAGGTGAGAGTTCAATAGCCCTCGTCCCTGAACTGACCTTTTAAATCCTGTTTACTTGACCGCATGAGCTGTTAAGACGTTCACCAAGCCAGTGTCAGGTCATGTAAAGAGATGTGCGATCCAGAATATTCCTCACATGGGCAGTTTACAACATATTATCGTGTATTGTATTTATGAAGCCTTTGTCTCCCCTTGCCCATGTCTCTTGCACTTTATACTTGCACCTTATGTCATATTCTGTGCCTATAATTTTTCCTCATACCTTGTGTAAAACTCTGTGTATAGAGTGTGATCTCCTTGATCAAGATTGAAGTCTGAAGACTGATTGAAGTATGTACATGTACACACACATACTGTTACGGCCTTAATGTAGGCCTTGGGTAGACCGCAACAGAAATAAATGTTTGGTGGTGTGCGGTGGCAGAGAAAACTCCAGGATTCAGCCCAGGAAGGGGTTACAATGACCCAGACAGCCAAATGCGACAAAAGAGAGGTATTTACATAAGACAAATAACAAAAAGGGTTAATAAATTAAGGAAGGGGCAAGGCCAAAATAACAAACATAAGACAACTAACTTATAGCCCAATTACCTAAACTCCAAAGAAAAAGTCTTTTGAAAAACAGAAATAGCAAAAGATTAAAAACTACGGATTATGATGGACAACTGAAATCAACACTCACATCTCTTCCAATGGAGTCTCCATATTAGTTGAAATCAAAGAGACGAATGGGCAGAAACACTACTTGAACAGTCTCAACACATTTGAGAGAAAGATACACCAAATCACCAAACTAGGGTCAATGAGGATGATTTCTCAGCTGCCACACACCATCTAGCCACCACCAAGAGTTGGTCTGAGGGTAGCTACAGTTTAAATACGCTCTCTCCTCTTAAATCCAATCACACCAGAACTCTAATTATCAGCATCAGGTGGAGACACTGGTTCTGCCGGGAGACAGGGAGAGAAAGAAAGCAGCAGAAACAACAAAACAACACACACAGACTTATATATATTAAATGCTATATTTATGTATATATATTTAGCTTTTTATAGTAATTTGAATGGGATGACGCTGTTTTTCTAACATGCTGAAGCCAACACCTAAATGTGTTTGTCAATGCAAAAACTGTGACTTGTGGGGTCAATTACACCCAATTTCCATGTAAAATCCAATGAAGTTTAGATTACCTGGAAAACAGTGCTATCTCCACGTTATCTTTGACTAAACAACTCTTTTGTGCTGTGACAAGGAGAACTCCTGCTTTTAGCAACTCTTTCTTGGGAATGGTGTCAATATTTAACAGAGAAACAGTCATTTTCTTGCGCCGATCGGGTGGCAGGTTGCCTCTCGAGGAAACGTCTGCAAATATACAGCCTTTGTACACACAATTCTCTCTAAAAATCCCTGGAAAATATGGAGTGACTCAAACTGTTACTCAGAATTTCCATGCTTTGGTGCAAGCTAAGAAAAAAAAAACATGGAGGGGACAAGAAAAGCTGTAGAAATGGAAAATGAACTGGACAAATTGGGAGTATATGGAGGCAAAGACAAAACACTTTTAAAGAAAAACGCCTGAAAATCTAAAGAATTCAAAAACGTTTGGTGTGCTAGAAACATGAAAGCATGCAAACGATTGGATTAAGAGCGAATCTTCTAAACAAGCAACCAAACAATTTCAATGCAAACACTAAATACACTTGGATTATCTGTATATTTTCATAACATTAGAAATCAGAACTCCTTTTAGGATGTGGGTTTACTAAAGGTTTGAGAGGTTGCCAGGTTGTGGGTGTGTGACCTTGATGATGGGTGTTATTATCTGTACTGCACATGATTGGCTCATTTAGGGGCAGAAATAAAAGCGTCAAGTTGTTGTTGAAAACAAACACTGTGTTTTTTTTTCTTTTTTTCCCACTAACCTTTTTCTCTAAAATGAAATGATACTATTTTCATACTATTATCAGACGTTACCAAAAAAACACAGAGACCAGGAATGAAAGCTGTGCATGCTTTTATTTCTCACTTTTTGGGAGACAATCCATTCACCCCTGAATGCAGCACAATGTTGTAAAATGATACTAGTGGAATTTTGTAGTGGCGAAGAGATCATATCAGACTTACTACCCTAGATATACAATGTCCTCAAGGAAGACGACGGATAATATTGACAATAGTATACTGTATCTAAGAGATGTTGGCAGAATTACCTTTTATGCTGATCTGAGATCAGCTTCCCAATGATTTAAGAATGTCTGTTAGATTGGTTTTTAAATTAAGTCATATTAAATAAGAAACCTCTTAATTTAAAAAAATAACGGCAAAATCAATCCACCAATCCGTAATCGTTTCAGCGCAATGCTTTTAAGATAATACCATTCGAATGTTTTAACTGAAAGACTAAGCATAGAGAGAAAATGCAGGAATTTAGCACCCAAGCACAATGGTGAACAAAAATACATTGAGCGACCCATTCTTGAAGGGATAAAATTATGTATGTTTCATTAAACCAAAATAGAAAGGAGGTCAGACTATTCAGGAACTTCACAGGAAAATCCATTTTTTTCTTATAATCCCTCCAATGAATAGCAGTGAGGAGAGAATAAAAAGCTAGTACGACTTTTTTCTCTTTTGGTCTGCGTCAAAAATTACGATTCAGTATAGAATCAAATATTCTTCAAATACAACCAATCAGCATGCAGGTTTATCACGATGCCCTCCTGAGGTAGGGTTAACACAGGCCAATACTTCTTGACCATATGCAACAAAAGGCTGAAACAAACCATGCTGCTAAATTACCTCTTGGTTCAGAATGTGCAATAAAATACTAAGTCGGTGGTCATTTTTTTGCAAAGTACACACCTTTAAATGTTGGGGAATGGAGAGAACAAGTTGGAGCTTTTAAATCAAAATATTTTATATACACTGCCATTCAAAATGTAGTACGCTAGGGGTTAGTATGTTTTTATTATATTT
The DNA here is from genome assembly GCA_032359395.1 of Enteromius anoplus. NCBI lineage: Eukaryota > Metazoa > Chordata > Actinopteri > Cypriniformes > Cyprinidae > Enteromius > Enteromius anoplus. The sequence goes on along the minus strand of JAUMHG010000058.1, from coordinate 3,114,816 downwards.
TTTAAGTCTCTTACGAGGCTGCATTCGTTTTATTAATAAATAGAGCAAATAAATGTTGTTCTATTTGTGACCCTGGACCACAAAACCAGTCATAAGGTAAAATTTTCCAAAATGATGTATATGATGATGTATATTCATATAGTGTATACATCATATGAAAGCTCAATAAATAAGCTTTCTATTGATACATGGTGTGTTAGGATAGGACAATATTTGACAAGATACATCTATTTGAAAATCTGGAATCAGAGGGTGCAAAAAAAATAAAAAAAACACGGAGCAAATCACCTTTAAAGTTGTCCAAATTAATATCTTATCAATGCATTTTACTAATCAAAAATGCCGTTTTGATATGTTTACAGTAGGAATTTTACAAAAAATCTTCATGGAACATGATCTTTACTTAATTGCCTAATGATTTTTGGCATAAAAAATAAATAAATAATTTAGACCCATGCAATGTATTTTTGGCTATTGCTACAAATAAACCCCAGCGACTTAAGACTGGTTTTGTGGTCCAGGGTCACATTTGTGATGAGGTGAATTTTTTGTTTTTTCAGTTTTCAGTGTCATATCATCCTTCAGAAATCATTGTGCTTCTCAATGTTTGATGAACAGTTTTGTTTGGCTTCAAATTTCACAAGAACAGAATTTACATCTTTTGTAACATTATTAATATCTATACTGACACATTACTTCATTTCAATGTGTCCTTGCTGAATTAAAGTATTAAAATCTAACTCTAAACTTTGAAATGGTAGTGTATATGTTTAATAAATTTAAACGACTTTAAAAGGGCTATTTTTCATATAAGTGTTCAGCAGGTATTGCGTTATCGTGACGACATGTTTTGGGATATACAGTATATCATATCGCAAGGTACTTGCCAGTTCCCAGCAGTTCCTTGGGCAACCATGACATCAAATGATCATCTATGACTACAGTACAAAAATATAACATGGATAATGAGCAAATAAAACATAGTCAAAAGCATACAGTTTCAAACTCCCATGTCTCAAACACAGGATGCAGTACATCTCAGACACCTGCTGCAATAAAAGCAATGCTCACCCAAACATTTTCTTATGTTACCCTCATGTTGTTCCAAACTCATATGGTTTGCTTTCTTCTGTGGAACTTAAAAGAAAATACTTCAAACATCACTTAACTTCCCAATGAGGTTTGACATGAGTGGATGTTTGTGCCATAGTTAATGTGGTCTGCGTTTGCTTTGATCAGTGATTGGAGAGTAAATAATCCTTATTTAGAATATGCCAGATGAGTCATTGAAAGGTTCTTTTTGGAAACTTACATTTTTAAGAGTGTACTTTTTAAACACAATTAACTTTAATATGGACAAAGGCATCTTCTTTTATGTTCTACAGAATAAATAGCATTGAGTTCAAAGTTGCGCTACACATTTTTGGGTGAACTGCTCCTTTAAAAAAGGATGCATGGTCACACTGTAAGGCGTCCTGTATATCTGATGTGCGTATTACAGGTAGAAACCCACAGATGTCAGTGCAGGCCAATGCTCCTCACAGATACTGCTCAGTTGCTCATTACAATTGAGTGTAGAATATCCACAGGCCATGAACTTGTTAAGTGCGCAATGAAGGACACTTAACACTGTGACGATATTCTGCGTATTAATAGGATAGTTCAGCAAGAAATGTACAATCTATCATTATTTACTCACCAAATCTGGAACTGGAATATGTTTTGAAAAATGCTGATATTATGAAAGTCAATGGAGTATAGTGCTCTTTTGGACCCCTTTGACTTTCATTATACAGCAAAATTGGAATATCTTCTCTTGTGTTCCACAGAAGAAAGAAAAAAATTTGTGGAAAATCGTGAGTGTGAGTAATTAATGACAGATTGATTACTTTTTTGGGGTGAACTATCGCGTTAAAGTAGTCCTTGGGCACATTTCAGGGATCCCGCAGGCAAGTGATCCTAAACGGGACATCAGCACCCATTTATCACTGGGTCTATCGTACATAGAACCTCAGCACTTATGGTCATCGTTGTCCATCTAGTTCTATACATTATAAGTGTAGTCTGTCAGGTAATCCTTCAGCCGGTTCGGCAAAGGCAGTTCTTGCACCCGCCGTGTGGTTTTGTTGATGGCAATCCGACACAGATGCTGCAGAGATGGTGTGGCCGTGTACACCGGCGTCGTGAGCAGCAGCTGCACAGTGCCATTGGATGGGGCGAGAGGGGTAGTCCTGCCCTTACAAGACGTCCGGGACAACTGCACATAGTGCTCAACGAGATGGACGACGCTGTCGAACTGCTTGAGTTTGGGTTTGACCAGCACCACGGAGTCCAGCTTGAACTTGCCGTCCTTGTATTCGATTCGTAAGTTGGTGGGTCCCGCAGATGTCATGGCAGAGATGGTGAAGAGATAGTCCCTCTGAGAGCTGTCTCGGACAAGAAACGTCCCCTCCGCTGTGTCCTGCAGGATCTCCTTGGCTTCATTGGCTGTCAGGCTGCCCCAATACCAGCCTGCTTCCAAGAAAAGAAGACACAGAGATGGTCATACGTATCCTCTTCCACAGTATCTGTTTCAGTCGCTTACTTGTGTAACATGAGACCCGTAACGTGTCCCTCTAAAGACACGCTCACAAAAACCGTCATAGCTACAGTCATATCCTGGCTATTCTGCTGTTGTTTTATCAGGCTTTTCTGATTCACTGCAGAGATCTTGGCTTTTAGAAGAGAAACGCAATGTGTCTTTCAGCCTCTCAGCTCTGCCCTGATTTTAAGAGTTAATTCACATCTGATAATACAGCAGAAACCAAGCACTTCCGAAAAGAGCTGTTAAAGGAATATTAATTGAAAACATTATGGCAACTGTGGAATAGCAAGACTAAACAATGTCAACATAAATGACATATTTTTCTGAACTAGACCATCTGACTATTCATCTGGGGAGTATCTGATATTTTTGATGGCGGATGCTTGACAGATGTTCCCAAAAGCTGCTCACATTGTTTTTCTCAGCAACAAACAAATCTAAAAATGGATCCCACTGCAGCATCATAATTTCTCTTTTATGCAGTGAGTGCAATGCTGGACTAAATTTGCTCATGCGCTTGAAACCAGAAAGGGATGTGACAGAGACGCAAACCATTGAGGACAAAATATCCAGCCAGACCAGGAAATACAACAAAAGCTCCACAGACATGATAATGTCACTCTTTTGTACAAAAAGCAAACAAAAAACATAAACAGTAAAAGCTTTGTCAGGAAATTCGCAAACTTCCTGCTTAAATTCACTTGCATACTTCATCTCAGGGTCAGAAAGGGGGACAAAAGTCACAGAAAATGGCAAAAAATGCTCCCGAAATTAATTAATTAATTAACTAATGCAATTATAAAAAACTTTGTGTTTGTAATGTCTGATGGTTCTTAATATTCATAGTATCTAATTATTTAATTAATGTATTAAATGTAAATACTGACACACAACAATGAAAAGCAGTGTAATTTAACAGAAAATAAATGGCTTCATAGAAACTGCCCCTGGAAATCCAAACATGATGAAAATTGCCACTTAATGTAAAATGAATCACTGGGTTTACATAGCCCACTTTTGTTGATATTACCATTATTATCTTCTGCTCAAACAGCACCGAAGCAACCCAGATGCAAAGTATGTCACACAAATGAATTAACAGCCGTCCTGAAACACACATTTTCAACTTTTTGACATTCGTAAAAAGGAAATCGTAGGGCCCATCTGCTTTGAATATATTTCAACAAACTCAACCAAGACCTGCTGCTAGTTTGACTTATGAGATTAAAGTACACTTTGGACAATTTATTGAAATTTTATATAGAATGTTAATCTTTTTCAAATCGCCTGTTATCCCTTTTAACATCAAATTTGACGCGTTATGTTAATTTTCTGACCTATATGCATCAACTCCAGTGGCTGTGTTGTATTCAGCATTAATTCAGTGAGAGTTACAGAAGCAGATGAGGAGAATATGTGAGTAAAACGAGCAGTAAGTAAACGTTTACCAGTGTTTTTAAGGTCTCTCATGGCAGTGACAATGCGACCCTGTTCGGACTCCGCGACTTGGGTTTCGGTTTGCGATCTCCTTTCATTCTCGATGCTTTCCGTGGAGTCGGACGAGTGACAGGTCATTGGAGAACAGCGTTCTGCATCCAGTCAATGTCTATAATTATCCTTCAAAGGCGACTGACTCTTACAATCATCCAAAACATTTGAGAAGTCGTCCGTGGATTTTGTTTGGCTGCGACGATCTGCAAATACAAACATGCATATTCACCCTATGTTTTTTTTTTATAAATGCTGATATAATTTTTCCATATTTGTCTACCGCAAAATTGTTGGTGTTTAAAAACTACAGTGCATCCATAAAACAAACACAAGGAGCTGCAATCTTCCACTATTTGTGCAAAACTAATAAAAAACGAGGCCATGCATGCATTTATGGTAATTTACTTCTTCAAAATAATTATGTCATCCCACGTCACCCTCATTTCATTTTAATCATTCAATCCAATAAGGCCAGCCACCGTATGTGAAACGTTAAAAAGCGTTTCAAATAACCTAAAAGAAGAAACAATTATGCAAATGCATAAAACAGCAAAGTGTGCGCGCGCAGCAACATTGTCCTGTTTTGTTCAATATTTGTACCTCCAGAAGAATGGAAAATGTTACAACCCTTCCCGTCTACTCAGACATGGTGTTTATAGTTTTTTTAACATGCATATCACACCAAACATTAATTATACCATTGATGTCATTCACGATCCTGATCTTAAATGGAGTTGTAGCCTAAGTGAGACATGAAATCATTCTTACCTTAAATTATCTCTGTCCTGTAAATCCTTAATATTTTTTGCAGACTTAAAGCCTCTACTGTCACATCAGGAGGGTGGTGCTCACATATGATAGTCATTTCACTCCAGCAGCTCATTTCTAATTGGTTATTTCAAATACTATCACGAAGTGATAAATGACAGTGGCCATTCTCCTTCTAAATAATCCAAAGTTCTGCTACTGTTATTTTCTTCTGCTGTTGGATAAAATGACAATCTTCATAAGCTTCATTAACATTACAAACGTGCTTCTGCTGTGTGAATGGCTCATTGCGCACGTGCATGAGGAATAAAAACAAAGCCTGCCTTTGAGAGACGGCAAAATACGCAGAACTGCCCTTTACTAGGAACTGCATTGACAGCTCTTGGTAAATGATAGTGTGACAAATAAGACAAGCGTCTGCATTCTCTCCTGAATGTGTAAATGAAAATACTTCTAAATGCACGAATCGTTTGTGGTAGATGCTGTTCTGGACCGCACAAAATGAATCGGAGGAAATAAAGCTGGATATATCGTGAACATAAACTCGAGCAGGAACGGTGACAGTCGGAGAAAGCGCGCAGCACTTACCTTTTGTCTAAGTGAAAGCAATAAGCAATCAGGTCCAGCGCGTTTCACGTTACAGACGTTCAATGGCACCATGGTTTCGACCCATTATTTATTATTAATGGGAAACACTGATCGGCTCGCTTTCAAACGACCAGCACCCCCTGATGCTCAGCAGATCGGGACGCGTTTTTCCGTGGATTCGCATTGATTCCTTCGTGAGCGACACTCTGCAAAAGGCGACGCTTTATGTCTCGCGCTGTCTGCGAGCGCACCGCAAGCACCGCGCGTCCAAACGCGTTACAGCGCGCGCCAAGCGAGAAGGAGACATATAATTATTCTATCCAGCAGTTTAGTGATATTCCAACGATTTCCCCCCCCCCCTCTCTCTGTGTGTACGTATGTGTGTGCGTTCGTCGTTAACTACTTAATCCTCATTTTAAAAGACTGGTATACAAAAGACTAATTTCCAGGAACTTTCCAGGAATCGTATCACGTGGTCAGATGTGCGAGCGCTTTCTTAAGGTCGTGCCAGCTGGCTATTATGTTGTTGTTTATTTGTTTTGCTGAGGTCTGCCAGACACACGTTTATATCACAATCCAAGCTGTATGTAATTATAATTTTAATTCATTTTTCTTTCTTTTTTTTGTTTGTTTGTTATTACATTTATGTTTACCTTGAAAGTATGTTTCGTTAGAAGACTATAATTGTCATTTAATTTTTTTTAAGTTTTGCATAAAAGCCTAATATCACAACCTGTGATGAAATGCTAGGATGAGGAGTAGGGAAAATATACTGCAATACGCTTAATATGGCAAATTCCAAATCTATTTTATTGTTTATTATTCATTCTGGGCCTATGTGGCATTTCTGTGATACAATGTTTATTCCTTAAACGTCTGTGAATGGCATGTTTGTTTGTTTGTTTGTTTTTAGAACCTAATTAAAGAAATTTAAAGTTGTTGCTTTTCAAGATGTGTGTGTGTGTGTGTGTGTGTGTTGCAGAACTCCTCCGAGCCACAGCATGGCAAGTACCACCTTAAACCAGAAATTTATTGCCTACATATGACAAAACAAAATATAAGAAGCTGTATAACTGATTTTTGTCTTTATGTAAAACCCCCAAAACTCTGTAGACAATAAGCTACCTGTAAATCCCCAACACAGATGACAGACAGACAGACACACACAGATTGATAGATCCTTGTTTATATCATTTTATAAAAACAATAGTGGATTAAAGAGCTATTTACCCTAACATGAAGATGTCACTGTCATCATTTACTCACCATTATGTTGTTACAATCCTATGTGATTTTCTTTTTCTATTGAACACAAAAGAGGGTATGAGAATGTTGGTAACCAAACCGTTGACGGAAGACATTGATTTCCATAGTATTTATTGCTATATGGAAGTCCATGGCTACTATCAACTGTTTGCACTATACATTAAACACAGCGCTCAGGGCTGACTTTAAGTCTGAAGCCTCAGATGACCTTGCTCACGCTCTTATGAAGACAAATGGTATGCTTGTTCGTTTTATGGACGGGTCATGTTACTTGTGTTTATAAACCAATTAGTTGCTACTTTAAAACAAATAAAATTGTGGTCGAGCATCCTCGTCTTTAGATAAAATCAGGAAGAAGCTCTTGGCTGATTAGCTTCAGATGACACATGGGCCTGTGTCCTTAAGCGGGTTCAGTCATCATTGATGTGGGCTTGGCACGCATTTCAATTTAAAGTAGTATATGTCAAAAGTCATATAAGCCCAAAATGAGCTGTCAGTGTGCTAAGGGTTCACTAGTTCACATGTTCTGGACTATTGGTGGTCTGTATTTAAGCCTCTTTCAACAGTTATCCAGCACAGATTACCAGATCCTCTTGTAGCATTATTTAGTTTTCCCCCAGAAGACCCATGGTTATCAGCATCAAGGGGTATAGTCCATGTTTTTTTCTTTCTGCTAAAGTGTTCCACCCATTAACATTCAGTGGATCAGAAATATAATATCTTGCCTCCGCCTTGCAAAGATCAAATAGACTCATCCTAAAGAGGATCGGAAAAACATTTTCTTTAAAGATCTGGCACCCCTTTATGAATTATTTAGATTGTTCTAAATAATGCAATATTACTGACTAAATATTCCTTTTAAGCCCTAAATGGATGAACATTCGGTTTATTTGTTTATTTATTGGCGTGTGTGCATTTATATAACTTAGTGTATGTGTATATTTTATACATTCCTTTTTTTCGAATATCTTGATGTTCACCATTCAAGTAATTGTGAGGGAAAATATATATATATAGCCTATATATACATAAATTCTGCCCCCTTTTAACTTGCAACTCTATATTAATTTACTAACTGCTTGTTTTCTAATTAAAAAAAAACATATTCTCTACAAATGCGTTATTTTTTTATTCTGTCTGTTTTCTTTTTGTTTATTATATAATAAAAAACAACAACAACAACAACAACCTTGTTACTTGTACTGTTAAGGTGACTGAGACTTGTTATAGCATATTTGATTGCTTTCATTGTCCTCAATTGTAAGTCGCTTTGAATAAAAGTGTTATTCAAATGTAAATGTTAGGTAAGGTTATGGTATTTGTAAATTTGAAATAAATGTAAAACACAATAAAAACGAAATGCTATGGAATATAATCAATCAGTAATCTCAATGTTTTGTACTGTTATTGTTAATTTTTTTCTTGGTTATACATCTCTGGGGTTAAACTGAAAAAAATTGTCTGTTTGCCTGATAGCGACCTCTTCTGGATAATGTAAGTGCATGTTAGTTTTCTCGCTGTATAGAAAGAAACGTAAAGAAATAAAAAGCTCCCATTGTATTTTATTTATTTATTCATTTAGACTATGTACTATATAAACAATATATATAAGTATATTCTAATGGAGTTAAGATTTTAGTTACCTGTGGTCTTTCTGAGACCTTCACAACACATGGAGGACGCAGATGATACTCCTCCAGGCCGACAGAGGGCAGCGCTTCACTAGATGTCTAGTGACTCCAATGGGACGTCACGCACGCGGCAAAAACAAAAATGACGTACGCGCGGAATTTCCCCAAAGAGTAACGTTAGAGTTTATTTTCCTTTCGCACAATTTAGATAGAGAAGAGCTGTCCGTGTTTCGCAAGAGATTATTTTTTTGTCTAGCGACCGTAGCTCATTCGCATACTAAAGGTGAGCATATTGATATTCAAGGTGTAACGTTATGTGATCGTCGCGCAGGAGCTTCAGTTCTGTGCAGCTGTTAATGCTGTTTATCCTGTTTAAATTTAATATAGCTTACAGCTGAACAGTGATTCCGATTTGTTATAAAAACACTTTACATTCAATGGTAATTTTCGTAATCATCAATGGTAATTTTCGTAACTTATTTATGCTTGTAACGTTACGTTAACGTTAGTTACTGGACAGCTAACACATCTGTTTTCACTTTCTGTGATTCAGTAACGACATTGTTATAAATTATTAGAAATATTATTTGCAGGTTATTCTGGTCATGGATTCTGCAGAGACGAGATATGCCCATCTGCTGCAGCCCCTGCGAGACCTCACCAAGAACTGGGACATTGACCTGGCCAGCCAGCTAGGAGAGTATCTTGAGGAGGTGACAAAACACAGACAGACTTATAAAGAACCACATCAGATCATTTTTCTAGCCTAAGCATCATATTGTTGCTGTTGTCTGTTGACAGCTGGACCAGATGACCATTTCATTCGATGGTGGGAAAACCATGATGAACTTTGCAGAGGCTGCACTTTTAATCCAAGGCTCAACATGCATCTATGGCAGAAAGGTCAAATATTTGATGTTGCGTGATGTTATGTGTGTCACAGTTAATAATTTCACTGAAATATAGATTTAGGGATTTCCACTAAAATAAAATCTGATCTACCTTAGCAGTACAAATAAATATTTTTTATGCCATTTATTTACTTCAGTTAGTTACTTTAATAAAACGTTTAAGTGTGCCAGAAAGAAATAAAAATGCAAGGAAATACATTCTTATTTTCTCCCGCTAAGTTAAAGGAAAACGACAAAAAACAATTTCTGAACATTTCACACCCTCAGTCCATACAAGGTGTAGGTGAGTTTATTTCCTCATTGGAAAAGATGAGGAGAAATTTAGTATTACATCACTTGCTCACCATTGGATCCTTTGCAGTGAATGAGAATCTAAATAGCTCATAAATTATCCACAACACTCTTGTCCAACATCCTGAGATTCAAGAAGAGGCGAGTTTGTACATTATATTGCTTTCTCCAGTAAAAAAAGATAAGGAGATGTCATTATTGCATTGCCACTATTTTATTATTTATATGCCAATATTTAGTCTCGTATTTTGGCCTGCTATTAAAATGGGTGGATTTGTTTTTAATAAACACTCAGCTTTTACTTTAGTAGGCGTTTATTGATGGACTTTACGTAGTCATGTGAATTACCTGTAGATTATTGTCATGCTTTTATCAGCTGTTTAAACTTTCATTCTTACGGCACACATTCACTACAGAGGATCCATTTATGAGCAAGTGATGTCATGCTAAAAATCACCTACAGCTTGTATATCCTAAATGTATGCAATATTACATTTTTGTGTGAACTAATCCTTTAATATGTCACAAAAATTGTTCCTTTACAAAATGATCTGTTTTGAATGTTTAGGTAGAGCTCCTTCACACTCTGGTGTTCCAAACATTAGATTACATCTCTAACAAAAACAAGAAGTAAGTGTTATTATCCTGTTTATTCTGTGGTATCTGCAGTTGGTGTGTCGTCATGCCGTTTGTCTTTGTTTTTTAACAGACGTGACAAACAAGGTTCTTCGTCAGACGGTAACCAAAAAAATGCCCCCTCAGGCAATGAAGGTGATGACTGTGAGGTGCGTAAATAATGCTTTATTCATTAATTGAAGTTTTTATATACATCTGTGTGAACAAATGAGTATTTTTTAATGCAGTTTGATGAGATTGAGCAGGATGAGAACGTCAACTCTCAGAATATAACGATGAAGGACACGACAGAGGTAAGTTGGGTTTCACATCATCAATTTAATGTGTGTACTGAACATCCATGCTGTTCTGTGTTTGATTGGAAAAACTGTTAAAAATAAAAAATAAAAACTTTTTTTTTTAAATTTTCTGTAAGTTGTTGTATAGCATGTAAGTTTTGGTTTGTCATTTTTTTCTTTTAGTTTATTTTGTATTGTTCTGTTTTTTATGGGGACTTATTCTTTTGATTTTCTTTTGTTTTTTAGCCACTAAGGATTATCCGTCTTCCTCCTGAATCTCTGATTCCTGTAGAATCACTTGAGAAACAGAAGTACCCCCTTCTCAGGTAAAGACACTACTTGAGTCCAACGATAACAGTCCAGTTCTCTTGCTCTTCAGGAGAATATCAACTGAGAATATGTGACTCAGTTGCTGGAAATTAAGTTAATAGAAAGAACTAAGATACTTTCCTAAAATTTCCTAATTGTTATCTTCTAGCCTCAAAGGGGAGATTCTTGGCAGCTGCAAGGATTTTCGAATGAATCATTTCACCTTGGACGAATCAGGATTGATGCGTCTGGGCTCTTCCCACACACACTTCCTCAAGGAGGCTGCAGAAATCCAGCACAACTTCTCTGTACCCTTAGACAATGGTAAGAACACGTACCTTTGTGTGCAAATTTTTGTTTTGCTTTCATTTCATTATTTAAAAATAATAAAAATAGTGTCTAAAAATTGAAGATTAAATGATCAAAACAGATTAAGAATCACCTTACTGTCATCAAGGAATCCTGAAGTAGATATATTATAGGTTTCTCAAATAATATGAAGGAAATAAGAAATGGTTATTTTTAAGCAAATTAGCATATTAGAATGATCACGTGACACTAAAGACTAGAGCAAATGCTGCTGAAAATTCATATTTTCTGTCACAGAAATAAATTACATTTTAAATTAAAATAGAAAACCTTTGTTTCCCCCAGTTGTAATACTTTTTCTGAATATTACGGCTTTATTTTCTTTATTTATAATTAAATAAATGCTGCTTTTGTGAGCTTAAAATACTTCTTTCACATTTTAAAAGCTCTTACGGACACCAAATTAAGCCTGAACCTTATTACAATTTCAAGACTACATTGATGTATTTTGTTTTTGTCTTATCATTGCCATCTGGTGTCAAGAAGGTGCAGCTGAGGTTAATGGTGGTTACGATGAAGAAGACGGAGGTGCAGAGGTTCTTCCTCCACTGGAAGATCATGGGATGGAGGTGGAGTCTGAAGAGTGGGTGGAAAGACATCAGGTACCAAAACAGTATGTGTGATTAAATGCTGATAAGAAAAGATCTGTTGAATGCAATCATAAAAGTTTTCTCTCTTTTTTTTTTTTTATTGTTCTAGGCCACTAGTGAGGGGAGGATGTTAAGACCAAGACCTGCAGTACAGCCGATTCAAGAGGAACCCAAGCTGCTCAAGGTATCAAGCGGTGCAATCGCACCAAAAAGCCTTTTTTTCTTCACACTTAAACTAAATCTTATAAGTAAACTCCTTCACATGTAGTACATGTTAAAATATCAATACGAGTTTGGTAGGTTATGTTGTATTCTGTAATATGTGTTGCATTATCATGTCCTTGTGAAAAGTAATTATTTGTGTGTGCATGTATCCAGGAAACTGTGGATCCTTGGAAATGGCATGATTCTTATGCTGCGTTTGGGGAGGACAAACCTCTCAAAACAGGTGTGTGCTCAATCTGATGTTCTTCTGTTTACGCGTCTCAATATTCTTAATAATTTATAATGGCTTTTTGCTGTTGGACTTTTATTTTCTTCTCGGCTCTTTAGGGAAGTGTTACAAAGTGCCTGCTGGACTTGAAGAGTCTGGAAAGAGGAAGAGAAAGGGGCCTTCAAAACTTCAGGACTTTGGGAGCTGGTACTCTAAAGCCTGTAAGTTGATATTGGGCTTTTATTTGAAAGGAAACGGATGGCGTAAGTGTTAGAAAACATGAATGAATTAGAAAAGTTGCTTTTTGCTCATTTTACAGTTGAGACTGCAGATCGCAAGCTTAAGAATGGACCAACGTATCCTGGTAATACTTTAAGACCATGGACTACTGGATATAAAATACATCTTCTTTAAGAAGCTTTTGAAATGTATACAAATTTTTATTTAAAAATTTTTTCTTACTGTAGACCTAAATTACATCTTTGTGAGTAAAATGGGTCCGCGTCTAAAAGCACAGAAGCAGATCCTCAGGAAAAGGGTAAATACAATTTTGAGTTGTGTGATTTACATTAGCGTTCTCAATGTTTGGGTTTTTGGAAAATCAAGAATGCATTATATTTACTTTAAGTGACAGTAAATAATAATTTTGATATTTATTACAAATAAATGCTTCTAACCCTTGCCGTCTAACACTAGCATTACCTATTCTGTCTACATGTTTTCTTTTTATTTATAATAAAAATGCCTTGCTACATGTACATTTTTTAAATATGTAAAAATTTAAAAAGAAGTTTTCAGCTGTAATTACATTTCACAATATTACTATATTTTCTATATCAAATAAATGAAGAAACTTCTTTCGAAAACACACATTTTACTGCCCCTAAACTTTGAACAGTAGTGTGGTTGTGATGTCATGTAACCTGTGCTATCTTCTGTTTTAGGGTGTTTTTGTCTCCGATGAAGAGTTAAAGAAAACTTACCTGGAAACAGAGAATATTGAGGACCAGGTCGAGGTTGTCCGGCATCCAGACCAAGAGGGTGACACACCATTAATTGGCATTGTTTTCCTAGAACCATTGTTTAAAATGCACAAAACATAAACATTTTGTGGTTATTCCCTCAATATTATTCAGGTGACGGCTTTTCGGATGAGGAACATGACAACTTAGTTGATGATCTTGAACCTGAGGAGCACCTTGGTGGACAGGAGCAAATTTTCCATGACTTGCATATGAGCCGGATGAGTTACGAAGATCTAGTTAAGAAGAGTGTGGTATGAAAGCTCTAGATTGATTTCCAGGAAAATAATGATTCATGAATTGCACAGTGGTAGTTTATTGGCTGTGATTTCTCTGTTTGTAGGACCTGTTTCTGGTGAACTCTCAGAAATATGCGCAGGAGACTGCGCTGTCCCGAAGAGTCAAAGAGTGGGAGGATGGAATCAACCCTCATCTTGCTGCTCAGGTAATGTGGGATGATACATTTTTGCATTAAAATATCCAGCAAAATATGTATATACATAGTGAACTGAACAATTGGTTGCAGTTCATCCCCTTTAAATGAGTGTTTGACATTTTGTGTACAGGAGACCTGTCCAGCTTTTGACATCCATGAGTACGGAGACAGAATTGTCCAGTCACTCTGTAGCGTGGGTGTGAAAAAATCCTTTGCCTTTGTCGTCAGAGGCAAGGAGAACACAGAAGCCTGCAGATACATGCTGGCTGCGCTACAGCTGGTGGGTATAAAAACCAGTGACTGAGAGTCTAGTTATGCATTACCCAGTAAGGTTGCCTGAGCCATTTTGAGCGACTTCTATTTCTTTGACTGAGATATGTATTGATACTTGTGACAATATAAGTTAAAACATAACCTTGTCACCTGACGCTACTTTTGTATTACAGGCTAATGATTATACAGTGGAGATTGACAAGAGAGATGGGCTTGAAGAGAGCGTAGATACCATGGAGCTCACATTACTGACTACACAGAGGGCTCATGAACGTCTCAAAACCTACAACGCACCCTCTGCTTCAGATATTCCTTGACCTTTTATGTTTGCTTATCATCTCTCACCAAACGTTACCTATTTATCACTGACAATGTCAAAGAATTTCTATGCTTTTTCTGTCTAAGGTCTTTTTTTTTGTCTGGTAATTCTTGTAGTCTGATATCCAGCACTGTAAGATTTCAGTTAGACCTTTGAATTTGCTTTGATGAATCTTGAGTCCTGAGATGAAGAACTAACAGGTGTTTTGAGACCAGCTTTGGCATTCTAAGAAGCTAATATGTCATATTCATTGGCTAGAATTATGATAAAAGCCTGTAGAATGGTTTTAATCTGCATTATTACGTCTGTACAGTTACTAAGTCAATTTTATAAAAGACACAAAAATAAAAAAAAACAGTGCTGCACTATATAAAAAGTCTTCTGTTTGATTTGAGTAAATATCAGGTGCGAGTAAGTAAGGTATACGAGAACTGCTTCTGGATTTTATTTATTTTTTGTGAGTTGTAGTTTAGGTAAGTCTTTATACTGTATGTACTATACTTATATATATATATATATATATACACAGTAGTTTTATCAACCGCACATCCCGAGTTTAAAATCAAATTCTGTGAAACAAAATATAAATAGAACATTACCAATCTTTTTTTTTTTTTAAATATTCTTTACATGCTATTATAGCATTTAATTGTTTTCTTAATATTATTATAGATATACTTTCACTTTTAATTTCAGTAATTTTTTATGCTCGTCACAAAAATATTTCTGTAATTTTAATTGTAATAATTTTTTGTACCTATTTCAGTTAATTGCCAACATTTCAATTTTTTCAGATTCTCCATATTTTATTTCAGCCTTATTTCATTTACAATAACTAGATAGTTATAGTTTTTCTTGATTAACAACGTCGTTATTTGTACACATGTAGAACTATGATGTATTGGATCAGTTTTGTGAAACACAGTTTTATTGAGCAAACATTTTTTCCAACAGATGAAATTAATCTGGAAATAATTTAACATAGTTTTTCATGTGATTACGTATGCTCTCAGCAATCTGTACATCGTTTTTCATTCTATTGTAGTAGTCCAGGAAGAGTCCGTCTGGATTAACCAAGTAGATGATGATTGTGTGGTCTACAATATAATCTCCATCCTCGTCTTTAGGCCCAGCGCTGGCATAGACTCTATAATCACGTCCTGCCTGCTTCACTTCCTCCGTAGTACCTGTCAATCCAATCAGCCGGGGGTGAAAATCTTTCACGTACTTTGCCACTGCAGCCACATCATCTCTCTCAGGGTCAACCGTGATAAATAGCGGCTGGACAGTGGGCAGGCTGGGGTCTTTATCAAGAATATGCACCACACTGGTCATTTTATCCAGCTCGTCTGGGCAGATATCTGGGCAGTGGGTGAAGCCGAAATATAAGAGCACCCAGCGGCCCAGGAAGTCACGTTTGGTCCTTTGCTGTCCCATGTGATCCAACAGACTAAAGTCTCCCTGTCCAACAGCCACTTTTTTCAACTGCTCCAGTCTTTGCATCTGGTTCTTTTTTTGTTTCTCCTGGTAAACAAACCACCAAGTACCAATAACAGCACCTCCGAAAAGCAGTGTCACCACCAAGCGCGTACGGAGTTTGATCCTTGCTGATGAGCCTGGGTTGGGTGTTTTAGAGGAGTCTTGAGAATAAGAAGCTCTTTGGAAACATGGTAGACGGCAGAGTGGTGAAGGAAAACCTTGAGCTGATGTTCTAATATGGGACATTTGTATCTTTTTGAGAGACCTGCATGAAGGGAATGTGGCTTTTGGGATATGATGTAAAAGGTTATTTGATTCTCTCGCTGTTGACCTCCATGATGTCATATGCCAGTCCAGTCCTCTGAGGCAGCCAAGTCTCAACATCCTAAGAAAAACTGATAGAGACAAAAAAGAACTGAGAGTGAGCTGAGCAAAGTTCAAATGTTTTGATAAACGACAGTCTGAATCAAGGCTTTGAATCCTGGAGATCTGTCTTCCTCCAGACGGACATATTTTCATTTACAAATGAAGACATTATATTCATTATAAATTATACAGATCTACAAAATAAGGATATTTGAAAACACATAAATCGTTAGTTTATAAATATTCAATTAATAATCATCAGTATATACGTATATAAATACCATAACATCTGCTTTTTCTTATACTGTTCATTTTTCCTAGTTTGTTTCCATTTATGTTTAACTGAAAACCAATCAGCAAACAAATAAATTAAGACATGCAGCGGATACTAAATATGCATGTATTACATACCATACGTAACACAGTATGGACACTGTTAGCAAAGCTAATGGTAGCTCTTTACAAAAAAAAAATGCTTTTTTAATATTACGATACTATGTTTGGTCGGTGAAAATACAGAATTTTTAATATGAATACAAAATTACAGTTAACGTCACAACACGTTTAAATGTTACTAACCCTAAGGTTTGTCCTTCTGGATCTAACTTCAGCTCCACGGCCCACATGTAACATGTACAACAGTCAGCCGGTGTCAACTTGAGTTTCGAGGTCGCAGATTCGTCGTGTAGAATTGTCGCGATTTTAAATACTATAATTATTTGAATGACACATACATATTTATGATTTTATATTTGTAAGTATTATACATTACTAAGTACTATGTCTCAATATTCGCTACAATACTCATCTTGCTGTAGATTCGTCATTACCGAATGCCCAGTAGATAGCAGGTAAAGACTAACAGCTGGGCGGAAATCTGTAAAATTCTCAAGACGTAAAATTGTCTGTTTTTGTTCATTATATTTAGATATTGAATACAATTATGCTTTCCATCTAAAACCCAAGAATAAAAAAAGAAACTCTGATCACGTTCATTACATAATATGTGCTAAAACCATTTTTATAAATGCATAAAGTGCATTTAAATGTATTTATCATTATTATTAATTTAATTTAATTTTTATTTGCTGTTTTTTTTTTTTTTTACATGGGACACGCACGCGCATGGCCGTGTCTCAAAAACAGTGCGCGCGTCATATCCATAACAACGGAGTCAAACACAAAGTGCCTCTCACGCGCTGTTTCAGACATGGACCCTGCACCCGCGTCCTACTACGGACCCTTGGATAAAAAAAACCCGGTCCTGTCAGCTTTTGAAAGTGACCTAAAAGAGTTTAAAACGCATATAAAGAAGCTTTCAGGCTATCCCAACTACCACTACCGATCCTACTCTAGAGGGTAAGAGATAGACAAAAAAAGGCTGTATTATAGAGAACATTACAAACTTAAAAACTCGAATTCTATTGATATTTTGTTTGATCTTTAACTATACTTGATTAATACACTGTACACTTGTGTTCCTGACAGGTCCATTAAACTCTTTGAAACATGGAACAAGTATAAATCTCGCCTTCCTCCCTCTTATTTCGAAGAGCACCTGTTGCAAACAGCAGATTTCCTCTTCGACTCCAAGGTAAATAAAACTCTGTATCTTTCCCTTCTTGTAGCCACAGTTGTAAGCTACCAGTTGGTAATGCTGAAATATATTTTGCTGATGCACTCATCCAGTCATAAGGGACAATTCTTTTGGAAGTTGAGATTTATACAACATTTTAAAGCTGAATAAATTAGCTGTGGTTTGTTAGGATAGGACAATATTTGGCTGAGATACAACTATTTGAAAATGTGGAAACTGAGGGTGAAAAAATATTTAGAAAATCGCCTTTCAAGTTGTCATGATGATTTTTGGAATAAATTAAAAATTAATCATTTTTACCTATTCAATTAATTGTTGGCTATTGCTACAAATATACCCATGCTACTCATAACTGATTTTGTGGTCCAGTGTCACATATTTTTTCCTCATGTCCTATAAGCTTTACAGGCTTGCTCTCTGGCAAGGGTACAGACTCTATCTGCAGCAGTTCTGCACGCTGAGCCTGGAAAGCATACGAGACGTGGAGCACTTCAAGCAGTCTTTCTTCTCAGATGGCTTTGATTCGAAAAGAGCCCGATTTATGGTTAGGAATCCTGCCTAAAATACATGCATCATTTTTGGTTTAAATATCAATTTCAATGACCTTTGAACTATGTATTTGTAGTTCCGCGCTCTTCAGGGAGAATGCCAGTGCATCTTCTATTTGGAGAAAGAGAGAGGTGCACTGCCAGACCAGAGTGGGGTTCAAAAGCTGCTGGGCATCCTGGGATTCGTGCGCATTCTCATGCAGGCTGTTCTGCCTGTTGAAAGTTTATGCTGGATCCTTTACAATGGTACCTTCAATACGACCTCTGGATGTAGTTTATCACACCGGCAATAAATGGTGACTGTGACTTGTTTTCTGTTTTTCCTCAGGCTCGTTACACATTTACAACATATGCAGATTCCTGATGTCAGCAGGCCATGCTTCACAGGTTTGCAAAAACCTTTCCTTCATCTATGATGTTTTGCAACACTTTTGACAGTACTATTCACTATTGGGGTCAGTATATTTTTATTAACGCATCAAAAGCGACAGTGAAGATTTTCACGTTACAAAAGCAAAAAGATTTCAAATAAATTATATTTATAAGAGAATCCTGAAACGAAAGTCTCCACAAATATATTAAGCAGCTCAGCTGTTCTCAACATAGATAATACAATGTTTGATCTGTTGCTAATACAAAGCGCCAAATCAAAATATTCAAACAATTTCTGAAGAATCATGTGACACTGAAACCTGAAGTAATGGCTGCTGAAAATTCAGTTTTGCCATGACAGGAATAAGTTACATTTTAATATATATATATATATATATATATATATATATGCAAATATAAAAGAGTTATTTTAAATTATAAAATCCATTCGCATGGTTTTATTGAGGCAAGAAATAGTCAAACAGGGTCAGGAAACGGTGAACAGAAGTAGAGGAGATAAGACAAATGGTTATCCAGAGACAAGCAGAGTCGATCGATTGATAAACAGTATCCAATGGGGCGAGAACAGAGCAATAATCCAGATCAAGGCAATAGTCGGTACATGGGTAAGCAATAAATAAGACTAGACTAGACTAGACTAGAGGAACCCAGGGGAAACTGCTTTGTACAAGATGAACTATGTGACTAGCAAGCAAACACACACCGGTTATAAAGGGGAGACAACGAGTTAACAAGGGGGCAGGACTGGTGATTTGTCAAGGAGACCAGCAAGGGGGCAGAGACACAAGGGAAGACAGAAACAATGGTAAACAAACACTACATAATGAGTCCTCAGAATTCCAATGGAGAAGCACAGACAGGGGAAGCACATACAGTACATAACAGTCCGGGGTGGAGTGCCCCCTAATGGAGGTCGGGGGCGCTCCAGCTGACAATCATAACATCTACACATTTGAACGTTAGTGTACTTTATTTTTATGTATCAACTGTTATATTCCCATATCCCGCTGTTTCAGGATATTGTACAGTACAAATATACATACAAATAGAAAAATATAGATGAGATGAACAGAGTAATAAAATTGCAAATAATAAAAATAGTAGTGAATATTATGGTAGATACATAAAACAACAAGATGCTGGCATTACATTAATTAATTACAAGTACACTATAAATTTCTTTATTTGTTTGTTTGTTTTTTTCCCTATATATTTTTGTATATCTGGAAGTCTTTTTTTGTCTTTGTTCAGGTTTTAGAGTACTTACTATGGGCGTGCACATGCCTAGAGACCTCTGTTCCTCTGCTGACTGCCAACTTCCTGCCATGGAGGGCCACACTTTACTGTGCTGTGTGCGAATGTTATTTTTATGACTGTGCTTCAGTTCAGGCAGAGGTGAGTTCACATCAAAATGCTAAATCAACGTAGCTTTATGACTCAAGAACCCATAGGCAAGCTGTCCTTCTTGCCTCCTGTTGTGCAATACTGTAGGTGTTTGCTCGCAGAGCTCTTGGCAAGATCAGTGAACTGGCCAAGCTGGAGGAGATGACTGGCTCTCAACTGTCATTTGAAACCCAACAATCATATAAGGAGGCCACAATAAAAGTGAGGAAGTGCTGCCTAAATGAAACATGTTGTTGTTTTTATCGTTCTTGTATTATAACTACCATATTTTATCACTGTCGTTGCTCCATTAATGGAGAGAAGCTTGCAGTGATGGTGTTTAAGCGCTCAGTGTATGAGCCCCGAAGGAAACCAAAAGGCCTCTTCAGACCCAAACAGAAGAGCAATTTGAAAGAGCTGCAGCTGGTGAGTTAATCAGTGTAAAAATGTAGAATACATCTTTTTCTTAGTTTTTCTGTAGTATCTTCTTTTTTACTCTTTTCACTCCCTTTCTAGACTCCATGGCCTCGCACACCAACCGAGCGTATCCTGATGGAAATGTTCGAGGGCAATGCTGCTCGCTTTCTGGCAGTGCTGGAAGCATTACAAGACAACTCTGTCAGACCTCTGCAGACCGGACTGCCTGAAGAATTTGAGGTGCAGGATGTGGTGCTGGAGCTCATTTCGGCTGGGACTAGCTTGTTGTCTGGTACAGTTTTTCATCCCGTCTGCCTCTGTGTTACTTTTAAGGCTAGTTCACACCAAGGACAATAGCTATAACAACTATAACGATAACAATAACTATACAATTTTAATAAGTTTTCTAATACTAAAAGAAAAATCAAGTCTGCAACACAACTATGACAATAACAGAACATCTTTTTCACAACTGTTGAAATTAAGCATTTAAAGTGACAAACCAGCTGTCCTTATGTTAAATAGAACATTATTGTACGTTGGTGTCAAGCTAATATAGTCATTATTATAAACTGGCCTTTAAACTGGGCTTAAATATGCTTTCTTTCACAGGTTTTGGTGATTCTGACCACACTTTTGATGAGAGCCTGCCTCCGTCTGTGAATGCAGTCACTCCTATGTCCTCTCTCTTTGACACAGCTGTTGCTGGTGAGTGCTTGCATTTAACTTGTCATTTATGTTCACTCCTATATATGTTTATGCCTTATATGTTGCTCGGGGTCTCTGTTTGTGTCTTTCAGGAAAGAGTAAGATTGCAGTAGACGCTGCAGTGACGTTTGTGAAGCAGCTCTTTAGATATGAACAGTGGAGCACGTTCAGCTCGCTTTCTACGGCACTTATGTCAGCACTAGCTGTGAGTACATGTGTGATATGGCTTAAAATGTCAGCCGGATTGCTATCTAGTTCTTTTTTCTTGTACTGTTCACAGAAAATGGAAGGACATGCATTTAGGAAGTATGAGCTGGAGCTGAGGATTTTGGAGGCTGGAGCACGTTTGATGTCCACTCAAAGAGTTAAATTCATCTTGAAAGATGCTGCTTTTGATGGTCAAGCCGGTACTAATCACATAATTTGAATCACTTGTAGAATTTTTTTTAAACAAAGTTGACTCAGTATTACAAAGTATTATTCCCTAACAGACAAGAATATTGTGGCAGCAGTCATGACCGAAGAATTTTTCAGTCTCATTCAGACACTTCATGCTTGTGTCTGCAGGACAGAGAAGGTCAGATCTTTCTCTTACTGTCGCTGAAGAGCTGTCATAGGTAACCTGACAATGTGTATGTTTGTGTAAATAGGATATCCAGCCAAATGCAGACTTGGTGTTGGACTTTGTTCTCTTCTTTTGGGCTAAATGCAAAACTGTCTTTCAAAGAGCACAGTCGAGACACTATGAACCTGTGCGCTACCTTGGAAGTGTGGCAAACCAAGAGCAGGTTATTATTTAAAACAGCAGTAAATGCTTATTATGAGAGACTTTGTCAATTTTTAAAGCAATCATGGAGGCGTTGCTTTATAATATTAGGTACTGAATCCATAACATGTGTTTGTTTTTTTTTGTTTCGATAGTGGGTGGAGACCCTCCTTTTGCTGTGTGAGGTGGCCCATGACCACCAGCTGGCTGAAGTGGACTTCTTATTAGTGACTGAAATGACTCTGAGACTAGTCATGGTGCTGGAAAGCAGTGCAGATGCACCACCACAGTCTGGGAGAAAGACAGGTACCAGGTGCCACAAAGACGATATACAGCAACAGACTATATAAAAATGACTGAACTATTACAACAGATGATGCAAACATAAAAAATTTCCTAAAAATATATCATGGTTTTCAAAAGTATAATACGCAACATAGCTGTTTTCAACACTGATTATAATAGATGTTTCTTGAGCTCCGCTTGAGCATATTAGAGTGATTTCCAAAGGATCACGTGATGCTAAAGACTGGAAGTAATGATGCTGAAAATTCAGCTTTGACATCACAGAACACACTAAATTGAAATATAATTAAATATAAAACAATTATTTTAAATTGAAATAATATTTCACAATATTTCAGTTTTTACTGTCTAATTAATGCAGCTTTTGTGAGTATAAAAAAACTTCTTTCCCCTGCCAAACTATTGTTGTTTTACACTTTTCTTTCTGTAGCCACCACTGAAGATAGCAGTGAAGAGTCCATCCCTGTTAGAAAATCTGCAAGCTCCCTGTCTATGGTAACTTTCCCATGAGTTGAGATTGAGATAAAACTGTACTGAAAGTTCATGTTGGAGCATCATAAATCATTTCACAGCAATTAGATTATAAACAATTTAAATTACCTTAAAATTAACCAAATATTGTGACAGGGTTTAACCATAATAAAACTACATGTGTGCAGAAGTCCAGAACTGAACAGCTGCAGACTGCCTTGGATTTGGTGGGAAAAGGTGTGGAATGTGTGTCCAGAGGAAGGGCCAGGTCACTTTATAGGGATTCTGCTGTCTTTGATGAAGTGTTCATGCAGGCAAGAAGAAGAACGTACCAAGTTTTAGTTACTGCAACACGATCACTGTTAGGTCTTGTTACCGTTGATACAATAAAAATGCTTTATAAGATGTTACGTTTCTCTTAATCACAGATGTTTTGTGACACTAAGAGTACCAAGAACAACAGAGTCCCAGAAAGCAGCAGTACCTCTGACCTGGCTGCTCTTTGCATGGATATACACTTGGAGTTGCTGGTTTTCCAGCACAGACTTGCTCTCAAACTATCAGATTCCTGGACAGGTCAGAGAGACGTGCAACCTTTCATCATATTAGTAAAACACATTCTTATGCATGTCATGTTTGTTCTGCTCAGATGAGACGAATTTGATGGAGTTTAAGAAGTCGCATGCTATTCCATCACAAACCTCGGAAACTAATAGACATACAGGAGGTGAGTTTCAGTACAATGTGATATTAACATAATGGCACCTAAACAGGCAGCCAGTTTTACACAGGTTTTCTCTTTAACAGACTTTGCGTTACTTGAAAAAATCACGAAGAACAAGATCTCTAAGTGTGTTTTCCTAGTGCAGAAGGCCCTGTTAGCATTCAGGAAAAACCAGATGAGCCGAGAGACCAAGAAAATACTTCAGGTCAGTATAACAATTGGTGTCCCTTAACATCAGCATAATAGATGTAAACTCTGTTTTCATATTTTTAGGAGGCCATAACGCTAATGGAGAAAGCTGAGCTTGAAGAGAGGAGGCTGGTTAGTTGTGCTTATCCATCAGAGAAAAATTTAGGTATGGCAGAGAAGAGACAGCCACCACCAGCCCCAATACTCCTCTCACGTTCCAGCCTCTCCATGACCTTCAAACCTGCACCATATGCCCTGGAGGAGGAGGTTGTCACATGGACTCTTTGAGCATCACTCTGATATCTGTTGATTTCCCTTTGAATTTATTCTTTGATGTCAAGTGTAAATGCTGAAGAACACAATTTACCATTATTCTGATTTAGGTTAGCTGGTACTGTATTTATGGAAGAGAAGCAGAGGGTGTCAACCTAAAAGTACGACTAAAAGACTGCTACTTGTGTGGGACTGGAGATATGGTAGGGTTGAAAATATGGTGTTTTGAAATATCAGATCATGTATTTACCTTACGTTTTTAATGTCTGTATTATTTATTCATACTCAGTACCTGAAATTAAATTTGTGTTTCAAACAGATTTCTGCCAGAGGTGAACATTTACTTCATATAGACGGGTTGGAACCTAATAAGAAATACATTTTTGCTGTGGCTGCTTTTAACGCTCAGGGCAAAATTGTGGGGGGTGCCATTGGAGAGACCACCAGGCCTCTACTAGCTTCCCTTCCTCTACCACTACTAACAACCTGGGCCCACATTGCTCAGGTAAATGGATCAAACTTTATTGCTGTGCAGAATAGCCACCCCCTTAATGTTGTTTATTGTTATTGTTTAGGTAGCTTATCAGACAGGACTCTACTCTCTTGCCAAAAGGGCTTGTAATGAGCTTTGGAGCCACTTTACTCTTCCCCCAAACTCAAGTCATGAGAGTCCAGAGCCAGAACAAGAAGCTTGTCTTGAAGGATTGGCTCAAACAAGGTTTAATTCAATATAGAGTAATGTAATATTGCATAATATAATGTAAGATCATGTGCCATATCAAATATCTGTTTTATTTGTCATTTATTTTTATTTCATGTAGAATCTGCCCAGAGAGCCTGCAGCGTTCTTCTCCTCTCCTTCAGCAGCTGTTTTTTTTCACCATCTTCATCCAGACAGACATTCACATTCAAGAGGGGGCACTATTCTGTGACAGTCTCTGTGATGGAGGACCTTTGATCTGGGGCCAGGTTAGAGAACAAATTGAATAAGATGAAATTCTGTATATACTGTAGTTAATGATAATACAGCTCAGTGTTTCTCAAGTAATTCATCTTACTGCTTGTAAAACTGATCAGTCTGCACATCCATCGCAGGAGGCCAGGCTTGCAGAGTGTGAACGGATGTTGGTGGCCACTGATCTTGCTCTTCACCTCAACGACAGAGCTGGCGCCCTGCAGGCTGTAGTGAGCTGTTACGGCCTTCTCACTCCGTTAATCTTCAACCAGATTCCTTCTGAGCCTGTCATAGAGGTGGCTGCGTTTATAAATGTGCTTGATAACAATAAAATATCAGGAGTTCCATAATTTAATGATTAAATCAGCTGTTGATGTATATGATGGCTAATGTATAGCAAATGTGACGTTAGATGCCTTAATGCATCTGTGTGTTTCAGGTGCTGTTGAAGTGTTTTACTGTGCTGCTGGAGATTCCAGAGGTCCTCAAGCAGAAACGGCCTTTTGCCACCACAGAGTCCCTGCAACACATGGTCGCTTGTATGACATATTATCTAGCCAAGGTAGTAATTACATATACTGTTCGCCTTTTAAGAAAGAATATGTAAGGAAGAATTATTTTCTAACCTAATGAATATCTTAACTGTTACTTTTTCTAAATGTAATGTAGCTTTGTTAAATCAATGTGTACTGTTTTTTTAAAAACAAAGAAAAATAACTTTATGACCTCAAATTTCGATCAATTTCTATGTGCTTTAGAGCTTGAGGTCCTCTCAGGGGAGTCGCATGGCATCATCTGTGTTTGAGCTGGGAATGAAGCTTCTTCAGGAAATCAAGGAGCTGGACGGGGTGTGTGATGTGTGCCTCATTGTTTATCATAGACCCTCTATGCTGCTTTAATAAATATTAATGTCAGTGCATGTGAATTCGATTTTCAGAAGAAGGCATCCATCCATGATTTGGGTCCAATTAGGCAGCTAAATGTTTTAGGGGCCATTGCCATGAAAACCATGCATACAGAAATAGTGGGAAACCATGATGTTACATCCTGCAAAGATACAGGTTCTTCTTTTTTCTCATATCTTAATCAGGAAACCAATGTTTAAACAATCACTACAAAGTATGTTGTATGGCCTTTGATGCAGGGCCTAATGCATGTGAGCTTACTGGAGAGGAAGACCCTGTTGTACTCTACATGGTGACTGAAAACAGCCCCCTCCAGCATGCCTTTAAAGAGGGTATAACAAAAAAAACACATATAGAAAAAGCTTGATTCACTGAAAGAGGTATCATACACTTATTTTTTATATATTTGCATTCGTGTGTGATTGATCTAGTGATGAAATTCAAGCAGAAGTCTTGTTTTCTGGAGTTTGTTGCACACTTGCTCCAGAAAGCCCTGCTAGAAGATGAGCTGGATCTTGTGTTGCAGTGGGAGCAGAACATCTTGAACTGGTTTAGCAGGTGTGTTTTTGTGTAGTCCATGCTTGCAATGAGTGTGTAGGTATTGGGTGGTACATTTCTTTACTTTCTGTAATATGTCCAGATGTGATGAGGCTTTGTACGGACTAAAGAAGAACTCAGATGTACCAGGGGAGGAGTTTAAAGACTTCACAACGTCTGTGATTGAGTACAATACCAAAGTAAGTTTCGTGTTAACATTGTGACGCATGTGAACACATTTGCACAAATTAAATGCATGTTCTCTTTCAGTTTGTAAACAATCTCTAAATCTGTGTTTCAGAAACAAAAAGATGGCACGTTTAGGGATGGCAGGAAGTTGCTACAGAAGAAACTTCTGATTGCATTCAAGAGCCAAAATTCTCCAAAGTAAAACATTTCTCAGCCCAACGTGCAAAACAGTGCAATAATCCATCTTTAACATTTATTTGAAATCATGTGCACTAACATTCAGTAGTATTAATTCTGAGCGTTTTTTATGGGTTTGAAATGTACGTATGTTTTTTATGCAGTAACAACTGTAATATTGTGAAATATTATTATATGAACTTTTTTTCTATTTTTAATATTTTTGAAAAATAAGATTTATTCCTGTAATAAGCAAAGCTGAATTTTCACCAGCCATTACTTCAATCTTCAGTGTCACATGATCCTTTGGAAGTAGTATTATAAAGTGTTAAAAAATTGTGTATGTGATTTTGTCTTTAAAACTTTATCTATATTTGCTGTGTCCCTCAGAGAGGTCAGAGCTGTGGATTTCCTGCTAAATAATCTGGCTGCTTTTATCAGAAAACATCAGCGCCGCTGTAAACTGAGGCAGATGCGCTCTGAGGATTCACTTTGGCGTTGCCATGTTAATTTAAGTCTGGGTTGTGCCCACCTAGGCCTGCTAAGGAGGAAACTGGGCCCACCAAAGCTCTGGTACTCAGATCTACCAGCAAAACTGATCTTTAAACTCAAGCTCATCAAGACTTTTTTTCTGTTCTATTAATACCTTTTGATTACTGTTTTTTCTTTAACTGTTCGAAACTTGAACTTGAGCTTTTTTCTATCCTTTCCAGCTTTAGCCGTCTTTCACAGTCTTTCTTTTCTCTGGCTCACTGTGGAAAGCTGATTAAGTGGAAGAATGTTCCACAGCACATCAGGCCACCTGAACTGACTTTCCCACATCCCATAGCTGTACCTCGTCTTAGACGTCCTGCTCACAAAAAGGAAGTGAAGCACAAAGTTAAAGATGCTAATCAAGGTAGGTTAAAGTCTCTTTAGCATGACAGCTCTACACTGTTGTTCACTGTTGTCTCCAGTGTCACATGATCCATCAGAAATCATTCTAATATGCTGATTTGGTACTTAATACATGTAGACGCAGTATATCATTGTCCTAATTTACACTATATCCTCAGAAGAACCAAATAGCAGTGACGAGGAGTTCAGCTCTGCCGAATGTGTCATTGAAGGTGAAGTGGACCCTAAAGCTGACAGCAATCCTGATCATCAAACCACATCTCAGTTACTGGACACACTCAAAAAAGCCTCTGTACACATGCGCAGAGCTATGGTAAATGCAGTTTAATTTAATAGCCCTGATTTGCCATGCACTTTATCTTGTAAGCATCTCCTATGTTTTTCCACTAGGTGCTGGCACATCGCTGGGGTCACTGGACAACTTTACAGTGGGTGTGTCGGACTCTCTGGGACCAATCCAGCTCATTGGCCCTGATGTTAGAGCCAACCCAAGGCCCTGACGCCAATGCTAAACGGCTGACAATAGAGCAGCTGTATACAGTTATCACTCCCCTACTAGTACTGGCCTCAGATCTTCTCATGGACATGATGGAGAAGCTGAAGGTCAATCTACATCACCTCTAGAGCAGTGGTTCTCAATCTTTATTCGACACATTGTTTGAAGGCGCTCTAAGTAATAAATATAATTTGAGTATGATATAATTTTTAACAATATAATTTTTAATTGTAGTTTTATTTAGGATTTTAATTTAGATAATTAAAATTATTAATGTGAATTATTTTATTAAATTAAATTAATCAAATATTATACATTTTTTTCAGTCATCCTGCACCTTCCTTAATATGGTCATTTGCACCATTCATAAAATGACATCTACTGTTAATCTTTCTTTTTATTCTGTAGCTGTGGAATGTTTATGATGATCAAGATGTAGAGCTCGAGGCCAGCCTGTACTTTTCTGCCCCAATGGATGACGGGACAGTTATAGATTTGCGCTGGCTGAGGACTCTGGTTCTGCACACATTAGAGCTTCTGTACTATCAAGCTAAGTGGGAGAATCTGGCCCACCTCGCCCTACTTTTCAATGCATATACTCGGTAAGCTGTTATCTCACTGATGCTGGTGTAGCGTTAATTTGTAGCCTTGCTCAAAGGAAACAAGTAAATGTTATGAATATTATTTCTATCGCAAAAGTATAGCTAGTGAAAAGCAATGCATGATGGGTTTCAGGGAGCGCTACTCTCATATGGTAACACCTGTTCTGGTGCATGCGCAGAGGAGGTTGTTGGACAGGGTCAGCTGTTTCGGGGGCCCTCCAGCCCCTCAACCTCACTTCACCTACACTGAAATGATCTCTGGAGATAAGGTTGACAGAAATGTTCACATACACATCATTTTGATTAACTTTGTCAAGATCCGCTTAAAATTCTGAGTTCATAGCCTGTTCAATGCAAAACTTTGTAATGGATATTCCAGTTGTGCGTCCATTAGAGTTGGAAAAATGTCTACATTTTGTAACTGTCATCCATAGGTGACATGCAGGAATTATGTGAGCAGACAGTTACTATTTCCCTGCGGAGGAGGTCGTATTATGATCACTGACCCAGAGAAACTTACAGGTACAAAAAGGATTGCCAGGTCCCATTTATTTTCTGATTAATTTACCGTTTTGTATGTATAATAACCCAAATTTGTAATAAATTATTTTGAAATACCATAATTAAGTCTTGCGTGCGTACTTTATAATTTCCTGTAGATGTGAAGAGAGCCATGTGTCTGGTGTGTGTACCGTTGGATGTAGCGGACACAGTGCAGTGTTTCAGAGACACTCTAGAGAAAAGTCATCACATACTGCTGACCTTTCAGCACAGCCGGACTCTACTGCTGCTGTTACTGGCAGACACACAGCACTGTAAGTCTTACACACGGCACAAGTTTGGGGTCAGTATTTTTTTTTTTTTTTAAGAATTTAATTGTTATGTTTAGCAAGAATGCAACTCAACTGATCAAAAGCAACGGTAAAGACATTTGTAATTTCTATTCCTGAAGAAAGAAGTGAGTGAGTCATGGCTTCCACAAAAAGCATTTTCAACATTGATAATAATCATGATTAGAACCAAATTGGTGTATTATGTTTTTGATATTTTTTATTAAATCATCAGCTTTGGCAAGACTTTAAAAAATAATCCTACAAACGTATTTAATGAAACATATGTTAAATATAACAAAGCCATTTGCTTTTATGCCTTGGGCTCCCTATGGAATTTATGAGCAAAATCTGTGGTAAACAATTCTTGTAGAGAGTTTCATATTAAATTATGCATATATTTAAAATAGAATCACAAACTTAATTTTACTTCTAAATTGAAAACTATTATTTTGAAAAACCATTTTCGAAACTTATGGCGTGCAAAGTCTCTTCTGTGTTATAACTCTATTCTGTTTACTCTTTCAATCAAACCCTATATATGTGGCCTCAGCATATGTTGAGGTGCCATTCTCTAAAGTGAACAGCGGCATTCTGCAGGGAAAAGTGGAATTCAGCATGGCGGCCAGCACCCCGCCAGGCATCAGCCCTCTAGACCTGTCTGCAGAGGACTTCAGCTCTTTGGGCTCCATCTACAGCACCACCCTGCCTCCAACACAGCTCCAGACTGTTTTCACTTCCTACAACAATTCTATAAGTGAGAAGCAGTCTGAACGTTGACATCTTATAAGCAGGATGTGTTCTAGAGCTTTTGCAGTACAGATATGTTTTTTTATGCAGAATATCTTCAAGCAAATAAGTACAGCTCCCTTCAGGTGCAAGCACTCCATGACCTTGGAAACCTGCATTTCTACAACGGAAATCGAAAGTATGATGTGTTCACAGCTTTATTTTCCTACTTTTAAGTTATATTTATGTGTTTAACCTACCTTTTAGTTTTTGTTTAGTGGTTGCTAAGATATTTTAATGTTTGTAAACTATCATTGGTCAACAACGTTTCTATTTGAGTATATTTTAAAATGCCATTTATTTCTGTGACGGCAAATTTTAATTTGCAGTAGCACTATTTTTTATTAGTCTTCAGTGCCACATGATCCTAAAGGATTTGTGCTGCCTAATATTTTTTTTGCATACATTTCAGAATTCTTTGATTGGTAGAAAGTTCAAAAGAACAGTATTTTTAAAACTTTTTTTTTTACCTTTATATATTCTGTAAAGTTATTTCTGGTCAGTTTAATAAATCCTTGTCAAATAAAACTATTAATTTCTGTAAAAAAAATCTTACTGACCACAGACGTTTGAACAGCAGTGCAAGTAATCAGACGATTTGATTTCACACCATATATGGATAAACTAGCATTTTTCATTAATATGTGTTTATGTTTGTGTCTAGATCAGCACTCTCTTTCTGGAGTAAGGCTTTGGACTGTGCTCTGCAAAGCTCTGGAGTTCTGGAATCTTGGGATGGCGACTCATGGGGCAGCAGCTCCTCTCAGGAAACCCTGCGGCATGCTGGGATATGGGGCTGTCTTCAGGGAGCTTTGCTTTCAACCAAGATTGCACAGTAAGTGAGAAACCATGAAGTGCATTTGTTACTGTGCTTCATTAAAGACAACGATTTCACCTCTAATGACAGGCACATCCTGACTTCCAACATCGATCAGCGCACAAAGTGCTGCCTTCTCTCTGAAAAACTCTTCAAGGTTTGAGTCACTTTTCGTAGTGTTGAAAAAGTAGTGTTTTGAACTCAGCTGATAAGGAAATTATGACCAGCAGCACCCATGTCAGCACTCTTTAATAAGAGTCATATGCTCCGCAGTGCCTACTGATGGCTTCTTTGCCTCATCCCATTACGGACCTGTCCTACTCCACATACTCTGTGGAGACTGAGCTGATCCCAGGTATCGACCTCTTCTCTGAGCCAGATCGAGGGAATCTTGGCACCACTGTTGCCAGTTTATCTTTTCTCTGCCACTGGCTGTACACCTCAGGACACCTTCTCAAGGTACCAGAGCAGCACTTCTTGACACTTACATTAAGACACATTTGTGCATTTTACAATTGATGTCTGATCCATCTTAATATTCAACACATCGTACTGCTTATTTCAGGTTCTTCCTGTACTGGCTCTGTACCTGTATATTGCCAGAACAGTGTGTCGGGATCTGCACCTCACTGTCAAATGCAGAATACTGAAGGTTTGAGGATGTTGTATGTTTTTGTAAATCTGTGTTTAATTGAATGTATTTGTCTATTTGAGACATGTGGGTTTATGTTATGTTTGTGTATACAGGTAAAGGTACTGACAGAGTTGGGGGCCTTCACTCAGGCATTTAAAGAGCTCAGCAGTCTCACATTTGGCAGGGAAATGCCTGTTCCTCATGCGGGCCACCACAGAGTGGAGCCATCCTGGGTAACGCAGCATAAACAATAAATAAATACCCAGTTATACCCAGAGTTAATATGTTTCTTTAGCACCAAATCAGCATATTAAAAAGAATTCTGAAGTATCATGTGACACTGAAGACTGGCTGTTCACATTGAATTCCACAGACAAAGGAAATATTTAACGAAGGCAAACTGTTGTTGGATCCCTCTAATCTTTTAGTAAGCTTACCTGTTTTTTCACATCAAGTTCATCAAGTTCATTGACAACATCCTGTACTGTTTGTAAAAAGCAAAATACTTTGTGTGATCTTTTTTTTTAGGTTATGGAGGAAGTTGTTAACAGGGGGCCATGTGAAGACATCGTGGCTCTTTATGGCACAAAACTGACCAGGCGTCTCCTGATGGCCAGAGTTCATCTCATCTTGGCTGTGTGTAGCACTATACATGACCTGCCTGAGCCACTGACACCAGGTATCATTATCATCTTATTATGGACTATTACAGAATATAAATCTCCTTAACACATTAATGAATAATTTTCTTTAACCCACAGAGTTATCCAAATCTCAGGAGGAATGCTCCAGCACTTCGTGTTTGCCTGATGTCTCCAGCTCTGACAAGTCCAAGAGTCTTCAGCTCAGTGCCAGGAAACTCACGTTAGGAGAAGTCAAGGTGCTCCATTTTACCGTTAAAGCTGTCCAGCTTTCATTTCTGTTAAATTGTTCTTCCAGATCTAGGCCTATGAAAGCGTTTTAACATTATTTGACCCTATAGCATTAGTAGCTGTAAAGTATAGCAATATAAACACAATTATAAATGCATCTACCAAATGCCAAGAACATTAATGACAAAGTGAACATAATGTTTCTTTATTGTCCCTTTCAGGCCATACTATTAAAAGAAGCACATGCTTTGGTTGGTCCAGAGCACTTCACCCCACATCCTCTGAGCACCGATTCTGAAGAAATGGAGCTGGCAGTGGAGATCAGACTGTTAATGTCCAATATCAACATGCAACAGGGCAGAATGTCTGCCAGGTAGTACAGAAACATAAATCATGAGGAAAGATGCATATTTGTGAAGTTGTGTGGGTGTCTATATGAACACTACGGTTACAAAGCTGGGGAACAGAATTTGAATTTATTTAGAATTATGAGTAAAGACTGTTATATTGTTCTGCATGAATTTAGAACTTTTAATGCACTGAAGAATCTTGAAAAATTTGTATCAGGATTTCCACAAACATATGAAGCAGCAGGAGTAATGGAAGCTAAAAATGCAGCTTTGTCATCACAGAAATAAATGACATTTTAAAATAAAATATAATTAAAAGCAATTATTTCAAATTCTAATAAGATTTAGCAATATTGCTGTTTTTGATTAAATAAATGCAGTCTTGGTGTTTTTTTTTCAATGGTATTGTATGTTCCCAGAGATGCATGCATGTCTGTATGCTTGAATCCATTGTAAATCTAAACGTCATTCCTCTCTATTGTAGTGCAGATCTGTCAGTGTCTACTTTGAGGCTAATCCAGAGGTCTCCTGTGTTTCAAAGTGACTTCCGCCCACTGCCTCCTCCTGGACCACCCTCCTCTGCTCTTAGACGATCCAGAGCCAAAGCACATCAGGTAATAATCAACCTCTGAAATACTTACATACATCTTGCATCAGTTTCATTAGGCTTTTATGCTGTTTGTTTCTCTACAGACAAGCTCCGGGGATGCAAAGTCTGTTCTCGATCTCCCTACCAGAGATGTTCCTGAAGAAGTGGAAGCAAGAGAACGCATGGATGTCCTTTTCTGGCTGCGCTGTAGGTTGGCGGTAGTTCGCTCCCTCGTAGGCCATATCCCTGGAACTGCAATCTGCTCTGGTTAGCTGCTTTGCAAAGTTTAATGTGGTGTAAATGTTGTTGGATGTAATGTTGTATGTATTTGCTGTTTTTTGACCATTTGGGCTTGTTTGTGCAGGTGTGGACAGCAGTGCAGAGGCGCTTCGACTGCTGAAAGAAGGTCTGGAGGAGGCCGAAGCCTGGGGAGACCCTGACACTAAAGCTCTGCTGCTTCTGCAAGGCGTCCAACTCAACACACACCGTGGCAGACCTAGAGAAGACAGTATGTCCATGCTACAGGTCAGTAGTTTGTTATGACAGTTGATTTTGATTTAGTGATATTTGACTCTTTCTGTTGGCTGATATGTTGTGTGTGTCTGTTTAGGACATTGTGAGCTTGTTATCTGGGCGAAATGCTCTGTCTCTGCGCTCACAAATGACTCTAGCTGAGGCTGTGTTACTTCTTAGTGAGCTGAGAGGAACAGGAAGCCAGACTTTCCACCTGCTCACACAGAAACTACTGCAGCAACAGGTTTTGTATATTATCATGCTCAAAATATTTGTTGAAGTATGATGCAAGAGTAAATATTTGTGAAGTTCACCTTTGTTATCTAAAATGTGCTAAAACGGTACACATCTGATAAAGATAAATACCTCCCAAATTAGGTCGTTTTGAATATATAAAAGCAAAAGTTTTACATTTAGTAGCGGTAACGTGGTAATGATAAGGATATTCTTTGTTTTCAGCTCTGTGCCTTTGGAGAGTCCATAAGTCTCAAAAATGGAGGCGAGGTGGAACTGCTATCTGGCCTGAAGAATATTTATCTTCCACAGCTTCCCCTGCTGGCAAAGACAACCATGCGGATTGGTAAGACAAGAGAAAAAGGCAGAACTGTAAAGATATTCCACTTAAATTCTGGTAATGAAGTATTAAATTAATGCAGTTAATTCACATGCTTAACATGTATAAATTTTGCTTTGTAAATTGGCTTAAGCAGATGCTGTTGTGATGAATACGGATTCTGTGTTCTAGGCCACTCTTTGGCATTGCAGACTTTGTCAAGTTCCTCTAAGGAAGGCGAAGAACCCTGGAGGCCCTTTATATCTGCTCAGGAAGTTCTGCAGTGTGCACTCAGCATCTCTCAAGCCTCTGCCAACAGAGACCGCCAACTGGAGGCTGACATCCTCTACTGTACAGGTAACCAGTAGAGAGTAATTTTTATATATACCATCTTCTCTAATAAACCAGTAATAATTTTAGATGGTCAATATTTTGCGTCTGCAGGAATGGTGGGCAAACATCTCATTTCCATGCAAAAATCTGATCCCCAGAAAGTCCTAGAGGCCTTTTTTGGGTGTTTAACTACATTTAAACATACTCTTAGCCAAGGTTTGCGGTAAGAAAGTTGTTTTACTAAAGTTCTTGTCTAATTCTGTTCAAACGTGACTCTCATTTTTATGCATGTGTGTATTTCAGATTGACACATAGTTGCTACCTGGAAATGGCATTGATATACTTACAAGATGTGTCACTCGCTGAAAATCTGACACCAGCACCTGACGAGACCACAAAGGTGCTGTGAAACCTTACAGAATTTGAGAATGACAGTAGAGTGGTTCTGTAATATTTATGTGTATTATATATTATTTTCTTAGGAAACAGTCAGAGAGACCTGCCTTCTGCTCTGCTGGATTTGTTTGAGGATAGCTTTAAAGGTCTGTAAGGTCATCATCCACACATCTGTATAAAGTGTGTTCAATGTAAATTATTTATCCTTGTTTTATACTTTTTGTCTTGTAGACATCAGAAGTTATTGGCAAATGTGACAATTTGCATGGATTCACTGTGCAGACTGGAGACCCTATTCCAGTTTCCTCAATAAAAGCCCTGCCTGACTTTGTATTAAATGATCTCTTCCACCCCTGTGGTAAACTTTAACCCAAAATCAGTCCACACATTGCAAAAAAACAAACAAACAGTATTTAGATTGTATTGGATTCAAATTGGTGTCATTTTAAATCAATTTAATGCATCTTTGCTGAATAAATGTATTATTTCTTAATATGTGCATGTGCTGATTCCATTGACAGGGGGACTACAAAATTCTGGGAACCCAGTCACCACTCATGAGGCACTCATGGATGCTGAGGATGAGATTAACAGCAGGAAATGCCCTCAGCTGACCTGGGTTCATATGTCCCGCTACTACATGCACTTGATCAACCTGCTACAGGTCTCTTCACAAACAGGTATGGAAAAATAACTCTATTAAACTAGGGGGTTTTATTCAGTTCATTCAACAATTAATAGACCTAAACTCTGAGAACCTTTGTTTTAAAATTTATTTTAATCGTCCATTTTAGACATTCTACTAACTATAAGTAACTTCATGTCGAATAATTCTCATGAATTTGTAAGAACATGTCTACTAACTTTTAGGGTAGGTTTAGGGTTAGTTGAAGTTGACAAACACTTGCAAAGTTTCTCATAGTATATTGTATGCTGTGGACAATTCAAAATAAAGTGTTACAAGATAAGAAGCAGACATTCTACTTATACTCTAATGATTGCTAGTTGAGGTAGTTACCAAATAACTTACTTTTAGTAGAATATCTGAAGTGGACTATGTATAAATTGTTACCAGTCTCTGTACTCTGTATATTTTTTTATGTAATAATGGTGATCATTTTAATGCATTTATGTAATGGCTGTGTTATTTAGGAGCAGTGCAGGGTGTTGATGGGCTGTTGTCTATGTCCGGTGATCCTAAACTTGTACTCAGACTCTCTCAGTTGCACACCTTCTTTAGCCATCACCAACCCTATTACCAAGAGCAGTGGGTCGTTCCTGATCCCGCTGCAGCTCTAATACAGAGTCATCAGAGAATACAGGTTTCTTTACACATATGCATTACCTCATCACCAAATGATAATAAAAAAATCAAATCATTATAATTGTCTCTCACCTAACTCCTGCCAGCATGACCAGCCATTATCAGATCTATACCCCTGGGCCAGCACTGAAATTCAGGAACTGAGCATCCAATGGTACAGACCCACATCAGAGGACAACACGGTAATCAGTAATTCAATTATTATAATTTTTTTTTGACAAATGATTTGAACTTATGTTTTATTCTTTTAGTAATTTAGAGTTCTTTTTTTAAATAAAATTTCTTTTATTTAAATCTCCCTGTAATGCATATCAGTTCCTGAGCAAAGTTTTATTTGATCTCTTCAGATTCTGCTTCTCTTTGCTGTAAATAATGCTCCACTATCAGCAATGAGCCCTATTTCAGATGCAGTAGCAGCACTACAGGCTGGACAGACAGCGATCTGTTTGGACAGGTAGATTTTGTTTATCCAAAGACAAACCGTAGTTTGTGTTGGATACACTGTTTTTACAGAGTGCATTATTGTCAGCAAGGGCTCTGTGGTTTAGATTTAGCGCTTTCTTTTTGACTGTTTTATTTAAGTGGTAGTTAATTAAGTTTAGTTTACTATTATTGCTTCATCCAGGCTGAAAGCTGTTCATGCCCTGCTGAACACAGCATGTGTAGAGGCTGATGAGCATGTTTCACCATCCACCAGCTCAGCCTCCTCTTTCAGCCCAAAAGAAGAAAAAAAGGAACAGAAGAAAAATGCAACGCCGATCCCTCACAGACAGGTGTCTCTGAGTCCTAAATCACCATGTTGTACTTTTGCTCAACTATAAATGTAGAGCACACTGAATTCACCTGTCTTTGTCATTCATCCACAATGGTTTCTTTTAGGAAATGCTTTTGGAGAAAACTACACACATCTGCTCCGAGATCAGGAACTTACTGAAGTCTGATTTCAATTTAGCACCCATCACAGAGGTAAAGTGTTACACTGTCCTTTCCTTTCTAAATGGGGTTTAGTTTTATTTATATACAATGACAGTTTTAATATGGATTTTTTCCCCCAGTTTTTGTAATTTTATACTTTAACAAGTTTAAGGCAAAATTTCTTATTGGTTATCAATATCATCTAAAAAGTTATTCTGTCTCTGATATTTGATTGTACCCATGCAGATTCCCTTTGATCCAAGCATGCCGACTCTTCAGAACCTGGAACGCTGCTTCAATCCTGCAAAAGGTGGCACACTGCAAGATACAGCCCTCATAACGTGGCTTCTCTCTCTTCTGAGATAAAACCCACCCCCTTGATCTTGTTCAGACTGATTAGATAAAACAAAATACCCCAACAACACATATTTAATATTCAAAAATGCAACGATTTATTTAACACTAAATAAAGAAGCAGCACTAAAACATCTTTTAATTTACTTGTTTCTTCTTTTTTTACATTTCCCTTGGGTTCACTTTAAATACTGAAGCTCTGCTGATTTAGGATATTTCATTCAGTCATATCTGAAGTATAACATGTGTTTTAGTGCTTGGTAATGCTTGGAGGGATTTATGATTGGTTGAGCCAGGCTGAGCGGAGGTTGAGTAGGATCTGCACATCACTGGGAGCCAGCTTATAGACTCCCAGCTCGTTAAGCACTGACTCCGGACTGGGCTGCTGATGGTTCAGAAGACCATCATCTTCCTTTGACTGCTTCAGCACATCACACAACAGCAGCGCCGGGCCGACCTTAAGAGTTAGGATGATGCAGGCCTCTTTCACACTGACACGAGGAAAGAGAGAAATTAGAATCAGGTTTTTCTAAATATTAGCTCTGATTAAAAAAAACAACAACTTACTGTTTGAAGAAGTTTTCAGGTCTCTTGCAGTAGTGTCCAAAAAGAGGAAAGAGGTTTCTGGTCATATCATTTTGAAGCTGTGCCGCCCCGCCTTCATTGAAATGGTTATACAGGATCAGCTTAGGGTGAGAGCAAAAAAAAAACAAAAAACAGATAAGCAACACACTCCAACAAACAATTGTACATAGATTTTAAATACAGTTAAGATTTTCTTAAATATTTCTTCTTATTTAAGCATTCTACATGTTCAAGTTTGATTTCGAGGCTAAGATATACTGCTGGTTATGGTTAAATTAAGGTTTAACAGTGAAAAAGTTGAGGCAAGAGACTGACCTCTTCGTAGATGAAGCTGTCGAGTCTCTCGCCGAGGCCCTGCCAGAAAGTCTGAAACAGAGGAAGACACAACATCTGCTGCAGCTGGAGCAGGTGATCCCTCAGGCAAAGCATCAAGGGACATGCAGAGCTGGATAATGACATAGTGGCTTGGTCACTCTGTGATGGCAAGGAGATCCACCTGAAATAAACCAGATTCACTTCAGATACTTAGCACTTCAAAATCAATTCTACAGCCTACCCAGATATTCCTGCTCTCAGATTCAAACAATTCTAACTCATTTTTCTAGTTTCTTAATTTCAGTCAACTAAAGAGCCATTTAGGAGCTTTTGAGGCCTTAAACTAAACATGGACAATAAGCACACCCACACACGGTATCTTTTAAATTGACTGTTTTTCAGTTATTGCTGTACCTGTCCTTGCAGTATGGCTGTGCCTTTTCTTTGACGTCTCTCATGACTGCATCCAGTAATCGTCCCAGCATGTCCCCTCGTAGCCTTTCCAGCAGGGCCAACAGGGCTTCAAACAAAGATCCTTCCAGAGAGGCCAGACGCCCCGTCTCCGTAGGTCCAAGAGAACCTAGGATCTCCTCACCAACGGACACTGCAGCCTGCTGCAACTGCAAGAAGAACTGAGAGAAAACAAAAGGAAAGTGATTTTGTGTATGTATGTGTTTTTGTTCCCAATCAAGACTTTTGAAAAATATTTTTCAATTATTGATGGGTCAGGGATGGATAAGAGGGTACAAAACCCTCTTAGAAATGTACTGTTTGCACTCATGTAGATTTAATACTTTTATTTATTTTTCTAATTTTACAGGCTTTTTATTATTATATTATACAGTACATATATTAAAAATTTAAAAACTCTTTAAAATAAGAAAAATAAATAAATGTATATGTATATATATATATATATATATATATATATAAATATAAAATACTTTTATATTTTATTTACTATCATGAATTAATAATTAATAAAGATAAATGAGTGGTTGCACCACATGACAATGTACAACCAGAACTAAACTTCTAGTCATAAAAAAGTCAAAATATTTGATATTTTAATATACTTATTGACCTGAACAAATATTCATATTAGTTACACCACATGACTTGGGCAATTTGGAGGACAGGACTTATTTTAATAAGTCGTTTTTTTTCTAGGAAATAAAAAAGCTAAATGACTGCTAATAAAAATTTTTTAAATCATGTCCCCCATTACCCTCATACAGGGTTGTCCAATCCTGCTCCGGGAAGGCCAGCATGCTGCAGTTTCTAGCTGCAACACACCCTCCTGGATGTTTCTAGTGAATCTGAAGATGTTGATTACTTTGGTTTCCGGTGTGTTTAATTAGCGTTGGAGCTAAACCCTGGAGTGACCCCCCCAGGAACAGGTTTGGACACACTTGCCCTCATACAAATTCCTGTTAGCCTCAGTGTGACTCAAAAAGACTTACAACATTGTCCCCCCAGTCACTGAGAACAGTAGAGATGTAGTTGGCAGCATTGAGAATGGCACAGTAGCGAGGGCTTAGCGGCTGTCGGGACTCCTCTTTCATGACCTGTGTGAGGCGGATACGGAAATCATCCACCAGCTCCTTTTGCAAAGCCAGGAAACTGAGCTGAGCCCGCGGACATGGCAGAGAACGGTACCGTTCTAAGAGGAGGGTTGTGGATAGATTTAGTAAAAGGTTTTAACCTTAAGAATCAAATATGAGGATGACTTTTTTTATTGATACCTGTGATGACCAGCAGAAGGGTCATGAAGGTCTCTGCACAATCTGGTGCTTTAAGTTCATCCATATCAGTGATGTCTTTATACTGAGAGCTCCAGGCTCCCTCTGCAGACAGCATAGCGTCCACTTTTTCCACCGCCACTAGAAAGCAACATACAAAATTTAATTTACCATAGAAACTGAAAAGCTGAGGTTCAACTTCCTAGCGTTCACACTCACTCTTTCTCTCCACACTGAGCCACTTCTGGAACACAGTCTCCTCCAGTAGTATGTGCAAGACACCGGGGTAGGCTCGTGGGTAACTGTGGGTGCTACGGAGCTCTTTTTCAAACTGCAACACCTCGTCCACTAGGTGGCAGAAGAGAGCATCGTCGTAAAGCAATCGAGGAGCGTCATGAGCGAGCTTCTCCTGCGCCAGAGTCAACAGTCCTCTGCACAGCTCCACCTGAGGGAAAGATGGGTAAGACTTAAAGGCGTACAGATGGCTTTGATGCACTAAAACGAAATGATCTTATTGTGGCGTACATTTAAGTGAAATGTATTAAAGAAAAAAAAAATGGTTCTATCAATAGGCCAGTCTGAATGGAAGCCTGGAGCTAATTGTAAGAAAGGGACAGGGATTCGAGAAACTAAAGACAAAACGGTTGCTTTACTGGAAGTTATGTAATGTTGATTAAAACGTAAAAGGTGAAATTTAAAAAAATATTATGCATTTATAAAACAGAATTTAACCGATCCAATGATGAACATACCCTTGCGTTAACTTTGGCTCCAGCACGGTCCAATATAGGCTGAATCTTTTCATCCATAAAGTTGGAACTGTTTCCCATCCAAATGAGGATTTGGGTCAAATACCACTCTGGCTGTAAAGGTTGAATGGAATATCATATCATTGATGGACATATGATAATTTATCAATAGCTTGCCTACTCAAAAGAAGTGTAATAATCTCTAACCTTGCTCAAGTTGTTGGTCTGACGGTTTCCAGTGAAGTGATACCTGAATCTCTTACTTAGGGGAAGCAGCATGATCTGAATGGGCAATGAGAGTGGAGGAGTCTGGGACTGCCCTGGACGAGATAGAGTTTCCGACTTCTCTGATACAAGGTCATCGCTTCAACACCTGTCAAGGAAAATCACCAGCTTTGCACCTTAAATAAAAAAAACTAACAAATAAAACACTGACCTCAATAAATTTCAGAGTAAGTAAAAAATACTGTAGTTGTCGTAAGTATTGTGTAGTTTATCTCACCATTTAAGCAAGTCATTGTGGCTCCAAATAAAACAGTCCAGTAGAGTTTATTGAGAAAATGAATCTGTATTTAATAAATACAAATGATAACTAACCAAAAAAAAAAATCTGGAATTGGTGTAGTTTGTCTTAAACTTTAAGAATATCTTTGTATAAAATAAATGCCCAGCTTTGCATCTTTAAAAAAAGAAAAATAAATAAATAATAAATCAATAACATGATTTTCATTCATCTTCAGAAGACAAATTAAGATATTTAAGACATGAAATCTGAGCACTTTCGGACCCTTGCATAGACAGCAACAAGACTACCACATTCAATGCCCAGAGAGGTAATATTTCGTGTGCTATACACTCATGAAGGCAACCCTGAAGAGAAGAAATTGTTGAATAAAATCATTAATTTTTGTTTCTCTGCACACAAAAAGTATTTTTGTAGCTTTATAACAACAACTGCATGTCCTTAATATCTTTTTGATGAGGGTAAGATATTAAGGACAGAATTAAAGTATTGGATGCACTATCCCTTTAAGGATATTGTTGTGACCCCAAATCAATCTACCGATACAATTAAGTAGAGTGTACTGAGAAAATGAATCTATGTAAAAAGTGGATTTGAGTACAGAAGGTTAAGGATACGAGGTCTGGAGAGAGAGAAGTTGGGAGACCAGCAGATCCAGCTGGCTGTTGAGCTCCTGTGCGTTGGCCGGGGGAGAGAGGGTCTGTGTTGGCGGCGAGATGAACGGCCAGTGGAACTGCGTCAAAACTTCCTCAAAATCACTGAAAAAAAACCAAACATTTAGTGTGAACTTAAATATTTATTCTAAAGATCCAATTCTAAATAATTCTAATACCTGGCCAGTTTATCTTTAAGGATCTTGTGCCAAAAGCGAAGTGTTTCTCTGAGGAAAGCCTGCAAGTGGCTGCAGCCTGACTCCCGCAAACCCATATCCAGAGAGGCCATCCTGTCTATTGCACCAACCGCATACCACACACTATTGGTCATCAGATACTGCTGGATGCTGTCACTAATGCAACACAAAAGAAGTGAAGTGGAACCTGTGTTAGAGACCAATATAAACACTTATAAACACTCCAAAATATCTGGAAGCACAATTTACCTGAGCTCCTCAATACGAGCCAGACATTGAAGGTACTTCATATGCCTCTCTAATGTATTTATCTGACCCAAGACCTGTCCGATGCTGTCGGCCCAGACCTGTGCGCCCTGCAGATGCTGCTGTAAAGTGTTGGACAAAAGTCTCTCCTTCTCCAGTAAAGATTCCAGCTTCACTCGGGACTCCTCTGCCGCGGTCAGGGCAGCCGACACACGTAACGGCACCGAAGAGGACACGGTCAGCACCTGCAGGTATACACAAATAAAGTAAAGTATACAAAAATCTTAATTTATATGTATAAATATTAAAATTAACTATACACATATAAAACAAAAATACTAAATGATTGCAAAAAATAGAACATAAATTATACATATATGGCTCAAAGAGTAAAAGGTGTTTCAAAACCATAGAGATTTAGTTTTTCTGTACATATTTTGTTTTTGTTTTTATTAGCGTAAAAATTACTAACATACATTGAATTACAGCAGACACTCACTAAAATGTAATTCGGTGTAAAAACTGTTTATTCACCAAAAAACAAGCCAAATTTAGAACAAGAATGATTGATATTTAGGCATTACTGTGCAGCTCTCGCAATTTTTTACTTTACCAATATTTAATCAATATATACTATTTATATTTATATATATATGTATATAATATAATCAATATATCCTTCGGTCAACTAGGTATTACCTATTTATCAGCAAGAATTTTTGAAATCCTTATAAATCTAATAAGATTAAGTATGATCACCTTTTTTCTTTAAAATATTTAATTTATTGCATACCCATACAGGTCATAAGAAGTATGCGTTTCATTTTTACATAAATATGTATCTGTGACGCTGAATGAGGATGGTACATAATTTCATTTCATATTTTCACAAAAGTTATTTAAAACATTAAACGAGACATTTCACTTGCATTTAATGTGCTTTCAGCGTATGCAAAATACGTTTGTAAATTTAATAATAAATATTTTTTAAAAATCAGAAATACTAACTAAAACAAATAGTCAGGAATTTGGTGTAGTTTGTCTCCCATGTCAAACCCATCGTAATAAATAAATAAAATTCACAAGCAATAAAATGGCTTAACTCTTTTTTATGCTTTATAACAGTTACATTCAGGCTTTATGTACCTGCTCCTCCAGCTGCTTGTTCTCTAATGTCAATTTCTCCAAGAGCCCTGACACCTTCTTTAGCGACTTAAGATCGCCACCTATCTCTTTCTGAACAAGTGCAACTACATCGTCTGCAAAGTTTCCATTCTCTGAAGGAGATTCAGAGTTAGTGCTGTCTGTTCGTTCTAGATGAGAAAGATCACTGCTACTGAGCTTGTGCTCCATCACGGGCGCAGCCATGTTGTT
Organism: Enteromius anoplus; assembly: GCA_032359395.1. NCBI lineage: Eukaryota > Metazoa > Chordata > Actinopteri > Cypriniformes > Cyprinidae > Enteromius > Enteromius anoplus. The sequence continues at coordinate 3,070,590 of JAUMHG010000058.1, read as the reverse complement.
TGACACGTCATCAGTGGCTTTTGTCCGCTGCTCCCTCTAGTGGCAGAAAATACAACAAACTTTTTAGCTTTGATATGATAAATGTACTATTTTTGATTTGAGAATCAGGATAAAAAGAGCTGGGTGATATGTTAAAACTGTTTTTTAAACCTCTCTGTTCATCACCTCATAAGAAGGTTGCTAAAACAACCGCATTGACGGAAATAATATATTATATAAGGATTAGCTACTGAATATTACTTTTAATATTTTTTTTTGTGATTTTTTTTCACTTTTAGTTATATTTTTTTAATCTATTTATTTTAAAGATGTTTATGTTAACTTTTTTTTTCTATGTTTATACTTATTTTATTTTTAATTTTATTTGTTTACATTTGAGTGTCCTTTTAAAACATTTTCTGTTGTATGTATTTACTGTGAATGTTATATGTTTAATAAAAAGGTACTCAAATGTATTTGTTTTTTTTACTTATTTAATTTTACTTAATATTTATTGTTTTAAATCTTGTTCTTTTGCTAAGATTATATCAAAAATGCTTTTTCTCAATTTTCATCGACAGAAACTACTAGTTAATCACAATATATTATGATGATAATAATAAGGACAAAATAACGAATCATGGTTAAAATAGTGATTTTAAGACACTGTACCCTTTTTAGAGAAGAAAGCAGCAAAGCTGTTCTTAAATAATTATTATAATTAGCATACATAGTAAAAAATGTTTTAAATAAAATTTTAAAGCGTAAAACTTTTAACTCATGAATATTAATGTACGTGATGACGTAACTCAACAACACAGGCACGTAATCAAAACAGTTTGCCTAATGTAATTAGCATGAGCTCGACCTTCGTCCACGTTGTTTGTAGCGTTTTTATTTTTTCTTCCTGGCAGGCATAGATAAACAAATACATACATTAATTTCACAACGAAACGACACGTATGTGTTTAGAAACAGGTTTATGTTAATAAATCACTATATAGTTGCAACAAAAGTGGAAGACAACGTAGCTTTTAAGACTCAAGTCGTCAAACAGACGTAAACAATGGAAAATTAATACTTCTATGTTTAGTAAACAACTATAAAATATTAATGTCGTGGCATATGTGCTTCTGTATTTACTTTTGAATCGAAAAGTGTCTAAATATTTGCCAAACGGATGCGTTGTTTGTGCGTTCCTGCGTTAAAAACATTATTTTTGGCTTGCGTGCCAGCAACGGAGACACAACTGTCACCACGTTTAGTGCTGTAAAAGCAGTTATACAGTATTTCATGTCATTTCCTAGTATTGTGGTCGTGCAAAAGACATAAATCGCCCAAAAATGTTATTTCTTGGCTCATTTAGTTGCAGGAGGCGCTGGCGTAAGTGCCTGCAGGCCTCTGTGATACACTCCTCTGGTTTGAGATTTCCTGACATGACTTTGACAGGGCTCTGCTTGCCTTGGATGGCAGAAAGGACATAAGTTGTTAAGGATCTTGAGGTTTGAGAGTGTTTGCCAAAGTCAATTCTGGCCTGAGCAGCAGCTGTATGAAGTTTCTTAAACTGGCAGATTACAACAGCCCAGCTTAGCATGGCAGTCGGCATCACACAGTGCCTTTGAGTTTACGTATAGCTCCCTACAAAGTGGACCCCTTCTTTTGTAACGGTAGCCAGATGAATACTGGTGAGTCTGTTGTGTGTCACACACAAACACACATTATACACATAAATAGTATTATTATAGTAATAATACTTTTTAACAAATTGAAGCACATTTATGTATTTAACCCCTTAACTGTCACCGTTCCGAATACGGGACACCTACATTTTTTTTTAATATATGTCCTGAATTACATCTTTTTAAGCTTGTATAGTACTTTTTCATGTGTTTTCCCGAAAATGGGGGTGACAGTTAAGGGGTTAATTTGACAAATATGTTATTATCAATAATACTGTATTGTTGCAATAAAAATAATATTTTTTATTGTTATGCATTCAATGTCATACAGTATAGTCATGCTTATATTCTGTATATTATACATTATACTTTATATTAAATTAATACATTATATTCTAATCTGTATATTATAATAATTATAATATAGTATAATTATATTTATAATGTAAAAAATAAAAATACTTTTATAAAATATGCATATGTAATTTTTTTGTGTGTCTGTTTTTTTTAGAACAATTATATATTATATATTTTAAATTAAAATATTAATTTTTAAGCAATAATGTTTACAATAAGTAGAATATTAAATTTATAAATATATGCATTATTTAGTTAATATTTAATAAATTCATTTATTTATTATTTAAATATTATTTGTTGTATAGTTTATTTTTTTAACAGCCTGTATACTACAAAAGAATTTGTAAAACATTTTCTCTTCTCTTGAAAAGCCTATTTATAAGTCCATTCCGGTTTTAACTATGCACAATTGCACCAGCACCCTAAAGGCATTTGTGACACATCTGCATTTCTGTCAATCTGTCAGAAGAAAATGAAAAATGAGTTGGTGAAGTGTACAGTGTTATCGTAAGGGAAGGGAGCAATTGCGAACTTTGTCTCGGGACCGTTGATGAGCATAGACTATTCATTTGGCCCATCCATCAAAATTTGGTTCCAGGGTCTCAGCATTTTAGCAATGACAACGACAGAGTGACAAACTTGAGCTCCCGGTCTGAGTCAGAGAGTGAAACCAGGCAGTGCTGAGAGCCCAGGAAAATATGAATCGTCTAGGGAGATGGGATTGTTTAGGGAAGATTTTGCACCAACCAACTCAGCTGCTTTTGTACAGTTCATAAAGACTTAAAACTCACATATTTAGTTCTGAATATCTCCATTAAACGAAAAAATCTCAGGTTGTTAATGCGATAGATGCTATCGGTTGTTAAAAAAAAAAAAATGTGGGTTGGGACTTTCCTGAGCATGACATAACTCTATGTCTGTCACCAGCCATGCTGCTGAAACAAGATAATTGATCTCAGTATGAGATACGAGTCTGACAATGTTTTATCTGTACCCATGGATTTTTGTTTTGTTTAAACAGGTCCAGTATTCATGATATGGAACTATAGGCACCATCATAAGGTACAGTAATCTCTTTCACTTAAGGACAAAGGTCATATTATTACAAACATCCAGCAGCACTCCATAATCCCACGTTACAGTCTATCTGTGAAGTATCAAGAGTGCTTTTGAATGCTTCAAAGTGGCAGTGGGTGACCAGTGAAGTTAGTGCTATTCAAAACAGAACTGGGAGCGTGTTTTTCCCACATTCCTCACCCAGCTGTTTGCATGTGAATAGAGGGGCTGCACAAGTTTGCGTGAGAGATTATGTGTGTGTGTGTGTGTGTGTGTGTGTGTGTGTGTGTGTGTGTGTCTCTCTCTCTGTGTCATAGTTTGGCATGCAAATATCACTGATTTAAGTACATTTTAAGTTCTGTGATAACCCACTGGGTGTCCCACTTAATTGTTAACCCTCTAAAACTCACTGTAACATCACAGTGCAATCCAATAATGAATATTTTCACCAAATATTTCTCACGCTCTGAAATAAACTATAGTAACAATATAGAAAAAAAGTCCCATTTATACAGCTATTTTTAAATGCATATTATTTCAGTATTATTATTATATGTGCACTTTGCAGTTAAATAGCTCTATTAAATAGTATTATTTAGTTAGTAATTGTATAACCATATTTAGTGCAAATAGCGTTTAGAAAATATGGGTTAAAATGACATAAAACTGCTCACACTTTGAAATAGATTATAGAAATAATAACAACGTTGGAATAATGTTTCTCAATCATGTTAGTCTTTTTTTTGCAATTAAATAATACTAATATTATTTAAATAGTAAGTGTAATAAGTAATTATAATAGTCTCATCATAACACGTTATGTCCTTGTAATTAATATGCTCAAATATTTTTATATCCATTAACAGGAAAATAAGGTGGTGAGGTTTCAAGAAAGCTAAATAATATGGACTTGTACAAACTGGATTCCAAAAAAGTTGGGACACTAAACAAATTGTGAATAAAAACTGAATGCAATGATGTGGAGATGGC